>OX359247.1:17667645-18019517 GCA_947179485.1 Allacma fusca
GGATCCTTTGCTCTCATTGTAAAATGTTGAAGATTTTTGGAAATTATTTTATATCCAAGTTGGAATAAAAAGTTGGAATCTCGCTAATCCCAGAGATGTATATGAGCGGTTTTTCATGCTCTTTCCGAATACGCTATCCATTTTAAAATCCAATGACAACTTTCGGATCCTTTGCTGTCATATTAAAATGTTGAAGATTTTTGGAATTATTTTATATCCAACTTTTAATCAAAAGTTGGAATCTCGCTAATCCCAGAGATGTATATGAGCAGTTTTTCATGCTCTTTCGGAATATGCTATCCTTTTTGAAATGCATCGACAACTTTCGGATCCTTTGCTCTCATTGTAAAATGTTGAAGATTTTTGGAAATTATTTTATATCCAAGTTGGAATCAAAAGTTGGAATCTCGCTAATCCCAGAGATGTATATGAGCGGTTTTTCATGCTCTTTCCGAATATGCTATCCCTTTGAAATCCATGGACAACTTTCGGATCCTTTGCTCTCATGTAAAATTTTGAATATTTTTGGAAATTATTCTATGCCCATCTTTTAATCAAAAGTTGGAATCTAGCTAATCCCAGAGATGCACATGAGCAGTTTTCATGCTCTTTCTGAATATGCTATCCATTTTTAAATCCATCGACAACTTTCGAATCCTTTACTGTGATTGTAAAATTTTGAATATTTTTGGAAATTATTTTATATCCAAGTTGGAATCAAAAGTTGGAATCTCGCTAATCCCAGAGATGTATATGAGCAGTTTTTCATGCTCGTTCCGAATATGCTATCCATTTTGAAATCCATCGAACAATTTCGAATCCTTTGCTGTCATTGTAAAATTTTGAATATTTTTGGAAATTATTCTATGCCCAACTTTTAATCAAAAGTTGAATTCCAGCTAATCCCAGAGATGCACATGAGCAGTTTTCATGCTGTTTCTGAATATGCTATCCATTTTGAAATCCAATGACAACTTTCGGATCCTTTGCTGTCATTTTAAATTGTTGAAGATTTTTGGAAATTATTTTTTATCCAAGTTGGAATCAAAAGTTGGAATCTCGCTAATCCTAGAGATGTATATGAGCGGTTTTTCATGCTCTTTCCGAATATGGTATCCTTTTTGAAATCCATCGACAACTTTCGGATCCTTTGCTGTCATTGTAAAATGTTGAAGATTTTTGGAAATTATTTTATATCCAACTTTTAATCAAAATTTGGAATCTCGCCAATCCCAGAGATGTATATGAGAAGTTTTTCATGCTCTTTCCGAATATGCTATCCATTTTGAAATCCATCGACAACTTTCGGATCCTTTGCGCTCATTGTAAAATTTTGAAGATTTTTGGAAATTATTCTATGTCCAACTTTTAATCAAAAGATGGAAATTTGCAAATCCCAGAGATGTATATGAGCAGTTTTTCATGCTCTTTCGGAATATGCTATCCTTTTTGAAATGCATCGACAACTTTCGGATCCTTTGCTCTCATTGTAAAATGTTGAAGATTTTTGGAAATTATTTTATATCCAAGTTGGAATCAAAAGTTGGAATCTCGCTAATCCCAGAGATGTATATGAGCGGTTTTTCATGCTCTTTCCGAATATGCTATCCCTTTTGAAATCCATGGACAACTTTCGGATCCTTTGCTCTCATGTAAAATTTTGAATATTTTTGGAAATTATTCTATGCCCATCTTTTAATCAAAAGTTGGAATCTAGCTAATCCCAGAGATGCACATGAGCAGTTTTCATGCTCTTTCTGAATATGCTATCCATTTTGAAATCCATCGAACACTTTCGAATCCTTTGCTGTCATTGTAAAATTTTGAATATTTTTGGAAATTATTCTATGCCCAACTTTTAATCAAAAGTTGAATTCCAGCTAATCCCAGAGATGCACATGAGCAGTTTTCATGCTGTTTCTGAATATGCTATCCATTTTGAAATCCAATGACAACTTTCGGATCCTTTGCTGTCATTTTAAAATGTTGAAGATTTTTGGAAATTATTTTATATCCAACTTTAAATCAAAAGTTGGAATCTCGCTAATCCCAGAGATGTTTATGAGCAGTTTTTCATGCTCTTTCCGAATATGCTATCCTTTTTGAAAATCATCGACAACTTTCGAATCCTTTGCTCTCATCGTAAAATGTTGAAGATTTTTGGAAATTATTTTATATCCAAGTTGGAATCAAAAGTTGGAATCTCGCTAATCCCAGAGATGTATATGAGCAGTTTTCATGCTGTTTCTGAATATGCTATCCATTTTGAAATCCAATGACAACTTTCGGATCCTTTGCTGTCATTTTAAAATGTTGAAGATTTTTGGAAATTATTTTATATCCAAGTTGGAATCAAAAATTGGAATCTCGCCAATCCCAGAGATGTATGTGAGCAGTTTTTCATGCTCTTTCCGAATATGCTGTCCCTTTTGAAATCCATGGACATTTTTCGGATCCTTTGCTCTCATTTTAAAATTTTGAAGATTTTTGGAAATTATTTTATCTCCAACTAAGAAGTTGTTTCGAACTGTATCAATAATTACCCTTATCGTGCGTTGTGCAGAAAACTAGAATAGATTAAAACATGCTTGTAACAAGTTCGTTCAGTGAACTAGTTCCTGAACTGAACTTTTCAAAATATTTAACGTTTTGAGTGAACATGAATGAACGGAAATAGATTAATAAAGTAAATGCCTGAACGTGAACTGAATTATTTTCCCCTTTGAATGAACTTGAATTATTAACGATAAGTTTAGCAAATCGCTGAACTGAACTTAGTTGAACTTCTGGAAATATTAGAACATGTAGTAATAGATGTTTTATTTGACATATTGACTCCATATTTCCACCTGCAAACACCACGAAATCTTCGTGTTTTTTGTCTCAGATGTGCTTTTCTCATTTGTATTAAGCGATTCGTCTTGTAAATCCAAAGTGCATGAACTAGAGAGGTATAATTGCTGCAAAGTTAATGTCCAAGAAAATCCCACCTCAAAGTAATTTGTGATGAAATCCGAATTTTATCAAAGCTAGTATTTAAAAATGGGTCAGTAAATTATATTGTGTTTAGTTTACCTAAAAATATAACCTAAAAGTATACCCGACAAGGGGTTTTTTCTACACTGCCGAAACTGGGATTTGTTATTCCTTAATATTCGTAAATACTCGATTAAATATTAGCTATATTATATATAAATTTTTGGCTTAAATACAGAATTTATTACATAATTATTAAAAATGAGCTGAATTGAACGAATAACTGGTTTACCTGAAATTGAATTGAACTGATATATTTGCAAAATAAATTTGAACTGAACTGAATGAGCGGTAAAACTAATAGTAAAGAACTTGAGTGAACGTCATATTTGTACTTGTACAGTGAACTGAGTTAGAATGAATGTGTTCGTAATCCATGGAATATTGAGTTGAACTTGAATTGAATTTTACCACGAAGTTGCAAGCATGGATTAAAAGCGGATCTCAACACGTTCCAACGTTCAATGGTAGTAATACACATTGGGTAAACGAATTAGTGGAATATGTTTGTGTGCTTGGCCGATAATACCTTTGGCCGATATTTTGTCTCCCTGTCTGACTGAACTGTTGCATGATTAAGAATAGCTGACTGTGCAATGCTAGTAGATTTATACATATAAACATTAACGTATCATAAAGAGAAAGGGCTAGTGGTTTAATCGGTTAGTATCAAAATATTCTAGACAAAATGATGCGGATAATGAGATGCATAAACAGCCATGGGCTTCGCCAATGGAAAATACATACACGCAAATTGTAAATACATTCATATTACATACCGCAAATAAGCCGGGTAGTTCACCTGTAACGTAATTGGTAATCTCAATCATAAATCAATAGGATCTTTAAGAGGGAGAGGGAAGATTTAATTTTCATCATCGCAAAATTATGTTATCAAATATTGAATCCAGACACCATACCTGCGTCAGTGAACCCCAATTTCCCAATAACAGCACTGATGCAGTCTAGTGGCTTGATCCACCAGCTTTAAAATTCTATCGTCGAAATAAAAAATAATCAAATAGAATAAGTTTTTAATTAATGACATTTGCTTCGGAAATACATTTTCGTATGATTATAAAATCTAGCATTACAGAACTTCTTTAAACACAAAATTTGCAATTTTTAATCTGATTTTCAATTTGAAAATAAATGCCAACTTTATCAAAACGTTGTCATTAAAAAATGTCCGTGACATTTATTAACTGTCTTTGCAAACTTTGCAAAGCATACTCTAATAGGAAACTGTCTTCTCTGTAATGTAAAGGAGTATAATGGTGTATAACAAAGGTGTCCAAATGACTCAGCCTATCCTATATCCTTCCTATTTATAAAATTTGAACCGAGCCTATGTATATGCCTACATTCTAACCGCCGAATAGATTAGCCTATCCTACATCCTTCCTATATGGGGTCCAGCAAGCCTACATATTAGCCTACATTTCGTTAAATAATTAGCTCAACGAATTCTACACCCTTCCTAAATCTTATGTGCTTTCATAACTGAGACTATTTAAGACCATTCTACTCTAATAAATTAAAAATCCTGTATCAAGTAAATGGGGTTGAAATAAAATAGTTTAAGTTTAGACACCTTGACCAAAACGTTAAGAGCAAAATAGTATGGATCTTGGTTGGCAACCTGGAGTATCATATTAATATTCACAAGAATGTGAAACCTTACAAGCGTGGGAAGTGTAACGCAGCGTTCAGAAATGCATCTCATTTGAAAGGGCACGAAGCCAAGGCCCATACCGACAATGAGTGGGAAAAACCTAGTTCCTTGGCGCATCGGACCAAATTGAAGAAACTGGTAGAAAATATTAATGGCGGAGACAAGAAGTCGTCCCCTCTGTCGAAGGATGGCAAAAAGGAAAAAGCAAGGTCTGTTTGTAGTAGAATACATTGCTTGGTAAAATCTGTTTTTGTTGTTTTGAAAGCCATGTTTGACAATTCTTTAAGAATATGATTGTGTAATAATTGTCGTTAATCGTGTAGAATAGTCGATGAATTGTGAGCTAATTGTGGATTCATTGTATCTTCTCAAGATTGTTGTGCGTTCAAATCCGACCCGAGGATCTAAATCAAGTACGAAAATATAGGCAGCTGAAGGAATCCCTGTTTTGGAAAAGGTCCATGCACCATTTTTTTATGGTACCTCTCACAGTGATCAATCCAGAATATTCTAAGACTCCCAACTCGACTAAGTTTTGGTATTCACCAAATGTACTACCCTACCGCGGTTTCATTCCGATCTCAAAACTCCCTGAAGAACTGCGTGTGATCCATGATACGAATATGTAGTTCCTAGTTCTAAGACTCCAAATCGTGACGTTTTAATTCATTTCTTGATACAGTCAAACATAATCTTGTGGTTCCACTGTTTGTTTAATTTTATAGTCTGAATCGAGCTAATCGTGGCTGGGAATCGCTTTGACCACTTCATCAGAATCAGCTGCCAACAATAATGCAGTTAATAAACCAGCTGTTCAACGTTCGGCAGTCATAAGCAATCAAGTTTCTATTGAACCAAGTCAGAATGTTACGTACGTACATTTTACAAATCTAAATGTCGTTTTATCCTATTTGGAGTAGGAGTATGTAATTTAAAATTTTTATAATAGTTGCATCAACATAATTTCATTACAGCTTTCAGTCGTTCTGTGATCCCACAAGTTCTCATTGTCAACATGGTCCACGAGATTGCCGTTTATGTCCATATTGCAAGAAAGTTCTTAGAGACAGATACCATGTCCATTTAGCTACCCATAAAGGACATGGCTTTAGATTTCAAAAGTCAAAAGTGGTCTACGTTTTTTAAATAGCAATTTTTCGGAGCATTTGAAGCGACATTTGGCAACGACCCAGCAAATGGTTCATAACAAGAAGTATTTATACGATGGAATGCCGCGACTCAGTCCTGCTATTCTATAGGAAAGAAAGCTGTGCAAGTCGTAGCATTTGTTTAATAATTGTTTGAAGGATTCACAAAAGTCAGTTCCTGGATTGTGTTAATTTTACAATCTAACATAAAAATAAATAAGTACTTTCCAAAAAGGCATGTATAAGTGAAATCGAATACGTCTTTTCACCATGTATATACAACTTCTTCAAGTGAAGTCAAAATAGAACCTTTGATCAAATCAATATTGAGTACGCTAAGAAATAAATGCTCGATGGGTAATTTATGGTTCTTTTATTTTCTCTTCAGTGAGAACATCTGAAGGTTACAAAAAGCATGAATGCTATTAAAATGAAGCACAGACAAAACAGTCCAACTGACCCATTGCCTATTCTACCACTATCTTCTTCCCCTAGTTCTGCTAATAAAAAATAAAAAACAAAAGCAATTAGGGCACCAGCCAGAGTATCTAAATTAAAGGTAATTTAAACTTATTTAGGATTTAGCAATAAGTTGGTATTACTATCATTTCTCAAGTTGACAACTCCCACTGACGATTGTACAATTGAAATGGTGAACCACCCTCCAGTCTGTTGGTAGTCCCCAAGCCAGCTCCTGTTTCCTTGCTGTCGGGGTATTGATCCCCCTAATACATTAGCATTATTCAATTGATCTGCAAAGCGGAACACGATAAAATGAAATTTCACTCTTAAAATTACACAGCACATTAAATAGTGAACACTGCAAGACGGTAGTATTCTAGTCTATCTCTATTATCGTTAATATTAGTCTATCAGTTACCAATTATAATGCAACTTAAATCATTAAATACACTTCTACCTGATATGTCTTTCCTCGCCCGTTTTCTTTTGGTACTAATGTAATTGACCATATAGCAATATGACCCGAAAGACAAGGAATGTATCTGAATCAATTTATGTAAATTTTATTTATTCAGATTATTCCCAGGTCGTGAATCGAAAATGTGAATGAAAATACAAGCAGGTTCCCGACACAAAGTGGCTGCTTATCAAAACTGTAAAAAGCAGATTTGAAATATTCAAGTTCGTTCCAAGAAGCATCTGAGGGGTTGTTCAAGTATTGCGTCACACAAAAATTCCGGAAAATTTACTGCCACCCACTGCTTTTAATAACGTTATCCTTCAATGTAACGCTTCGTTGGACCACTTAACCAACCGAAGTAATGTAACGCTGCCCCATTTTTATGCAGCTTTCAAAATACAAACTAAACACGAAAAAAACTAACGGAGGGTAGAAGTTAAATTCGAAGAAAACATCCATAGGGCATAAAAGTGCGTTGAACTTCTTTGGGAAACTAAGCCACGCTAATAAAATCAAATTCAATGTTAGAAATCCGTTAGACGCCAAATTTATTTTGAAAAAGAATACAATAGAAATTACAACGAATGAGGCATGCATACAATGTTTACATTGATTATAATCATCCCCAAGTCTCGATACATCATTTAATAGTAGATTGTAACAAATTACAAAGCTTAAGAGTCAAGTGCAAGGTGTTAGATACTAGATGTATAATTAATTCGTCCCATGAAATTTATGGCATGTACGAACATCTGGAATGCCTTAGCATACATAATACAGGTGATAAAGTTACGGCCGAAACATTGACTTTTCAGCGATCTATCTACAAGGTCTCTACGAAGGCCCGTAAAAAAGGCTCTGGTTGGGAAATTTTAGTAACAGGAGCAAATTTGGGGAAGTTCTCCCATCAAGTCACTTCCGAACAGTTGAATGAAAATATAAATAGACATACTAGTTCAAGCAAACTGTTACGAGCGGAATTAAATTATTACAGTATCAGGTATGGAGGGTATAAAAATGTGCCCTCAATAAATATACTGACATATTTCTAATAATTACAATAATATTTAGATATTTTTTGCTCATCGTTGCCAATAAATTTATTAAACCAATCCATACTCAATTTAAAAAGTCGTTCATTGTGCGTCCACAAACTAATGAATTGTTAATGAACGCATTCTTACATGAAAATGAAGGAATTTTTAAATGAAGTGTGGTAAATCTGATAATTTATGATGTCTCTAACAAGGCTATTAAATTATACCAGGGTATGCACATGGAATGTTTTTGTTTGTCAAATATAATTTTTATTAATACATAAATGTCAGTATGGAGGAAAACCTATTTGTGCATACGATCCGATCCGATATATTTTCGGCGTATTTGACTAGCCTGCTTTGAGAATTTGAATAATAAAGTATAAAGTAAAGATTGGTGAATGACAAGCGCACAGGACTTGACCATAATACTATAAATACATTCGAAAATAATTGGTTGTTTTTAAGCGTAAGGGAGTGTGCACATATTACGTTTCATTTTTTCTTGATTGACCCCCCTATCGTCATCCTAAAGTCATTTTTCCTCCCCTGTAAACGTCATCAAAGAAGTATATATATATATATATATATACTATATACTATAATACACTACATATTTACCTGCTGAAGAAGACGAATCTGATGAGCCATTGTAGTTTTCTTCAAATTGTGTGTCACTGGAAGTAGGATTTTAATGCAAAGTATGAGTATGAAATAAAATCATTATACAAACAATAAGCACGCACAGTGATATAATACAAATGCAGTAATACTGTCTTCAATAATATGCACGTTTTAACGTTATATCAATGATTAAGCATTTTGCTGGAGAAATCACTGATGCTTCGTATCGGCATCATTGCGGCCCAATTAAAATCTGTGAAGACAGTGAAAGATCTGTGGTTGGTTACATATTATATACAATCTAACAAAGAGGACCAGGGATTAATCCCCAACGAAATTTGACGTACTTGAGTTTCGGAAGATGACAAAAGGAATACCAAAGTAGCACGCAATTCATTTGGAGGACAATGTCACATTCAGCGGACATTTACAAAGTGAAATCCTGAATAGATTGTTGTTGGTCTAAAGAGCTAAAAAAATTAAGTAAGTTAGGAACACATGTGCAAAGTTGTGTTAACTTTACACATAGTTACAGGCGGAGATGCGAGGAAACTGTATAGTCCCTATAACAGTGAAGGAGGAGTGTATGAAAAAACAGCAATAATGCTGTTCAAAGAAAATCACGTTGTGCATAGGTCTTTGCTGTGGAAAATGTGGAATTCCAACAAGCGCGGAACGAAGGTATTATAGTAATTAGTTGTCAAAATTTGCTGAGTGAATTTATGAAAATGTAAGAATGTTACACTCTAAGTACGTATTCATATTCACATTTCGATATGCTAAAATATGCATGTTTCTGAGTCGAATACTTGTCACGACAAATTGAGGAGTGTTGTATAATGTAATACTTTAACATATATACGCTGGTTTGGTGTGATTTACGTATATAAAATATTGCAGGATCTTTTCTACCAGAAATGCCCGAACCACGATCCTAGAAAAAAACAAAAGGGGGAGCATCTATAAGTGATTCAAAGGACGCTAAGTACTGCTATTGTAAAACGGGTGATGATAAACACGACAAAGGAGCTATTCAATGTGATTACTGCAATGTAACTTCATCAGAGTTGATTTGTACTGCTTTAATACAATATATAAATAAATAATATGTATTAACTGGAATCATGTACTCAATGCAAGTCCGTTGATTGTGTAGGACTGGTTCCACATTACCTGCTGCAACATAACTATGGAGGAGGCCCAATTAATAGAGTAGTTCAAGTGCTTGGTTTGCATAGGAACCCCAAGGTGCCGCGGATGTTCGGTGAGATGCATCTTTATTGTGAACGGAACTGCATGGTTGAACTGATTTAGAAAATAATGATACTCTTTCCCGTCATAGGTAAGGACAAAGGAATAACATCGACACTAACGAAATGTTTTAGATTTCATTAGTCGGGTTCGCAGTTCATTAGATTTAACAAAACTCGTACCTACCACCGCTAAAAAAACAGGAAAACGTCAACAACTAAATGAAGGCGAACGGGCAGCAGAAACAGATGAAAACACCGGCGATGAGAAGCAAAGGCAAGGACCCTCAGAATCCGAAGAACGAAATGAAGTTGCTTCCGAGTCAGATAAGTGTCAAAGCTCGGAAAGCGAGTCACCTTTAAAGACCTTGCAGGAAGACCAGATATTATCTGAAAGTACTGAGTCAGATGAATCAGAACGACGAAGGTCTAATGATGACAATCATGGGCAGATCTCGGCACCACCAGACACTGCTACGAGTAAGATTTAGGATTGTAGAACTGAAGGAAGGATTCTATAATCAGATGGAAAAATGTGTAATCTACTATTATCAGAAACATTCCTGCAGCAAACCAGCTTTCAATTGGCTATCAGTAGAAAAGAATGTCAGGAGATTTACTGCAAAAAAACAGTATTTTTAGATGGGGATCGACATACTATTCAAGGTTTAACAAAATCTTGGACGGACGTACTAGCTGATGCCTTTTTTAGGTACAACAAAATAGGTGTGGTTACAGACATGTTCAGATTGCTCTGCGCATGACACGGAGGGAGTGTGCGTAAATATCCGCGAATTCCGATACTGGTGCTTATCTCATTTTCAATTATCATTGAAACATATAGGACTGCGAAATTAAAACTAAAATATGAGTGTTTTTTCTACGTCGTAAATTTATAAATTCTTTGAAAATAGATCCGAATTTTTGGTTAGAGGAAAAGACCACAAAAAGTAATTACGTAACCGTTAGAAAAATGGTCAAAGGGAGCAATAAGATTACGGGGCATGTTGAACCTGGAAGAGGACCTACGAAAAATAAATCAAAATTACCGTATTACACTGTAGAGGTAAATTAGCATTAAAATATATCTTGTACTGAATCTAATGTGAACCCATAGTAATATGACCTGAGATTTATTGATGTGTATGATTGTGTTACCAATTAAAAATCTTAATCCATTAATTCATATCCTTTTCCAAGGGGCAAAAAATTACCAGTGGTATTATTACAACTAGGAACAATACATGTTGGCATTTTCAACTGATTAGCGTTTATTTATCTCATCAAAATCAGTGTTTTTAATTTTATAAACTTGCACTTAGTGGTTTTTCATATGAAAACAAAAGTGAGCTAAGCACCAATGTGCTTTGAAGTTCAAACTTGAACCGCACTCCAAATATTTGGTAACCTCCAAATGAACATGTCTATATTCAATACGAAGAGATGTAGAAAAACACCAGGGGAAGCATTTCGACGTGCTTACTGCAAATGCAAGTTCAAAAGTTGTCCTGCGACGTTTGCCCTTCCATTAAGATCTCCTCCATCAGAACAGGATAAGGAAATTATCTTCGAAGTCGTGTAAACATAATGTTTTAGAGCTAATACATTTTGGACACTTAGTTTAAACAAATTTCCACTATCGCAAGTATATTCTCTGTATTGGTATAGGCTAGGGAAGCGATCACGAAAGACGCACCACGACGAGCAAGAAATGCGGAAAGGTGTCCTTAGACCTTTAGCTGGAGAGCGACGTAAGGTAGCGGGTAAGGAACTTATGCTAAAAAAGCCTACTCGATTAAGGGCTGAAATGTTTGCCGATGCAGACGAACAAGCGATGGCACATGGAAATCATACACAGGTGAAAAGTCTTGGTGTCCTGCATCATCTGCGAACGGAGGTAATGTGTTGCAAGATTTAGTTTGAAGTAGAAATTTGAAACTGCACAAAGTATGTATGCATGAGTTACACAGAATGTTGCACATAGACGACAGCTCACGGCGATTATGCGAAAGCTGTTTGGCCTGATCTGTTATGACTATGCACAAGCAGCGAGAGGATGCTCGATGGCTTCAAGGAAGAAAGAAAATGAGTGGCCTAATTCAAAGTCTAAATTATGAGCCATTCTGGTGTATAATTTATTCTTATCGTCAAATGGAATACCTACATGAATTGACCAAAAAACATGCCGTGGTTTTATTTGTCGACGGTACTGGAACTTTGTGCAGAAAACTACCTCCCCCAATGACCCAGACGATGGTGTATAACTGGAAGGAATTGCATTATTCTTATATTATGGCAACAATTGAAATTATGTTATTGTACAGACTGCTGGCCAAGAGTCCATTCCGAGGTGTCCCCGGAGTACCGCTCATGGAATTTTACACAACGGCCCAGGATACATTAACTCTTTCGTACTGTCTCAGTCATTTTTTTCAGAGGTACGAAATTGAAATAGTCATCTGCATAATGTACATGTTTTGTTTATTGTCATACTCATTAAAACATGTTTGTGATGTTAGATACAGACAAAACTATAATCTCGGAGGTTAGAACATCAATATAGCGCGAATTGATATTTTTCCAAAGTTACACACAAGTTTAGTATAGTATGTTGTTCAGTTTCAGTAGTCGTTATAACCGCACTGTCTTGCAACCGCCGTTGCAGCACTTATTGCAGCTGTTGCAAATTCTCTTCGCTGGATAAGCACGGAACCATACATGGGCACCCTCACGAGGGATTGAGGGATGCCTCGCTCTCTCCCTCGTCCTCGCCCTCACAAACTGCGAGGGTGATGGCGAGTACACGTTGATTCTAGGCGCCCTCATGAACATGAGGGAGAGGACCTATGAATATGATGTGAACGAAAGAGGGGGAGGTAGAGTACACATGTAAACCCTCATGACCTTCTCTTACCTTAATCGCTATGCGAAAATCATATATATATATATATATTGTTCTGTAGCAAAACCAACTTCATAACGTCTCAGGTACATGGTTTATGGCCCTGCGCAAAAACTCCAGTTTTAATTTTTAAAAGTAAAAGGTCCTCCTGTTTAGGCTAAACTTT
The DNA here is from genome assembly GCA_947179485.1 of Allacma fusca. Lineage (NCBI taxonomy): Eukaryota > Metazoa > Arthropoda > Collembola > Symphypleona > Sminthuridae > Allacma > Allacma fusca. The sequence goes on from OX359247.1 coordinate 17,680,406, forward strand.
CTCATATTAACCTCCAGAACAAAATTTCATGTTAGGATGTCGGGGAGACATGGTCATTTATAAACAAGGGCATCTGGGCTTTATATTTGATTAATGCTGTTTTCAGACCCTACTATGGAATATTACTGGTCTGAGGTTATGGAACCTATTTGTGACTAATCGTTATTAACCGGAGACGTAGAAAACAGCTTTGATCAATAATAGTCATTTTCTGAGTTACTGAATCGATTATAATGAAGAATTATTGTCAAAGACCAACAAAATTATCTTTATAACAAAATATTGTAGTTTGACTACTGAATGTTTTCCATTTTGCCGACAATTAAAATATATGGAAGATAGGCACGTTTTACCGATGAATTAGAATTTTAAACTTGTTTTTTACGTTATTTTCATAACAAAATCGAAAAATCATTGTAAATTTTTCAAGTTTTTTATACTTTTTACAATTATGTCAACCACGAAACCTAATATGTACCTGTGTCCAAAAAACTGTGTAAAACCTGCACCAATAAAGGGCACTATTTTGAATACAGTAATTTGTTTCAACAATAACGTTTTTTAAATTTGTTTTGAATGCTAGGTTGTAGGAAATTTCATAAACTTTCTAAGCTATCCAAACGTTTCGTACGTTCAGAATTGGGGGGAATGTCGAGACATATTAAAGTTGTCATATTTTAACCAAGTGTCCGCGAAAAAGTTATTTGAAGGCACAGGTATTGTAGGAAATTGTAGGGGGTTATTTACGTGTAATATAAAATAACGAGGGCCCTCATGAGTGCGAGGGAGAGGGGTGTATTTTAAAAGTAGCCCCTCACGAGGGTGAGGACGAGGACAACCCGTAACGTGTCCCTAAATTGATGACGAGGGAGAGTGCGAGCAGGCTATATTCCATCCCTCGCATAAAGAGGCAGAGGGGGAGCAAAACGCCCATCTATGCACGGAACACCTGTTGTGCAGTATTTGGGATTTCGTCAAACACGATGGAGTTGTACCCAGTGGCCTACCAATACACACATGTCGGTTCCATATACTAAAAACTGAGAGAAACAAATATCAGAATTATTTCCTACCCAGCGAGGAAATCGCAATCCATTTTGTGAATTTTGGACGAGCTGGATGTATGCATTTTTGAACAGCAAAGATCTGTACTCGGCGTTTAGAAGAATGCGGGAAGTTGTAGTGATCTGTGCTAACAACTATAAAACTGACCATGTTACAGCCTGCCTTGCTGGTTTCAGGAACCGTACTGACCGAACCAGTATAACTATATTTTAAAGACATATTTTGTTATGTGTAGTACAAATGTTTGTACAAGCAGCCTAAATGAATTCGGGTGTTACTAGGTCGCCCATGGGATAAGTACAAAAATTGGAAGAAGAGCTTCCGAAGAGGACACCATTCTACCGACGTTCCACGTTTGGAAATTTGACACACTTTGTATATGAAGAAGTCTCGCGACCGTATCGCGAGAGGGGAAAATAATTTGGAAGTTAATGAATATCATTCCACAGTGTTTCTTGATTATATACGTATACATTTCTTCCCGTATGCGCTCATCATCAACAAAACCGTTTTTCGCGTATACAACTTGCCTGTGGTAGATGATACTACAAATATATTTGAGTATTATATCAAGAAAGTAAACTTTCAACTTAAAGAGACTTTTTCCATGAGCTTCAAGTGCAGACGAATGGAATAAAAATGTCCAGACTCGCACGAGGTCGTGAAATCATGTTACTTGGTAAGTTCGACGTTGTAATGACGGAAAACTTATACAAAACAATGACACTGCAAAAGTAGTGTAATATATACAAATGTTTGTGATATTCTATGTAAAACATTTAAAACAATGAAATGCGTTTGTTCAATTAATTATAATTGGTTTAGGTGGTATCAAAATAGCGATGTCGTGCTTGCATAAACGCTTTTTACCAACCCTGCATCTCAGGGAAATGAAGATGATGATGATGGACCAGCTCACGAAGAAAACGTTGGTATGGTATAATGCATGAACAAATATTTTGGGGTTTTGCCTATGATTTCTTGCTGTAATTACATTGTTTATGTGTAATTTATATTACGAGTGTGTTATGACATAATGTACAACAAACAATTATAAGTAGAAAACTACACAGACGATAGTAAATGGGTTCTTCCCGCCAAAAGCTTGTGCGTTGAGAGCGATGATGACGTTGTTGATGAAGATGAGGATGAGGATAAGAATAAGGATGAGGACGAGTACGGCACTCCTGGAGATTCCAGTTCCGCCGCAAGCACTGAAGACTCTTCAGACAACGCACAAAAAAGTCAAACCCCTCGGAATTCAAAGCCTAGTGAAACCGAAATATCTGAAGACCCTGAATTTCAGAGCGACATTTGGTCAAAGAAGAAAAAATTTCGAAAGATTGGGCGTTCGGACCATGTGTTAGATTCAATGACTCTGATTCCCCGAAATGCTACAATTAAGAATGAAAAAAGAACGATCAATATCATCAATAGCTGCACCGTCGAAACAACCATGCAAATACTTTACTATATATTTGTACAACTATACTCTCGGTGGACGGCAATTCTTTCAAACGAAAAAAGACCTGAAACTGAAGGTTGAAACTCTTATTGGCGTTTTTGACTACATTGATAATAATCACATTGGAATGGCCAGATTAACATGGATCCCTGAGATACTGAACTCACAGGTAACAAATACAATTGATTTATACAAAGAAGAAAGGGTAAAATGCACGAAAGCAGTGAATGAATGGATGCAGATTTCCAAATTGACGACATGTGGCAATACTTACTGAGATTTCTTTGGAAAGAAGTCTGAAACTATGAGCACACTATCCATTTTTCCCGGAAGCCCGAGTATGGTTGACGATTGGTTTCATAATGGATATCAGGAAAAATGTTCCCGATGTACAGAGCAATGTTGGACAAGTTTAAATTCAAGACCCAACCACAACATTCTTTGTCTTTACATCCTTTTTATCGCGAAGAGGTTATCGCAGTTGAAAAGGATCTGCGCAAAAATTACACGATCAGTGGAATAACATTTCAGGTAGCCTCGTACTCAATGTACACGGGAAGTCGCTACTATGGTGTGATTTGGCACGAGAATAAGCGTTTTACTTACAATGACAAGAACGATCGTTTAAAACTTATCCCACGCAAACAGCTGTCATCGACAGACGGATTGTCGTCAGTTTTTTTGTTGCGGGAAGGAAATTTGTAATCAATAGAAGCTTGATTTGTTTAAAATCAATTGTTCGGAGCTTTTGCATTATATTCCATGTAGTTGTTGCATTGCGTTGGTACTATATCGTACTAGCTTTTTAAACCGTTTCTACTAGAGATTAAGTTTTTGTAATTACAACGTCAAACAATTATGTGTAGAAAGGAGACTTACGAGTAATGTTATAGTAATTATATTCGACAAAATGGGGTTTTAAAAAAACCGAAACGAAGATGCTTTCACGGCTGTAAAATGTGAAAAACTAGCATTTGATATGAGAAAAATTAGAGCAATAATGAACGAAACAAAGCATCTCGGGTGCTACCGAGTAATATATTATGTTTATGTGTGTATGTGTTTGCACCCGAGATGCTTTGTTTCGTTCATTATTGCTCTAATTTTTCTCATATCAAATGCTAGTTTTTCACATTTTACAGCCGTGAAAGCATCTTCGTTTCGGTTTTTTTAAAACCCCATTTTTATTCAATTGTTTTCAAAACTTTCTTGATAATAATATTATGAGACCATTATAATAGTAATAAATTATTAAAATTTTCATGAAGTTCAAATAATTTAATTGGTTGTTAATATTGGAAAAACTTCAATTCACGTCTTGAATATTGAAGGTTATGATTATGACAACCGTAATTCGTATTTTTAAACAATTAATTTTTAAGGGCCCAAGCCCTTGGTCGCACATCATAAGATTTTGCACACTAGCTTGCAATAATTAGACAGTCATGTGTGCAAATTTTTATCAAAGTTGTTGTGGGGGAAGACCTTTAAAAAACGGCAATGTATTAGGATAGGCAATTCCGTAGACTCACGGGAAAAGTTAGGTATAAATAGCTTCAGATCTCGTTAACTATACACGCTGAAGATGTACGTTAAGCATTAGACGTTGTACAAATTCTGTCATTGACTTTAAGCCCTTAATATTCGGATTTGGTCAAAGGGTGCAGAAGTTATCGTTAAATCTTTTTTTTTCAAGGGGGGGTAAGTGCATATCTACGCTTTGCGTTTTTTACGAAAACGAATTTTTTCAAAAGTTGAAAATTCTAATTTTTGCGAGTCAGTAAAAAAGCATCTTTGTAAAAACAGACAATTGTAATTTCTCACAATTCTTAATTATGAGTTATTGTTCGGCAACGAACAACACTTGAATCAAGAAATGCACGGATTTCATACGGCGTAGAATATTACGTGGACCGTTTTTCGTATTGATTTATTATTACCAAGTATGGAATGAAACTACAACGAAATTATTAAAAATATAATGATTTGACTTAAAATGTTTAGTGTTTAAATTAAGTACGTTTTTGTTGATTTGTAGCAAGTATTGTTTAATAAAATAAAATTTCAAATTACATCGTGTATATGTTCTGTATTTAATTTGTCGTCCATTTTGTTCATATAATACGAAGCACATTTCCCGCATTGAATTTATACTGACCATGTGCAATTCAGGCGTTTAAAATTTCGTAAACCTAAAGATACTGATTTAATGTTAACTGAAGTTAGTATATATATGCACAACAATTCGATAGCTAAGGTGTCGGATAAAATCTGCCGAAAATGTCGGATGTCGCCTTGAATCTAGATATTTGTCGGATGTCGGGTAAAATCCTAAATTTTGGCTTGTCGGCTAAAATCCACGTTAGGGATGTGCCACAAATGACGTCATCCAAAAATCTTGCAAATTACGACTGACTGACTGGATGATCATTCGTCGTCACATCGAAGGATGACTGACTGTATATGACGTCATATGTGTATGTATATATGGGTATAATATAATGACATAGGCTGCTTTATTATTTAAGACTGCGTTCGTTTGCAAACTAAATATTAATTATTAGCAATTAGTCGACTTTGTTTACTTCGTTTTTATCGTCGAGATTTTGTTAATAGCCATCGGTAATAACCATAATAAAATTAGAAGATTAACAATGACTTCTACTGTGAACAAGTGAGAACCAAAAATCATCAGGTACTTGTACTAATTCATGGGTAAAATCATATAGGTCAACGGTAATTTGAAGTGGGTCACTCATTCGGTCAATAATTTTATAATAATGTAAAAAACACATTTTTAGGAAGTAGAAAAACGTTTTTACCTGTAAAATTTTGAAAATCAACTTACTCCTGTTTGTGCCTTAACACTTCATATAAACAAAATCACAAAGAGCTGAAGTGGGGTATTGTGGTAAAATATGCGGGACAGAAAAGGTAACTTGACAGGCGAATGAGCGTATACGCAGGTTTTACTTAAAAGCATTTTTAATTATAAAATTCACTCAAATCGCACGAAATAGCTTTTCGCAACATCCGGTCAATGGATCTAATTATTACAGCTGCGAAACAGAGTTTAAAAAATTATGAAGTCACAATAGATGGCGAGATTATTACCTTACACTACTGTAAGACTGTATAACAAATGTGCGTTTATGTGGGTCATATACTTTTCCAAGGCTAGATGGATGACACGACCTCCTTCAAAATCAATACTTCTGACATTTTAGATAACGTATCCACGTGGATATGCCGAATTATCAAGTGACGCTCATTCTGTAGTTATTATTCTGATTATAGACAAGAAGGAATTAATGATATTTGAAACTATAGCATGATTTAGTGGGATAGCTTTTGATAATATGGGTATGCACTAAGAACAATTACAGCTATGCACAGTTTGGTAAATGTTGACTGGGCCACCTGTCGATGGTGCAGGTATTAGCAGGTGTTTAGATGTAACCATTTTGGTTCCTTAGAAAGAAAATCTATTCAACAGACGGTATTTGTTGGAAGGAAGGTTCAGTCGTATGATGTGAGGAAATTTAAACAGAACAAATGTTCACAAATGCTTATACATACTTCTCCAACAGGTGACACCGTCGATGTTTTTTGTATGACTTTTAGTTTCCAAGATGCGTCAATAAATCCGCACATATTTCAAATTAAAATTGTTACAGCACAATTTTAATTCACCGTTACTTAAATTTTGTTGTAATTGTCTGCTTTAAAAAACTAACATCAGTTACTCTGTCCCGTGTATTACTTATTGATATAACTCTTTGTTGTGACTTTGTAAATTATTGATGTTGTCATGTCATTGTTGTACTAAAGACTTTGGATAATCAAGTCGATATTTAAACTTACGAATTCGTACGGGATTTTATGTAGGAGTAACAAAGGATGTGGGTTAAATAGGTGCGGAAAAATGACGTCATGTTTTGGAAAAGGGACTGACTGAGTACGTCTTGTTAAATCATGCAGAGACAATATGACTGACTGACTAAATACATGACGTCATTTGTGGCATATCCCTTAGCCGACAAAAGTCGGCTAAAATCTTCCGACAATGTCGGCGGGTTTGTTTTTTTCAAAGCGGACAGTGCAAGGTTGAACATTTTTTTAATGTAAAGTACATGTAATGTACATACATATATTTGTCGTGGTCAACCCTCACACTAATTTTGATTGGTGTAGGACCAATCATGTAAAACATAATAAGAAATAAGTATAAGGGAGCATACACAAATTACGTCACCCAAAAAGGTCGATTTTTCAGACCCTCTTACCCCATCATCACCATTTGTCATTTATTGCTGAATCCACCCACCCTGTACACGGATGATGTCACTACGTAGACAAACTCTCGCGCCAGAATCAAAATTGTATTAGAAACGTTTGGTTCCGCACTTTGAATTCAGGAATGAATTTATCCTTTTATGTTCGTCATTGTTGTTGTCATGTTTTTCATTGTCATCGTAATACAAGAAGCGAAAAATGTAAAGAACGTTCAAAAGCGGCGGAAAATTTTGGTGGCGTCATCTTTGCAGATGTGAACCCCACTACTATGTCATCAGTGATCACCAATTACTGCAACAACCTACCCACCCTGTGGGTGACGTAATTTGTGTACGCTCCCTAACTATTTGGCGTGACGGAAGAACGAACGCGGAGCTGCGCCGTGCGGTTGTTTGTGTACATGTAAGGGCTACGTACTCGTTACGCTGCACCACAGCGCGCAAGACAATCCTGCGTGTGTACGTATAAATACACTTGCATGGCCCCTTATGTGTATATGTATATGAATTACCCGTTTTGGTTTTTCTCGATTTTGAAGACGGGCCCACTCTAATGTGACACATTTTTAAATTTTAAATTGTGGTACCAATGCAGCCTCGTAGTTTAAGCTTCTAAAAATGATCACATTAGAGTGGGCCCGTAGTGAAAAAATCTTGAATGTGAACAAATTTACATTGTGATTTTTCTAAAAAAACCGAAATATTAATGCCTTGATCCTGAAAAAAATCGTGAGGTGACCTTCCTTTGCAACAAAAAATTTAAGATAGGCAGTTTGTCTTTGAATATTAAATTATGGGTCTAAAAAATTACTTTAGTTTTCGGTTTTGTTACCTTCAAACTCGTTTTTACAAAAAAATATTTTGTACAATTTTTTTCACATCGCTCTGCATTGAAGTACTTATACGAAAATATTGTTTAAAAACGTGACTTTCGTAGCTGTCCGATTTGAAAAAAACAAACCCCGGCTGAAATCCTGTTTTGCCGGCAATGTCGGCTAACATCTAGGAGGATCCGACAATGTCGGATGCAGTGCTGCGATCGGGTCAAGTAATTTCAAAACTTGACCATGAACTTGACTCGACCACGAAACTTCAAGTAATTTTCAAGACACAACTTGAACTTGATAACTCGCGTTCTTTCAATTACTTGACCTTCAAGTTCAAGTAATCAAGTAACTTTTGTAAGACCCGAACTTGATCAAGTAGTTAAAGTTCCAAACTTGACTTGAACTTGACTTGACCATGACTTGAACGCGACTTGAACTTGATAATTTAAGTTAAGTATATCACAAAAAATTAAGCATGGCCACAATAAGTCGAACTTACATCAGTAAATTATTTCCTTCAGACTGAAAACCAAAACGCATTCAGAAAACGATTTTACTACTACTTTTTATTTAAAACCATTCGAGGACAACTTTGAGCATGTACTGAATACAATACAAGTCCGATATAAGGAACTATATAATTTATTAAGGAACTTCCCTTATACAAAACGTCTAATAAAGCATTGAGTAAATGAAAGATGGGGTCAATGCATCCCTGATATCGATATTTCCTTAAAAGCTGAGCCCTTATAACGGACTTTCACTGTACATCTGAGGAGTTTTACATAGTGTCAAGTTTTATTTAATGTTCATATGTGCATACATACATATACCTATTTGAGCATTACGAGTACTCTTTATTTAAAATTTAATAAACTAATATTTACTTATTTATTAAACGCTTTTTGTAAAGTCATCCATAGCTCATTTTATACTGGAATTTATTTACACAAGTTTAAAATAATAATTCTAAGCAAAAACATGAATTATCAAGATAATTCTTTCATTTCATGGAGAGGCCGCTGCAACAACTAACAACGCAGGCGCGTAGCCAGGAATTGGCCAAGGGGGGCAACATTAATTAGAACGTACATATGTAAACTGACATTCTATGGGAAATCCAATTCACGAATGTAAAACGCATCAAATTTTGCAAACTGAATTTTAGATTTTAAAATTCTCCACGTTTTACGATTCCATCAAATTTGAATAATTTTGGACCAGATTTTTAATTGGGCTTGATCCAAGTTCGGAGAATTTTGAGACCTGGGTTCGCTTCTATCGTTTCAGCTGGTGCTTAACCTACTGTTCCTGTGACACACGTCTTTGCTTCGAAAAGAAACTGCGCATATCAGGCGTGCTTGACCTTTTCATAATGAAGAATTAAATACAATTCACTAATTTAATAATTCTATCCAGCTTAAAAATTCCCTCGAAGTGATGCGTGTAATTTACAGACGCTAAAAGCTTTTAATATGAAAATATTTAAAGCCGCTGTTACCATACTTTTGTTGCCGTTGAAGGTTGAAGTCAAATCGACGAGGCAAAGGTCAAAGTTAATTCGGGATTTCGCAATGCATTCAAATCACCCGCTAAGCAAGGATGAACACAATAAAAATATACTCTAGAATCACCAAAAACGTCTCTTTATTGAATGGTTTATTACCCACGGCCACGGCTTCTTTCCGTCAAAAGTTTCCTGTACCCATCCATACCCGCGAAAATCGTATCGAAATGCTTTAACATTTCGATAGAAATTTATTGATCTAGAAATCCTTTGCTCTCGCAATGGACAAAGCGATACGATTTTCGCGCGTATGGATGGGTCAATTAATGACGGAAGGAGCCGTGGGCCGTGGGTAATAAATCATTCACACGAAACATGCAAATTTCATGGGTGATTCTAGAGTTATGCTGTTTATACACAGATATTTACATGGAATACTGCATATGTTGAGTTTCGAAGTGATGTTTTTTACAAATAAAAAACATTGTACTGTCAAATCACTAAAAAGGTTTGCATGTCTCGGTATGGACTGATTTATTTTTAACTTTTTGAGTGATTTGAGAGTATTTTATTTCGAAAGGGGGGGCAATTGCCCCCTTTGCCCCCCCCCCTTGGCTACGCGCCTGTAACAACGAGCAACATCTGGTAAACAAGACCTTCATAAAACCACGGTATAAGATAAGAATGGTAGAGTTACACCGTCTAGAGAAAGTGGAATCAAATGTGTAACCAGCCACTAGAGGCGCCACGTCAGTATGTCGTAAATAATTTCCGCTTCAGAACGTAAACAATAGGAAATTATTTATTTTACAAGCTTCATTTTCAATGAATTTTAATATTATTGTCGAATTGCTTGATTGATGATTCATTCTCATTATTAAAATTACTCAAATTATTTCTTTTGGATTTTTCGTGATAATGGAAATGAGAATAATTAGCTACTAATAATTGTAACTAATTTATTAATTATGAAAATGGTACTCACCAATATATTAGGCTGTAAAAATGAGTGAAGTTTCGATTTTTTTCGATCCTGCTTGGCTTTAGCTGTAACAGTAGATTGCTCCCTGTTGAAAACCCTTTCGAATAAGTACATACGAACGGAAACATAGTAGGATATGAGATTACAAACTAAATCAATGGCATCTTCACCATTACACCCGATTCCACATAAATTAAGAGCATCAATTGCATTAATAATCTTAAAGACTAGTTTACCTGACAACTCTTGTGTCTTTAAGATGGATTCAATTTTTGCTTCTAAAGATTTAACTACATTAAAAAATGATTGCGACGGATACAAAAGTCCACCTCTTGACCTTATGTTGGTTAATAGAGCTTCAGGTCTGTGCTTCCCGTTCACATCAGAGTGAGATGCAACACATTTTAGGCAGTCTGTAAATTTCTTGGCATTACGACGCAGGAACCCAGCTAAGTCATAAAGTCTACATTCACTATTTGCTGATTTTGAATTTAAATGACACAATCGAGAAACTTTTTCATCCCACTGTTTTTCTGCACGATGAGGAATATTTTTCTTCCATTGCTGCTTTAATTGTAAGTCCTTCGGACCTAAAAACAAATGCACAGCTTGCCCTTTAACATATCCGGAATCACAACCTGTGTAAAAACAACTCCCGGACATTTGAAAGTAGTTTGTTAAAGTACTTAAACTACATTAACGTTTTATAATCCCACCTTTATTATTGCTTCGATAGGGAAATCTTACGACATATGCAGTGCTGCCATCTTCGGCAAGGTTACAGCGTAATGCTTTGACCGCCTTGGCTCTACAATTGGGTTGTGCTTTTACCATTCTTATCTTATACCGTGATAAAACGGACTCTGATTTTGAATTGTGTCCTTTGATTTATGGCATGTGCAAACAATATACCCTGGACACGACATGAAATTGGATTGTGATTTTGAAATTGCTTCCGTCCTTTATGGCATGCGCAATCTAAAATTACTTGAACTTGACCTTGAAATCTCAAGTTCATGGTCAAGTTTTTTTTTCCATTACTTGATCCTGAACTTGACTTGAGTTTCAAGTAAATTTCTCTTACTTGTACTTGAACCTGACTTGTCTTCGAATGTCATGGTCAAGTCGAGTACGTACTTGAACTTGACCCGAAAGATTCAAGTAAAAAAATTGGCCTACTTGAACTTGACCCGAACTTGAACTTGACTTGAAAACTCAAGTATTACTTGAACTTGTACGCAGCACTGGAAGAGAGGATGAATTTATTAATCCAATTGAAATGAAGAACAAAACGTAACGTTTGCGTCATTTATACACTCAATTTAAAAAGTCGTTCATTGTGCATCCATAAACTTATGAATTGTCAATGAACGCGTTCTGACAGGAAAATGAAGGAATTTTTAAAATAAGTGTGTAGTGAATCTGATAATTATGGATGTCTCTAACTAGGCTATTAAATTATACCCGGGTACGCACATGGAATGTTTTTGTTTGTTTCAAATACGATTTTTATTATTACAGAAATATCAGCAAAGGAGGAAAACCTATTTATTCATACGATCCTATATATTTTCTGCGTATTTGACTAGCCTGCTTTGAGATTTTGAATAATAAAGTATAAAGTAAAGAGTGATGAATGACAAGCGCACAGGGCTTGACCATAATGCTAAAAATACATTCGAAAATAATTTGTTTTTAAGTATAACTGAATACAGCGGTGCAGTCATAAAAAAAATTGTACCCTGGCCCTCAGCCTTTAAATCACGGGTTCAATTGATACTAGAACTTAAAGGCTTAAAATAATAGTAAAATCATTTCTTGTCGTAATGGGGGTTTGTGAGAGCCCTTAGATGCACTTCCTTGGAAATCAGTTCCAAAGGTATTTTATTGCTACCATATATTTTACATATTTTAAAGCGTCTCAAATTTGAATACAAAAAAGGTTCACCAAACCTAAGCATCGTATTAAAAACAATAAAGAAGAGGCTATTGTGGTTAGCACTGGGCTACGAATATCAATAAATAAATTTACATTCTTTTGTAAACAATATTTTTGTTATACGAAAATGTAAAGAAAACTGTGTATCCAGTAAAAATTAGATATTGTTGTACCAAACTGTTGGGAGCATTTTGAATACTCTGTCAATTTTGGCCCAAATTCCGGAACTCTCAACCTATTTCATTTTGACCGATGCATAATTTTTTCTATTGGAATTTGATACTATTGACTTTTGACCGAATTTTACCAAATTAATTATTAATAATAAATTGCAGTTGTGATAATTTAGGTAGCTTGCGTGCAAATGGAATAAAGAATAAACTACGAAAATCATTTACAAATGCCTCACGCTAGAAGTACTTAGGGTTCGGAGTTTGTAAGGAAGGCAGGAAGGTTCTTCCCAGGGAAAATAATACATCGTTGGCTAAATTCTAAAAAGTACCATTTTCATTTCATAACCAATGCTTTTTAAATGGGTTCGCAAATGAAAATGGTACTTTTTAGAATTTAGCCAACGATATCCAGCAGGTAATTTCAAGTTTGTTTATTTCAGCAGTGATTTTTAAATTATTGTAGACTTCTTTCAGGAGCTTTTTTTGTAACAGGGATTTTTTAATTTATTTGTATTTTTGCTGCCAGGAGGTATTTACGAATATGTTGATGTTTTTCTTGCATGAATTAAATATTCAGAAGGGAAAGTCAAAAATTGTATTCCAGGGAGATATGCAAAAATCCTACCCTGGCCGCGAAAATGCAATTTACATAGATAATCTTACATAAGTACTAATCCTACTAATTAAATACTTTCGATAATAGCATAACTAAAAAGCTTCTTGAAGCGTTAACTGGGGTAGTCTGGGGTTGAAGCGTAGTATTGGATGTCAGATATGTTTGTATCTATGTCCATCTAATTAGGTGGTTGGTGTAATCTAAAAACATTAACAGTTCTTCTGTTATATTAAGAATGGGTGTTGATTTTGTTTTACCCAAGGTCTTGAATTTTCTACCCTGGCGTGGGCCAGGGCGGCCTACCCTAGACTGCACCCCTGATTGAATGTAAAAATCAGTACTTCTAGTAGTACTACCAAAGTTGCGTTATAACTTAACATCGAGTTTACAATATACAACGATGTGATAAAAGCCTGTAGAATTTAAATTTCCGGAAATAAACTGAAACTGAAATGTGTGAATTGAATAAATAATTATGAGTAGATACAGTAAGCAAAAGTATTTGACAATGAGTTCAAAGCAATGTGCAACTGATTTTCTTTACATAAATGCCAGTCTAATCAGCTGACTGTGGGGCTTCAATCCCAGAAGTACAGCATTCAATTCCAACAACTGTAGATTCTTCTCCTGCGAGTAGGCTATCTTCGTGAATCATAGACTCCATATCAGAAGTCGATGTCGAGAATTCGTCGATTTCATTGATGGGTTCGACTTCATAATGAAGCACTGTTTGAATGAGACGCTTTCCGTTGCGTATTTCGTCAGGTTTTTCACTGTCAAGTTTAAATAAGTTAGGTTCAAAATTTTCAAATGCAAATTCAAAGTACAGTCCCCACGTCGGAAATAAGTATTTTTAAACCAATTACCGTTTCTTTTTATTTTCACAGTCCTTTTTTCTACCTGACGATTTGCACGAAACTTTTCTGGGCTGTTTGGTGCAGGAGGACAGTCGCTTCTGGAAAATAGTACTGATGGTGTTGGATTTTTCATTTAGCACAGTCCTTGCAAGGTTTGGGTACTGTAAAGATGTAATTTAAATATGGGCTAATTAATTTACGTATTCCGCCAGATGGAAAACTTTAATACGACCTAAAAGGCATCCAATAATCTCCTGTAGCATGTTTGATCATATTACTCACATTTGGTATTGGGATATCGTATGGAGTGAAATCATCAAGCGTTTCATCTGCTTCATGGCTATGGTTAATACGAACCTGTTGACTGCTTGTGTCCAACCCAGAAGCACATTTTTCCGGCGATTTATGAGACCCAGTGCTGGTGCTCGAACCTTGATCTCCTGAAATTGGTCTCTTTACACACCGAAAAGTATCAAAACCGTAGATCTTTTTAAGATCGAGTCGCGACAATTTTCCAGAACTGGATGATTTCTAAAATTCAGAGCGTTAAAAGTAAAAGGTATTGGTGCTTGAATAAACGTACACTGAATTTAATTTATATAATACAGTAAACTTACTACTTTAGCTATTAGAGTCTCACGAATGCTTGAATTAGTCCCCTTGGTGCTCGGAGCTCCAGCAGCCTCAAATTTAGAAATATCGGGTAGTACACTTTCAAGAGCACGAACAGGAATGATTTGATTGAAAATATTGATAGGTGTAGTCTGAAGTGGTACACGCCTCTGTTGATACCAAAGACATTAATTATAAGTTAAAAAACTGATCATAGAATTTTATCTGAAATTAATCATTATTATCGGAGTACTGGAATTTTTCTAATGAGTTACTTTAAAAACACATCTCCGTATAATTTTTAAAGCTACTTAATTTGGATTACTTTTACCTGCGAGTTACCATTGTCGTTGATAACTGGAAAAACTGGATTTTCGACATCTGCACAAAAACGTACAGTTTTGAGTCTCGAATCATCTTTTCTTTTTGAACTGGTAGAATTATTCCAGCTTGCACCAGCTTCCTCGCATGACCTACCTTCATTCTCTATAGATCCTTCCATACATGAAAATTATAGGTTCAAATAAGGTCAATGTTTTCCACAAAAACTTCGTATTTTAAAATATATTAATTGGTACTGAAGTATCAAATGTTTCTAAATTAATTTCGAAGTATCATGTTATAATCTAAGTAAAACAAGTACTACTAATTACTAGCCCGCAACCTTTTTTTGAATAAATAGCTGCACCCAGATGTGCCTCATCTGTCTCCTTTACCCCCATTATTGTGTCCTCAGACTGAGCCGTCCATTGCTTAGAAACGCCTTCGTATACGTCATTAGTCGATGTGCCAACCGAAGTTAGCTTCAAATGCTAGTTAAACAAAATTATTCATCATCATTTCCAATTGACTTATACATTAGACGATAATGCATACATTACACATAAAACCCACAATATCCCCCTAATCTTTCTTATTTTTACTTTTAGGACATCATTTGTTGACAAAACTAATAAAGACTGGGGGTTACGTGCTAGCTTATTAAGGTTTAAAATAGCTTTTATTACAAGACTGGGGACACGCAATTCCATAAAATAAATAATTATATACATATAAATACGTAAATTGAAATATTCTCGCAAACCAGCCCAGCTGATAATTCACACTGTGTAGCTTGGTCAGTCAGTAGAGCTTTTGAGTCCTCTAACGTTTTTTCGAAGACCCTCCTCTTCACCTCTTCGAATTCACCTGTTCGAAAGTAAGCGACGCACATATGATGTACCAGGTCAGTAAGCATTTTATGGACGCATCGAATTCAATGACATTACATCATAAACATTTACCAAATTAATCACTTACTTTTGACTTTGAACAAAATTCCTATACATTTTCTCAGTGCATCCTGTTCCTTCCTTCGTTCCACCAAATTTTTTATCAAAGCAGTAATCGTTGCGTCCTTTGACTGATCCAACTTGATCTCAATGGCTTTTTGACGCTCCAAATATTGATTATACTACAACACAATTTCAGATTAATAATAATACCTTCGATAAATACCTACAAACTCAACTACAGATCTTAGATATGCCATGTATTTTACATATTTATTTAAAACAATCATTTCCGATTTTATTTCAAACAATCGACAACCCATTTGGTCAATAGAAAATGCCGATTCTCACCATAGCCATATCACAGTACACAATCAAAGAACTAGAGGATACAAGTTAGCATATTAATACTACATATTCACCTGCTGAAGAAGACCTATTGATTCTACCAAATTACTTTGGAAAGCTTCAACAGGATCGTCAGGGTTAGTAGGAGGGGCCCGGATATGAATCTGGTTAGCCATCGTAGGTTTCTTCAAATTGCTTGACGAATCCACTCTACAGAATTACTATTTTCATCAGTAATTCCTATACATACGTCCAACGGTCAACAGTAGTTGCTGCAAGTAAATGCTTTCCCAGCTTCGGTTCTTCTGATGATGTATACCCAAAAATTCTACGAAAGATAAAATATCACATGAAAACATTTTCAAATACTCTTCAATAAGAAAATATCATAAAATTTGCCTTGGCCTATTACCTTGAATTCAGTTCTTCCAGTTGAAATTTTACATTAGCTCTGAAGGGCTTGACCTATTTTCACCTGAAGCAAATACAAAATTAAAATACCTTGACGACCTTGAGATGAGACACAGTATAGAAAATACACAACTTTATTTTATTTTGATACTGAATTTTACATGCATAATAAAAATACATGAATATAAAACAAAACGTTCAGAATTATTTGTCTACTAAATCCTACTTGCATTGTCCATTACGTAAGGACTATGGACTTTGTCTTTTAATGCTTCCAAAATTAAATATACTTATAGACAGCGTACAAAACGTATTTAAAGTCATTGAACCATTTTAAATATGTACAAACCTTGAAATTACTAAAACTCCCTACTTACATATAGATATATGTACGTTTCATATTCTGTATGTATATAATGAAATTAGATTTAATATGAAACCAAAGATGTACACCTATCCTTCAAATGTAGTCTCATTGCCAGTGGCACTATTGGCATGGTAAACTTGGTGGAACGAAACCAACTGCTTGACTAAACAGAGCCCTTCCCCACAACGAACTATCACTCACCATTATCCTTCAGTTACGGTTCACGCCTACAAGTCTCACAACCAGCGAAGAGACAGAGACCGTATGTGATTAGCTCCCCGGAAATACCAAAAAATTCCCTGCACATATGGGCGTCTAAGTCTAAAGAAATTTGAGATCAATTTTTTTAAGCGTGAATAAACAATTTGACGCTTTGGAAATTACAGTTTTTCCAAAGAAAGCCTAGCTTTGATGCGCATGTATGACCATTTTTAATTATTTTTAAATCCAGGGTTTTTGGGCTTACTGGCTGAAGCAAATTTTGAAAAATGTGGGAAGAGATTTTCTAAATCATGGGGAATTTGATATTTGTTTACCTCCACTCCTTATATGGGTAGGGGAGGGCTAAATTGTTTGCTGGTATCATTTATAATATTTCAAGGTAGATCTTGAGGTTTATATTTCGAAACTACTTACACGTCAGTACTATTGCAAGAAATTGAAAACTGAAAAATAAAAAATAAAATCTTATTTATCCAATGAGTTTGAAAGGGCTTCGTCAAGGGGTTGGAAAGGATTACTGTCAAAAGAAACAAATAAATAGAGGTCTCTGAGAATCTTCCTTAATTTTGCTAGGCATTGAAATTGTGTGGTTAAAAAATCGATTTGGGCTATTCATGAGTCGAAAAATTAAAAAGCGTCTTTTTGAAATATTAAAGAATCCTGATACCTAGTATGGTCAACCTCAATTAGAATTTGGTCCAATTTCAATTGTAAAATTGAAATTAGGTACAATTATTAGGAAATGAATAGTAAAAGTGTACGGTTGGATTAGACCTTATAAGAGATTTTTTTCTAAAGGGGCAAAACAGACATGCCTTTTTTACCACAAATGTTAACTTTTCGCCTGGCATAGGAGCTGCTGTGGACAAAAGAGATTTACTATTTAAAGGTGTTTTTGTAGGATAGTGTACTGAATTTACATTGAAATTACATTGAGGGGTGCAATATACGATGAAACTGTCGGACTAGACTCGCAAATAAGTTGAAGGAGCTGCGGCAAAAAGTCCTTTTGATACATATATATATTTGCATACACAAAGGTTTTAATGCTATCAAGGACCTATAGGGTAGGCAAATATATCGGACGACTTTGTCCAAGTTGTTTTCTTTGCGACGAGAAAACGACAATTTATTTTTAAAATGATAGAGATATGTCATTTTTGGTTTCATGATGGTCACACCTTAGATTTCAAAAACTTTTATTACTGTAATTTTCACAATAACCATGCTGTCTAGCTTTTATGTAAATAATTTACCTCTCAATCGAATTGCTTGTACAATCGTACAATGTCGTCCAAGTCTATGACTTTTTTTCGAGTATAGATAATAGCTGGTATGTCTGGCAGTCATTGGATTGTGAACGAGCGTATAGAAGCGTCTTTTCGCTTTTATTGTGGTCTTGTATTGTTAGTTAAATGGCAGTATCCTTTTCCTTATCCTCAATCTTCACTAATTCCTGTTTACACGCCGTATAGCACATACCCTCACTCTGCATAATTGTCACTTGTCTTGTTGTCTTACGTTACCCTTGAGCGCAGTCAAGATTGTATATTCAGGAATGTGATAACTTTTACTTTTACTAATCTTATAATCTTTCACATTTTACGTTGCCCCTAATAGCAAGTAAGACATAGATAAGGTTTTTATTACGCCCCCAGCGTCTTGCCTTCAATAATAATAATTAACGCTGAAAAGGAAATGTTTTGCATATAACTGCTCAACTATTTTAGCCTAGCTTTAATAATTGTAATTTTTAATGAATTTACCTTCCAGCTCCTATGTGTACCGCGGCAGAATTTCATTGAATAGATCCGAACTTTACGATACTACAATCCTGACTGATTTCCAGCTCGGATAAAAGGAGGATTGAAAGGTTACGGAGGGCAGAGCCTATTTATTTAGTCCAGTAAAACTGGACATGGGGCATGATGGAATGGAAGCCCAAACATTTTTCATCCCCTGATCGTAGATATATATTCTGTCCTTTTGAAAGGTAAAAGGGGCTGTATCGAAGATATTATATAGCATAACATTCGTGTTACTCATATTACTGGGGAATTGATCAAGCTTTTGTATTTCCGTTCAAAAGAGATGACTGTCAGAGTCTGAGCTTTGTTTCATTTGGAAAATAACTTGTGTGATAAATTGGCTTGGAAAAGTGAAGGTCTGAGACAGTCCATGAATCAATATTCAATTGAATGCATCAACGTGTTCATGTTAATGGTGCTCGGTGGGTGTTAGCACACATTTTTCTCACCTTTTAGGTATATGTATTTACAGGTTAATTTCGGCAATGCTCGATTCTTTCAGAAGAGTGTCAACATACAAATTTAGCTAAAAAATTCCTTCCATTTTTCCTGATCAATGTATACTTACAGGTACATAAAATAATTAGAGAATACACTTTTTTGAAGGAGAAAACTCACGGCATAAAGTTATGAATGTTTTTGCATTTTTGTGATGGGATATTGTCCTCTGTAAATTTTGAATAACTACATTTATAATTACACAAATTTGAGTGACCGACTTAGCAGTTAATATGGCATTAATAAAAATAACCTGGGACAAAATATATACAAACATCCTGAAAAGGGATTTCCAGGGATTTGTAAAATAGGTGGAGGCTTTCACCGAGCTCTGCATACAAATGTGTTTTCTGCGTAAGCATACCCGTTGAAAGTTGGGGTATAAAATATAATGATTGACACGAGGATGGGCATTATACTACTAAAAGTAATAAAGCATGCCTTGCATTTATTTAGAGATATAGCTTTTATGGTGAAACTGTACCACAACCGCATGACCTATTACCCTGGGCTATTTGGACAGTGTAAATGCCCAGTTTCACTCAATAGATATATAGCTATTATTACTTTTATTGTACTGTGTATAAAATGAAGCTGGTGCCAAAGTCATCATGTTGTATTTTGGTTTTTGCTTATACCCTTCACTGATTTTTCTAAGCTACTTGCTTTGCGGCAGTGGCATCCATCTGACCAAATATGACAGGATGATGCGATGTATCATAATAGGACTGCCAATGAGTGCTCCCTTCATAAGATTTTATTTACATCCGCATTGTTCACATAGTAAGTAACTAAGTAATCATTTTCATGCACCAGTGACGTTTCTAATTTTTTAAGGCTTTTTTTAATCTACCGTAATGTAACTTTACGTGAGCACTCTCCTATATGTGCAGTATTAGCCCCCACACTGATGCATCAACCTGGCAGGAACAAAATTCAGAAGAGAGAGAGAGAGAGACAAAGATGTGACGCTTGCTGCGAGACATTTAGAAAGTTCCAAATTACAATTTTATACGTATGAAATTTTAAGTGTACCGTCAGTAGAGGAGCTATAACTAAAAAGAACAATTTACAAAAGTGTATGTATGACTGACCGTTCATTCACACCGCCTGCTCGCAATATAGTGTTGGGGCTTTGACAGGTATGAAGCTCTGCATAAAATATTGTAGTTTCAAAAGGGTTTAGCCAAATGCCTCAGCTATACTATAGACACACGTTGGGGGTTTCTGCTCTGCCACAGGTAAAGGTATGAAGAAGTGTATGCTCAAGAATAAGAAGAAAGTCTTAAGGATAATCACAAGTAAATGGGGAAATAGGATGAGCAGGTGTGTTGTTTGGTTGACCTCGAGAGAGCGAGAGAGGAATTTGGCTCCAGGGCAATCTTCATCAAATATTTTACTGCTTTGACTTATGCAGACATTTACAAACACATATACACACACAGAGTTCCTCCTTATACAGCTGTCTTTTCCTTCCGATGACAATTTTTTTCTCAAAAATTCATCAAAATTAAAAACAAAATTTAGGGTGAGCATCTCCAGATAAGCCCCGTTCATCATTATTTATTGAGGTAATCTTTCCTGGATTTAAAAGCTACTCAAAAAATCTCGGAAATTATTCCCTGTGCTTCTAAACAATTATTATTACTAATTGATTGTCGTGCATAAAGTGTTGTTAAACCTCGTCGGTCTTTGTCATTTTTTTGGTCCAATTTGTTTATACCTGAAGATAAATTATTGTTCCTTATTATATACTTCACTTCACCCCTTCCATTGTGTCAGCGCGTAGAAATTTATTGTGTTTTTCGGGATATTTGAGAGTTATGCTCAAATATTTAGTTTCTTACCACTTCAACCTCAACCATTGTTTTATTTTTACAGCAATCTACTTTTCGATATCGGCCAACGGGGATTGTTGCAATAATGCCATTTGAAAGCAGTGGACATGGGACTGACGATTTAGCAGGTAAAAAGTTATTTTAATTTATTATTCGTTTGTTTTTAAAGAAATTTCGTATTTTGATTTTTTATAAACGACTAAGAATGATTGGAATGTGGTTACTTGTACGTGTAAAGCTAGTATTCACAAAATGACTTTACTTGCACGCAGGGGTACCTGCCCACAATGTCCAGTCCTTCCTCACACAGGCAATGGCGCAGAACCTTCAGATTCAGAAGCAATTGATGGAACAGAATCATGCATTACAAAAATTGTTATCAGATCAATCCAAAAGCGGAAGTAGTAGTAATAGCAGTGTAACATCTCCAAGGAAACACAGTGACTCCTCACATTCACATTCGATGGAGCACTTAAGATCCATGGATCATCCCCGCTCAATGGATCATTCTAGATCGGATCACTCTCGGTCGGATCATTCCCGATCGGATCACTCCCGACCGGATCATTCCCGACCGGATCATTCCCGACAGGATCATTCCCGATCGGATCATTCCCGACCGGACCATTCCCGATCGGATCACTCCCGACCGGACCATTCCAGATCCATGGCCCACTCTCGGTCTATGGTATCAGCAGGATCTTCTTCTTCTTCATCTTCCTCATCATCCGTGCCTAACATTCCGGCCCCACCACCACCGCCGCCCCTGCCAACGGAGCTAATTGAAGGATCAAGGCCTTTGCTAGACCCTTTCGGACGAGCCAAAACAGTTCGTATCGGCAAGTGGCGCTGGCCACCCAGAGACAATCACGATGTCTTCATGATAAATAATTCAAACAAAAAAGATGCAGAGGATGACCCCCCTCCTCCAAAACCAATCCAGTACCATCCACCGGAGATTCCAGGAGTAGTCGGGAAATTAAGAATTTCCAACGAAATGCGTGCCAAACTGGAGAACGTGACTGGAGGGACCAAGAATGGTAGCAAGAAGGAAGCCGTGCGAAAAATTGAGGATGATCGGAAAGCCCTTCTTCTGGAGAAGTTGGGTGGGAGGGCCCTGATAGCGGGGCAAGCGGATACATTCACATTCGTCCCCCCGCCCCCACCTCCTCCAGTGCACGAGCAGCAGATGATAATGTCCGAGTCGAAAACAACCATGAAAATGCATGATCAGACCATAACCAAGCATACTGTCGCCATGACGATGCAGATGCCAATGCAAATCTCTCAAAATCAGTCCCCTAAGGGGAACTTCCGGAGGGACATGATCCTCGCATCGGGTGGGGAAACCACAAGGGACTTCTGCCTCACTTATGGTAACGTCAATTGGACACTCCGACTTCGAAAGGAATTAATCATGCCTTGGGAGAATATTGAGCAGGACAAGAAACTCCTCAATCTCCTATATATCCAAATCCTGAACGACATGAATAGCAACACCTTACGGCTGACCCATACGGAGAAGACCAAGTTACGGCAATTAACTTCAACTACCAACTCCAAATTGAACATTGTGCAATACACAATCAAAAACACAGAATTCTACTTTGTTGTCATATTCCCAGCCATCATCCTTCGAGGTGGGGGGGAATTTTCTGGCAAGTATGATAACGTGACGCATGTGGCCGTGGACGTCAAGTCGTTGAAGTTTATTAGAAAGGTCGAGGACAGATTGATCGCCGTTGAGACTCGGAGGTATGACTTTAAACAATACTTTATCTCTATTTTTAGAACCGCTCTACAACCCTTTTATTATCGTAATAAAATCCATTTAACTTTAATATCCCTTCTAGTGCACTCTACTTACCCATTAGGTATTCTACTTGAATAACTCTGTCCATATGTACATGCTAGAATTTACTGACTTTGTTAAGATGTAAGATGTAACCACACTACTATCAAATGACATTCAGAGTTTACTTCCCTCATTTCGCCCCTTGACTGATCCTCCAAATCTACAAAACCATTGGTTTTACAAGTTTACAGTTACAGAATTACAGGAGTTTTTACCATTTTTATTATTAGAACGTAATATGATGTTTGAGACCATCAAAATAATGATTTACACGAGCCCTACAATGATAAAAGCTGAGGTGCACGCGTTAACTTGCTATTGTTATTAGTGATAAGCAATTGGGATACAATATTGCACATAATCCTGTAGCCTGCCTTTCAGACTGTGTAACTTTGCTCAAACCGAACTAACTCATTAATAAAATGTGCCTGCTTATTCCATTAATTATGGAATGTATAGATGTAAGAAAAGCGTTTAATTTTTATCAACTTTCCCCCTTTGTATTAATGTGTGCAGCTTAGGAAGCGTGAAGATAAGAGACTCAAAGATTTGCGAGAGTAACGTTGCGATACATGAACCATACCTGTCCTACTTGCTCAATCTAACAACGTTTCTCAATCAGTCGGCTGTGAGCATTCCGCCACCACCACCAGTGAGTTTTTATTCTCTTGAAATGAATTCAGTTTTTTGGAAGTATTTTAGTACAGTTGAGTTAATGGTGTAGTTTTTAGTTTCAAAAGTGAATTGTTACGCAATTGGATTTTTTCAAAAAAAAAACAAAAATTATTGTACGTGTACTGGTTCGTCGTTCGTCGAACGCCTGTAGCAAGCTCAGTTATTATTGTTTGTGTAGTTAAAATAAGTAATCAGTATATCAGCTCACCCCATGGAGCTAAAGTCTTGGTTTAGGGAAATAGTCCAAGACAATTTTAATTTTGTAAATGTGTATACGCAGAAGGTGATGGAAGAATTTGACAATTCGGTGTGACTATTTTGTCTAGATGTCATAAACATTGTTTTTGTGTACATATAGGTAACTGAGATGAAGACACAGACAGTTGATGCGGAACCTGCAGAGGAAATTGTGGAGCGGGACAGGAAACCACAGGATGATGGGAAACATTCTCTGCTCCAGTTTGCTATGAGCTACTTCCGGCATATGGACAGGTAATGATTTTTAGATTTAGAGTAAATCTTCCCCGTGCAAAAACAATACTGTCAATTGCCAAGAGATGAAACATAAATCATTATTGGCAACAATAGGGAAATTATGGTTGATGATAAAACGTGACATATTATTAATAAACAGATATAATGTTCAATGTAAGTTACATTTAAAAGCTAATGTTGTATTATAAAATATAATACAAAATGATGTTTGTCTGTAGATATCCGACGGATAACAACGAGTGGACCTGGAAAGGTCTCGTGAGCTATGTGAAATATGGTCCAGGGATGCTGCAAGAGTCGTTGCTGCAGCTGGACGAGGCAAATAATCAGTTGGCATTAGAATGTTACGAAGCAGTGTTATGCTACATGGGAGACCTTCAAGGGGACGTGACGCAGGTTGAGTGTGTGTACACACTCTTGCGTAATTGTCACAAGTCGGCCAAGATCATTGATGAATTGTATTGTCACCTCATGAAACAAACAACGAACAATAACAAAAGTGGACTGGCTGGGTGGAGACTGTTCACAATAATTACGGCATACTTCAGCTGCTCGGAGCTCCTTCGTCCGTACCTTTTCAAGTACTTGGAAGCCACTGCTTATGACAAGAGACGGAATTTCCATGGAACAGCCCTGGTAGCTTTGCAAAACCTTCGGAAAACTTTCAAGTACGGAGGAAGAAGAAATGTTCCAAGTGTAGAGGAAATAACTGCATTGACAGCCGGACGAAATGCCAAAAGACAGATTTTCAGACTGCCTGGAGGTAATGACCGGGTAGTGAATGTAAGAGCTGCAACTATTGTGGAAGATGTATTAAACGAGCTCTGTTCCACTTTGAACATCCGGAGTGCCCATGAACGGCAGGAATTCAGCTTGTACTGCATTGTTGAAGGGGACACTTTCACCATGCCCTTACAACTTGAGGAGTACATTTTGGATGTGACCACAGAGTTGACGAAGAACAATCAAGTATTTTACTTGATATTCTGCCGGTCCGTATGGTTCTATGAGTTGAAACTGGATAATCCGTTGTATGTGGAAGTCATATTCAATCAGGTAGCTCCAGACTATTTAGAGGGCTTGTTGGTCGTAATGCAAGAAGAGCGGTTGACACAAGCGATTGTGTACGACATCACCAGAATTGCTGCCCTGCTTCATCGAGCAGCAGACCTGGCCCAACCTCCGACACTAAAGGAAACTAAGTATTTACTACCAAAGCCTGCCTTGGCTGCTAGGGATTTAAAACCGAATCAATGGGTTCAGATGGTCAATTCTCATTGGGTAGATGAGCGGATTCATGACTTGACACCTCATGATGCCAAATGTGGAGTTTTGGAGATACTCCAGACGTGGCCACTATTTGGGTCCAGTTTCTTCACTTTGAAGCGTATTAATGAGCCCCAACCCCCTGTGGACTACATATTAGCTTTGAACAAGTCTGGAGTACATTTCTTGGATATGATTACTCATGAGACCATAAATACGTACACTTACAACCAAGTTATTTCAACGAGGAAGGTGAAGAATGAAGATGGGATTTTATTTTTGGACCTTAAAGTAGGCAATTTGATGCAGCAGCGAATTCTAAGGCTGGAGACTGAACATGCTCATGAAATTAGTAGATTGATCCGACAGTATATCCATATTCAACGGCTGGAGAATAATGGACAGTAGACAATTGAACCGTACGCTTGCTTGTTAAAATTATTGCTCATAAATTTTCAAACCAAAAATTAAAAGCTAGCAGTAATTATTATTAATAATTACTTGCAGGATCAAACGTTAAGTCTGTTAGAATCGCAATTGATTCTACAGAGGCAGGTAAATAGTATTACGTAAAAAGTAAACATTAAGTGCCTTAAGAAACGAGCATAAAAACATAAATAAAGGTTAATTTATATTGATGTGAAGGATGTATACACATTTGAAGATGTAAAACAAAGAGTATAAAATTATTACTTCCAGTGGAATTCAAAATGTTGCAATATACTTTAAATTAAGATACTTGTAATAAACATATTTTGCAATTAAGTATCAAAGAAAATAAGAAACAGAATGCCAATAAAATAAAAAACAATTTTTCTTCAAACCTGCCAACTTTTGTAAAAAAAGATTAACAGTATGGTATACCTTTTATTCTAACGGTGATCATTGTAGTTACTATAAATGGATTTCATAGCTGTTTTATTGATATTTTCACGTCAGTGTTAAGATTTTCCCCCGTATATATAGTTTGCAGCTAAAATCTACCTTAGCAAGTATCAGGACCATTTTATATATTATTATTCTCATTACATATTTGCTTATTATAGTAGACACGAGCATATATAATTGCATGTTTCGTTAAACGTTTGGTGCGAATTTGTTTTCTTACTTTTTACATTGATAATATTACATATTCGAGCTTACATATTTTAGTTCACTTTTTAAGACCCTGAATTTCTCCATGAAGGGACTTTGGGTCAAAGGTTGCTAGTATCTTAAAGTAATCACTGACATACAGTCCGACTCTAATTATAGAAGCAATAAATAAAATCAGAGTTAAACAATCATGACTGAAACGCGTTTCAATTGCTTGTTGCAGCGTATTTCTTTTCCTTCGAATTTTTAACATAGTCAAAGTTTGGAAATAATTAATGGTTGACAATTCGGAGTAGAATTATAACAACAATACTTCTAACTGTCATGCATAAAAAGTAAACCAAGTTTATGCAAGGGAGCAAAACAAATGCTGAATTTCAGTAGTAATGTGATTTGATATTGATGCCATGTACAAATGTAGTTACAGAGGATACATGCAAGAGTCTGAAAAAAATGTAAAATCTTGTCCTTTGTCATCAAAGCCTGTCTTCCTGTACGACAATGATCAGTCTCAGCTGAACTGTTGAAGTTGATCTCGATTCTGATCCCTCCGTGCTCTTTCCCTTTCTTCAGCGTCGAAATACCACAGGGTGATGGCATACCTGAAAAATATAAATTTCTTTGAAAATATGTGGAATATAATGTACATCATACTTTAGCATATATGCATGGGAATATAGTTACGTCTCGTTTTAAGATTGGTTTATAAGATATTCTTGTTATAAGGAAATTACAAGCAATTACATGATGCTTAAGAAACTGATTATAAATGCCGAAAACGCTCGGTCTTGCGAATTCTTTATAACGAGACTTTACTGGACGTTCCCGATACGAAAAAACAGAAATCTGTAACATAAACTACAGAATACAACAACAAACCTAGTTTTAAATGCTGGTTGAACTTCATGAGGGTTCCGACGGTCCGACCAAAAGAAAAGTACTCGATCAAAGAGTGGCTCAATATCAGCAACTTGATTGGTCCAACCTTCAGGGAATATCCGGAGTAAGCCCCCGTTTTCCTATAACAGTTAGTAATAATATTTCAAAATACTGACACGCATTATTCAATTCCAAATTAGCTAATAATAGCTCTGTCGTATGATGTTACTTTAGTATTCCAGTCTTTGTTCAAATAGTATATTGAGGTAATGCACCGTCCGTCGTGATTGGGATTGTCTACATGCTTTACGTAGTGTGTGCCACTTCCTGGATAGCAAGCTATCATTGCCTATAAATATTTAAAAAAAAGTGTCACGGAAAATTAGGTCGTGCAGAATAGCAAAAAATAAAGTAGGTCAGATCAATAGTCTCGAACATACCTTAGTTCTCTCACGAATAGTGTAACAACCCAATTTCCCATTATTTTTGAACTTGTTTGCCCCCATTACGATGGAGTCAATCAAAGATATTAGAACGGCAATATGTTCACAGAATGGCTCCTTGCCGTCGACCCATGTAATTTTATCACCCCTAATGGTACGACTTCCTTCCTGCATTCCCTCCTTTTGCTTCTTCACCAATTGCCCATCCTTAAATGCACCGGAAGTGTACAACGACTGTACTTCATCAAAAACTTGTCCCCCGCGTTCTTCTCCTAGTAGATTGTCTACAACACATACTCCGTACTTGTCCATATCATTAATCACCTGCAAAATTTTACGTAAAATCTCGTTACAAATTTCTTCATGTATGTAGACAAAATTAGAATTTGGAAATCTCTCACAATATTACTAACCTGCTGACAAATCTGCAATACCCAAAGATTCCTATGTTGACTGGTAGAAGAATGTGAGTTTCGATGAAAGAATGGAATTCGATAGTTAGACTGAAATGAATTAGGTGCTCCGGAAGAATTCACAGAAGATGAGGTACTTATCAAGGGTGAAATAGAAACTGGCGCAGTTTTCCCATTAGCCAGTAAGTTGAGGCCACTATTCGACTGTGAGGTCGTTGGAGTGGGACTACTCAACAAACTCACTCTCCCATCAGGATATGGTGCATGGTTTTCTAAATTGTCATCCATTTTCGGTGCGGATGAAATATTGTTATTATTGTTGCAAGAGCTACTTCTAATTGTAATGGACTTATTCTTTTTGGAATTGCGCTTTGCCCCCTGCTTGTGGGAGCCTTGTAACGGTACATTGGACTTTGTGACATTCTCGACGAAGCCTCCGTTTTGATGAACTGTGTAAGGTACAGATACTGCATCTTTCGATTGATCTCGCGCTTCTCCCCGCACTGAATTATGGCTTAGTGACGTGGCGCAATTTAAACTCTCCATCACAGGTCCCAAACTTTGGCTATCTGTAATTTTATCAGGTGATAACCTTGACTGATCAATGATCCTATACTGCGTTTTACAATCAAAATGCACTCATGACATTGTAATAACATATCAGTCCGTACCTTGCACCCCATTACCATTGCACGGATATCCGGAGGACTTATGAACAACCGAATTTCTTTCGGGTGCCGCCAGAACGGGACAAACAGGGTTACATGACTTCTTATGTACTTTCCAATGAGCTTTCTGATGCTCCTTCGAACAATATGACATACAATGACAGCGGGCACACCTCTGTAAATTCTCGCTGCATCCGCAAAATCCACAGTTCTCAAAAATTGAACTCATTGTCCTCTTCACCTGTTCAAAAAAAGAAAATCCGAAATTAGAAATCCAACAATTTCTCACTAGACCCGCCCCCCCCCCATACACAACCCTTTTCCGAAACTCTCAAGAATATATCAACAAACTCCTCCACACTCCAATCTGTCCCCATAACTGACTACATCGAAAACATTGGCCTAAACCAAACCAAAAAATACCTCCAGTCCCCAAACTACAATAAATTACAACCAATATTATTACTTTATATCACTGGGCTCCGATAGTGTCACTTTCTCTCTTAAACACTAACCATCAACCAAGTATCTCCTAGTCAATCCTTCAACAATCTTCTCCACCAAAATGCAGACTAGCACATACGTAAAAATTCAATGATATTGGAGACTCACGCACCTGTTTACACTCTCATTCGGAGGGTTCCCCAGTTAAAATTGTTCAAGACAAACCCCCAACAGCACACTATCTCAAAACCTTATATAATAGTAATTATGTACACAGACACAGACACACACACACACACAAATCTATCGGCCCCATATGAAAAAAACCCGCTTGTTACAATTTTGTTCAACATTTATAACCACACAACAAAGGTTGATCCCCTAACCCTACACACATGACTGACCACATGGATTTCTTCCACTACAGTTTGAGATATGCGCAATTACCTAATTATTTACAAGTTCTTGAAATACTGCTCCCCTTCATACCTTCTTCGATGATGAGTTCATGACCATAATCTCATCACAAACCAACTGATTTTTGTTTATGTACCTTCATTTAAACACCTCAACGTCCACCCAAATCCTTTTCTCACAGTCCGAGTGTCTCGCTTCACTTATCCACGGGATTATTAATTATATCCACTAATAATTTTTGTATCCTGTCAGCATGTGCACTTAATTTATTACTCTTTCCTTTTTTCCCAATTCAATTAATTATTTCACTGTCTAATAACTATTATTTATCCACCAGACCCGAGTTCTCCTCCCTGACACACATATAAACAACTCAGTGAAGAACAATCAACATGGAGTGTAACTACGATTGACGGCAGAGTCACATTTACTTTGCTAATTACTGTACACAGTGCAATAGTGCAGTCATCATATAAAGGTGACAAATTCAAGACTTGTGTATTCTCTATATGGGGATGATAAATCCAAATAATCTTATTTTTCCTCTGCTCTCTGCTCTCTCTCTCTCTCTCTCTCTCTCTCTCTCTCTCCCTACTCTCTATAAAGTCACCACTATATCTGAGTCTCAACTCTCTATTATGAAAAACAGCAAGCAAAATAAAGAGCTGCATGAGCAAAAGCAAAGTAGGACCGGAGCACGTACGCCATCCGTATGCACTTCACTCACAGGATATACACACACACTCACCTAATAAAAATCCACAGTTATATACTCCCAGGCCCAAAGGACTCAAGACTCAAGACCACTGCCTGCTCCCCCCAGCACTAGTGTATGTATGTACAATTGTACAGTAGCACCTAGCACCATGCACAATTCCATACACAGGGCTTTAAATTAAATGGGCTTCAATCCCTCTCCTCGTCATTCCTCATTCATAACAAATGGGAAATAGCTACAGCATATTAGCTCTGGCGTGTACTATGCTACAACTATACGTATACGGGTACGGCCCTCAGCCCTCAGCCAGCGAGCCAGCAGCCTCAGCCAGCAGCCTTCAACAGTGTCACAGTACCACACACATATGTAAGTATAGTTACTCCATTGACTATAACACTATATATCCTGGTGCAAGCAATGAAAAATGAAACCAAGGACTGAATGACTGAAGGATCATTCCCATTGAGTAGTCCTACTATTATGTAATATTGAAGTGTACACACGCAGACACATGTCCTTTTTTATGACTCCAACGATGGCTCGTCGTCCAGATCTTACTATTTTAAAAGTTTACCTTGCTCTGTCCCAGTGGCACGAAAGTATGAAATGGGCCCGTATGTATATGCATGCTTTTAAAGCTCCCAGTGTTTAATAAGTCAGTTTCTGCTTTTGCTTATGCAGTAGCAGTAGGAATGGTTGCATATGGTGAGGCGCAGTGAGGCCTCTGCCTGTGCTTGTAGTACTTACTTGCTATAGTTTCTCATTCCTCTAAAAATTCTTATGCAGTTCTTCCCCGTGCAAAAGTGGGAATGTGAGAGAAAACGTGAGCGTGTGATATATATACAGTGACCGCATGATTTCATCATTCTGTGTGTATGGTTGGGAATTATAGTTGGGACGTTGAAAGTATTGACGTGAGATTTATTGCCGGTGCTGTTGTTTTTTGGTCAGTAATTAATTATTACAGGCTGGGACTGTCAGCACACCTTTGAGCTGTTACTACGGAGTGAGCTTAATAAATTTTGAATTTTTTGTGCTGGACATTTTTTACAAGATTTAGTTGGTGAGGAGTCTTTCAGGTAATTATCCCATTAATTTAAAATTCAATTAAAGTATCAATTATTGTAGGATGTGGTTGTGGCTCGGGCTGTGAACGTAATAAAGAAACAAGTTCATAAGGATTGAGTAACAATTATTGAATTTATGTTAGATTGGACATTAAAAAGTTGGAGTGGAGTTGTAAATTTAGTATGTAATTCAATAATAATAAATTGTAACAGTGTGTTTATAGAGATAGTTGTAGTGTAGCGTACTTATTGAACGGACGTGACACGTGGAGTGAAGTACTAAAAGGTATAGTTAGTATGTTGAGACTGAGACAAGATCTTTATTGGGGAATGATTAGTAATATTTTGGATTTTGGAATTGAGGAAATTGTAGGGGTAAACATTGCATAGAGAGCCAGTAAATGAATATTTGAATCTATTTGGGAGTGGGGTATTTTGTGGGGTTGGGATTTGTGTTTTCGAGGTTGGTTGTAAGATTGTGGAAGATGGGGATGTTGTTGTACTTTTAATGTGGAATGGACTGGTTTATTTGTATTTTTAGAGGAAAAAAAAGGAACAGTGCCGTGGGAATTCTTTGAGAGAAGAGCAATATGCTTCATGTGACTTTGGACAACTCAGGCCCGGCGATTGGTAAGATTTAAGCAAGTGTTGATGTAGTAGAGTGTGGGGAATGTTCAGAGTGGAAATTTTTGTAAACAGGTAATGAAATGTGAGGGTGAGAGTGAGAGTACCTGGCGTACGTGCCTGGAGCCGCATAGCTGAGTCGCTGAGTGTCGTGGGATAATGAGAAAGGATTGATGAATTTAGTGAGGATGATAGGAATCGAAAAAGGGTAAATGAATGTGAAGTCTTAAAATGAAAATTTTGTAGGGCTATCAACTGCTATCAAGCTATTAGGAGATGATGGAGTTACAGCAGAGCAAGGGAGTGCAATCAAGGCCACGTATCGAGAAAACGCGGTGGAGTCCCCAGCCTTGATAATGAAACTGCTAACTACCAAGTCGTCTAATTTGGTGGGGTCTAGTCCTTTGGAAAAAACTGAGGTAATCATTGGGATTTTATTGAAAGCATTTTGTACACGTGGTAGTGAAGCTGTAGAGGAGTAATTGTATTGACAGTTGCATCAATAGTTGTCAAACGGGATAGCTAATGTCATATATTACACATTGGCCGGAGATAAGTGAAGCAGGATTTTCAACTTTTGTCATTCTATTTCTAGAGCTTTATGCATTGTTTTTATTTGTCAGATCGATCAGTACATATTTTTGGCTGAGAAACTGCAAGGCACTAATGGATCGAATGAAAAGCTGTTGACAAGATTGGATAAAGATTTGAGGAGCAGCTCGTATTTGGTTGGCCAACGACTCACGTACGCCGATCTGGCAGTTTATGGGAGATTAGTTGGTAGAGTTCAAACTTCAACAGCTTATAAATAGAATACTTAATTATTATTGCAATTAGACTTGCGTAATGAACTGTCAGCCATGTTTAATGCTTTATATGGGGTTTTTATATGTCCACAGCCTTGAAAGACGCTTTGGGAACCTATACAAACCTTAAACGATACTTTGGATTCATTGACTCACTTGTTCAAGATATTCAAGCCGGCGTATACAATCCTGTCCTGCATTTTAGAAGTGTCAGTGATAATGGTGCTGGTGATGCGAAGCAAGTTTCTCAGTCTGATAATGACAGTCAGAAGAATCAAGAAAAACCCCAGAAGGGTGGAGGGAAAAAGGAGAAGAAAAATGATGGTGGCCGTGGAAATAAAGAAAATAGCCCTTCAAAGACGAATAGAGGAGGGGGTGATAAACCCAAAGATCAGGGAAAGTTTGTGGAACTACCAGGTGCTGTAGAAGGAGAAGTGGTTGTCCGGTTCCCTCCAGAGGCCTCAGGGTAATCCTCGGGTTGATAATGAAAATAAATGACATGCTTACAGCGGAAGTTCAATATCAAGGGGTTTGGTTACATTAATTTTCCAGGTACCTTCATATTGGTCACGCTAAAGCTGCACTCTTGAATCAACATTACCAACATATGTTCAAGGGAAAGTTGATTATGCGATTCGATGACACAAATCCTGCAAAAGAGAATCCTGAATTTGAAAAGGTATAATGGTAGCTTTGATTGTAGTAGCTAGGCTCCCTTTTTAAACGTATCATATACATTTACAGTAAAAAATCACTACGTATGAATTATAGGTCATTCTGGGTGATCTGCAAATGCTAGAAATCAAACCTGATCGGTTTACTTACACCTCCGATTATTTTGATCTCATGTTGGAATTGTGTGAAAAAATGATAAAAGAGGGGAAAGCTTTTATCGATGATACGGACCCAGAGTTAATGAAGCAGGAGCGCGCGGAAAAAATCGAGTCTAAAAATCGCAATAACTGTGAGTTTTATTGGTTGTCTTAGTTCAGCTTGTAAAAAAATACCAAGTCTATTCTCAATCTCTGCTTGTTTCAGCTGTGGAAAAAAATCTAGAGTTGTGGGATGAAATGAAAAGAGGCACACAAGCTGGGCAAAAATGTTGCGTACGTGCCAAGATAGATATGAATTCTCTAAACGGATGTATGCGAGACCCAACAATTTACCGGTGCAAGCCTGAGCACCATCCACGTACTGGGGATAAATATAAGTAATATACGTAGTGTAATATATTGCATGAGTATTTGGAGTTTTGAAGATATTTGCGTTAATCAGTGGAAATTATGTTTTACATTCTTTACCTTTTCAGAGTCTATCCAACTTACGACTTTGCGTGTCCAATTGTTGATAGTATTGAAGGTGTTACGCATGCACTTAGAACAACAGAGTACCATGACCGTGATGATCAATTCTTTTGGTTTATTGATGCTCTTCAACTCAGAAAGCCCTATATTTATGAATACTCGCGTCTCAATTTGACAAATACAGTTCTATCAAAAAGGAAACTAACTTGGTTTGTTGACCAAGGACTCGTTGACGGCTGGTACGACAGGCATTACTTATTTGGTTTCACAATCAAGCGAAAATGTGCTATTTATAATTATTATTATGAATATGTTTTGATCTGATAAAGGGATGATCCAAGATTTCCAACTGTGCGTGGAGTACTCAGAAGAGGAATGACAGTTGAAGGTCTTAAACAATTTATTGTAGCTCAGGGCTCGTCCAAATCAGTTGTCATGATGGAGTGGGACAAGATCTGGGCTTTCAATCGAAAGGTTTGATTTTAAAATTTGTGTGTGCAGTGAGCACACTTCAGCGTGATTATGTGCAGTGCTTAATCATCTCGAAGCGTACATGAAATTAGTAAATATTATTGTGCAAATAGTTTTGGGTTTCAACGATTTTTTGGACCACACGTGTAGGTAATTGACCCAACTGCACCTCGACACACGGCTCTAACGAAGGATAGTAGAGTGACACTGAATATCAAAGGCAGTAAAGAAGAATCCAAGCAAGTCGCAGCTCACCCAAAGAACCCTGAAATAGGCACCAGAACAGTATGGACTGCCCCTCAAGTTTTGGTTGAAGAGGACGATGCCGTACTGTTCAAAGAAGGCGAAAATGTAACATTGATTAATTGGGGAAACATAAGAGTCAACAAAGTTAATAGAGACTCCAGTGGGCGAGTAACCTCAATCGATGGAGAGACTAATTTAACTGATGTGGATTTCAAGAACACTCTAAAAGTTACTTGGCTACCTGCAACAGTCAAGTCTCCGCTAACCCCCATCGTCGCTGTCCATTTTGACCATATCATTTCTAAACCCGTGCTGGCGAAGGATGAAGATTTCAAGCAGTATATTGGAAAGGACACCAGAGTGCGTTTTTTAGTTTTTAGTGCATGTTTCGATTATGCTACATATCTCGATATTTTATCCATTAAGTAATAAAACAATTTTGCAGATCATCCAACATATGGTGGGAGACTCGGATCTAGTGAAGGTTAAGAAAGGAGACATCATTCAGTTACAGAGGAAAGGATTTTTCATTTGCGATGAACCATGCGGAGAGCTAAGGTATGTTTTCATCTGTTTTGATTTTATTGTACCACAGTATTGAATTGCAATGGTATTTTAACTGGAAAGCATTCTTTTCTACAGTTCCTCGAGCTTTGTGCAGAGTCCACTGGTATTATTTGCTATTCCTGATGGCCATACCAAAGTAATGCCTACTGCGAAGGTGCCAAATAAAGCCCAGGTAAGCAACTGTTTACGGAATTTTACTACTAATAATTGCTATAGTTCAGCTCGTAAAAATCCTGAATCCACCAAGCTCATAGCTTAAGTTATCTTAACAAGCAACATTATCTGTTTAGTGATTATGGGAAAACATTATGTAATATGCCACATTTTTCGTATATATATGACACCCGTTACAGGTGTTTATCAGGGCTTACCAGAAGACTTACTGTCGCTTGTTATCATGGAATTAAATTACTTGATCTCACAAATTGTTATAGCCATCATACGTTCTGATGCAGATAGAGCTATTTTTTAACGTTAAAGTAACTGAGGTTATCTACTGCATCTTATATTTACCTTTTCTGAATGTCTCTCTCGTGGAGATTTATACTGGCATTGGATAAATATGTCAGTATAATTACTACAGAAATTCGCCATTTGGTTGAATTATATAGTTAAGTTAGGCTCTCGGGGCGATTAGTTTATCTAAAAATGTTGTTTACGTAATTATTAAAACGGCGTATATTGAGTATAATTATATTTAAAACTACCGCGGAGCTTTCCATGATAAACCTTGTTGGTTGTAAAAATGACAAGATTAAGATAGTGGAATGAAAAGGAATAGCCGTAGGCACATTTTTTGCTGATTGCGATACAGAGTTGGTCCGCCGGCTTCTTGAATACAAATGCAGTCCAAAGCCCTTCTCTTCAAACTGTATAATTATATATAGTTGAGCTATATATTTCAAATGGGAGAAAAATCTTTAAAAGAAAACGAAAGGAACATAAGTTGCATGCAAATAACTTTTATGCATTATGAGCGTGCTGAGTTGTAGTTAATAATGTTAAGAACTGTTAGGCTGGCGAATTTTTGCAGTTCGTCGTCCTACATTTTGAGTATAGGTATACACTAGTGTGTTGTAAATCGAAACTTTCGCATTGATTTGAAAGGTGTAGTTAGTTTCTTTAGTGGGTTTAACTGAATGCTTTCATTTCATTCGTGCTCAATCCACATCTGTGAATTATACCGCGTGTGTACATTTGTGGTGCTATAGTACTCGTGTCTGAGATTAGGCTGTATTTACATTTTTTCACCTGTCGTTTGTGGTGTGTGTAATTTTGCTCTGCCTTTCATTGTCATATTTTTCTCGGCGTTTTATCGTAGTACTACGGCATTTGCGTGTGCTTGTACTAAGTATTTCTGTGAAAGAGTCATAAGTTGGAGCTCCATATCGATCTTATTTTGACAGGTTTTTACCGGGTAAGATATTCAATGTTACCAGCTGTCAGTTAATGATATCCTACGGTTTAGTTTTATTTCTGATGTGGTTCATTCAGTTTCATTGTAATATGTAATTACATATTGTCGATATTTGTTGTAACTGTCCACTACACTAGAATCTTTAATTTCAACAACTGCAGAACAAATTTTCATTTCAGACTGGAAAATATTGAGGTGCAATAATTCAAATAGTTATCTTAATACAATATTAAATACGTACGTATCAATACAATGTGCATCCGATGGAAAACAGATGTTTTGTGGGAGCCTGAATAATACCATACTTTGTTCTTGTAAACCAAACCCATTCAAAATGCTGCAAAGTTTTCCTTGCATTACTATGACAGTTAAAGGTGCATGCATTTTCCCCATAAAGTTTTTTGGTTTCGGAAGAAAATTTCAAATTATTGTGTGCGTTGCTAAGATTGACGTTGTGCTTTTCATTTAGCAAGATGCTATTTGATACAACAATTTTTATCTACAGGAATCAAAACAAACTTCAAAACTAGAATCTGCATCAGCTGCCCAAGCCCCGGCAACAGCTAACTCAACTGGAGGAAAAGCGGAGGAATTGAGTGCTCAAATTGATGCCCAAGGAAATAAAGTCCGGGATTTGAAAGCAGCGAAAGCCGCAAAGGACGTGGTGACAGCTGCAGTGAAGATACTTTTGGATCTGAAAGCAAACTACAAAAATGTGAGAAGAACATTTTTTTGACTATTTTCATGTTGAAAGGAGCAGTTGTTGGAAATGGTGGTGTAATGTGTATTAATGATATGTATGCAGTTGACTGGACAAGACTACGTTCCTGGCGTAGTAAAACCTGCCCAAACTGCAGTTGTTCCTCCTGCATCAACTGATACTAACGGAGAAGTGATCCGAGCACAAGTTGACCAACAAGGAAATAAGATTCGGGATTTAAAGGCATCTAAAGCTGCTAAAGACGTGATTACTGCGGAAGTTAAAAAGCTGTTGGAATTGAAAACTAAATACAAAGAGGTATAGTTGGAATTAAGTTCAACCGTAGAAACATATGCATATACATACTATATAACAACAATATTGTTGTGACGTTAACCTCAATGGCATCTGTTATTTTATCTAATTTAGGTAACAGGTCAAGAATACGTACCAGGGCAACCAGCACCTGCACCTACAACCACTCCAGCCCCAGTTCCTTCTCTGTCTGGTGACAACAAAGGAGAGGCTATCCAGGCACAAGTTGACCAACAAGGAAATAAGATTCGGGATTTAAAGGCATCTAAAGCTGCTAAAGACGTGATTACTGCGGAAGTTAAGAAGCTGTTGGAATTGAAAACTAAATACAAAGAGGTATAGTTCGAATTAAGCTCCACCGTAGAAGCATATGCAGTTATCCTGTATAATAACAATATTGTTGTGACGTTAACCTCAATGGCATCTGTTATTTTATCTAATTTAGGTAACAGGTCAGGACTACGTACCAGGGAAACCGGCACCTGCACCTACAACCACTCCAGCCCCAGTTCCTTCTCTGTCTAGTGACAACAAAGGAGAGGCTATCCAGGCTCAAGTTGACCAGCAAGGAAATAAGATCCGGGACTTGAAGGCATCTAAAGCTGCTAAAGACGTGATTACTGCGGAAGTTAAAAAGTTGTTGGAACTGAAAGCTAAGTATAAAGAGGTCAGTGCAGTTCAATCATAAAATAATTATGCTTGTAGCAGTATTGTTCTGTACCAGTATCTTCTTGAATATTTTTCATCAATGTCTGTTGAAGTTCATTCGTGAATAATACGACGTCTTGACCGGATCGTAACATAAAATATTCTTTGTTCGTGTATGATTTAGGTAACAGGGAAAGATTACTCTCCAGGAGCGACCCCAACACAAAAACCAGTTAGTGAAGCACCTGCTGCTGCAGTAAACTCAGGCGGCCAAGGTGAAGAGATCCAAGCGCAAGTAGACAAACAGGGAAACAAAATTCGGGATCTCAAAGCAGCTAAGGCAGCGAAGTCCGTTATTGCTGCTGAAGTGAAAACTTTACTAGAGCTGAAGACAAAATATAAAGAGGTAATTTCGTCTTTCAAAGGGCGTCATTTGGACAATATTTACCGTTGTTTAACTAATAATATTCGTTCAGGTAACAGGCCAGGACTACGTCCCAGGTGCAACTCCAGCCAGCCCCCACGTGCAGAATAACAATCCAACTGAATCTCCTCTCAATAACAAAGGCGAAGAGGTCAGAGCCCAAGTTGATCAACAAGGAAATAAAATACGAGATTTGAAGGCAGCGAAAGCAGCAAAGGACGTAATCAGTGCCGAAGTAAAAGTATTGCTTGAGCTTAAAGCAAAATACAAAGAGGTAATAAGTTCTCTGTAAAAATGATGAGAACGTAGCAGTTAGTTACAAATGTCCATTTCGTCCAATTGTAATTTGTGTTAATAAATATTTAAAAGGTCACTGGTAAAGATTACACCCCAGGAGTTCTTCCACCACCAGTCAAAGCCGAGATGACAGTGGATTCCGAGAACAACTCTACTGCAGAGGGAGCTGGAAAT
This sequence comes from Allacma fusca, assembly GCA_947179485.1. NCBI lineage: Eukaryota > Metazoa > Arthropoda > Collembola > Symphypleona > Sminthuridae > Allacma > Allacma fusca. The sequence continues at coordinate 17,719,935 of OX359247.1, forward strand.
TCCCATGGACTGAAATCCCAAATAGAGCAACAAGGCAACAAAGTTAGGGATTTAAAATCATCTAAAGCTGGCAAAGCTGAAGTAGATGCGGCAGTAAAGCAACTGTTAGAGTTGAAAACGAAGTACAAAGAAGTTACTGGGGAAGATTTTGTTCCTGCAGGAGGTGCTGGGGGAAGAAGTTCTGGAGGTAAGAAAGAGTCTAAGAAAGAAGTTAAACCGGTACAAACTCCAGTGAAGGCAGAGAAAGCTTCTGATGGAAACGCGAAAAAGCAAACACGGTTGGGCCTGGAAGTTAAGAAGGCTGACAATTTTTCCGAATGGTACTCGCAGGTACTGCCTTTGGATCTCTTACTTATTTTTGTTATTTTTAGACGAGTAGTTAATTATTGTAATTTCCAAATTGCAGGTGATTACAAAGAGTGAAATGATTGAGTACTATGATGTCAGTGGTTGCTACATCTTTCGACCATGGTCATACGCAGTTTGGGAATTGATTATGGGATGGTTTGATGGCGAAATTAAAAAGCTTGGTGTACAGAATACTTACTTTCCCATGTTCGTGAGCCAATCAGCACTGGAACGTGAAAAAAATCATATAGCAGATTTTGCTCCAGAGGTAACGTTTCACCCTGTAGGTTTTGGTCCTACGAAGGAATTATTTATGATTGTAATTAGGTTTGTTCCGTAGGTAAACTCACACGATCGCATTCATGCTATCGTTAAAACACGAGAATTTACTTTAAATGCATTTTAGGTTGCTTGGGTGACCAAAAGTGGTGACTCTGACCTTGCTGAACCTGTAGCTATTCGGCCCACATCTGAGACGGTCATGTATCCCTCTTATGCCAAATGGATTCAATCATATCGCGATTTGCCTTTGAAGCTAAATCAGTGGAACAGCGTCGTGGTAAGATACTAACAATTGACAAGTAATGTATCTACATTACACAAGTAGGTGATATTGAAATATAGAAGTGATATCACAAATCTATGCGTCATTTTTATTAGCGTTGGGAATTCAAACACCCTCAGCCTTTCCTCCGCACCCGTGAATTTTTATGGCAAGAAGGTCATTCTGCATTTGCAACTTACAAGGAGGCGGAAGAGGAGGTCCACAAAATTCTAGGTAAAATTCTCTACATGTGATCATTCGGTTGTCTGTAATGTACAGAAAAATAAAAATCGGTCAATGTTACTATTTGCAGACTTATACGAAAAGATATATACGTATTTAATGGCTGTACCAGTCATACCTGGCAGAAAGAGTGAAAAAGAGAAGTTTCCTGGCGGAGATTATACTTTAACTGTCGAAGCATTTATTCCTACTTCGGGTCGAGGCTTACAGGCAAGTAGTAATACATTTTGTTACCTTGCTTGAATAATCTAGTGCGTGGATCTAAAAAGTTTCTTTGGGCAATACATTTTGTGAAAATTTAGGGAGCAACATCTCATCACTTGGGTCAAAATTTTTCCAAAATGTTTGAAATCGTGTTTGAAGATCCAGAGACCCAACAAAAACAATTTGTCTATCAGAACTCATGGGGTTTGTCTACTAGAACAATCGGTGAGAATAAGTCACATTTTATTTCAATGAACAGCTATACTTATCATTCTTGTGAATCAAGCCTAAACTTAATTAAATAACTTTAATCCAGGTGCAATGGTCATGATACACGGAGATGACCAAGGTTTGGTTCTTCCTCCCAGACTTGCTTGCATTCAAGTTGTCATAATCCCCTGTGGAATAACTGTAAATCTAGCCGAAACTGAAAGAAAAAACTTGTATGCTGAGTGTCAAAAATTTGCTGATCGACTCGTCGCCGTTGGTGTTCGAATTAAGGTTGATGATCGAGATAACTATTCTCCTGGATGGAAATTCAATCACTGGGAGCTCAAGGTGATTTTGCTAATTTTTGTCTCCTTCACAACGATAATTAGAAACATGTCATAATTATTAATAAGGTTATTCAGTGATGGAGCTTAATTTTTTTCCATTTTCTTTTTCCTTAGGGTGTGCCAATCAGATTAGAGCTTGGACCCAAAGACTTAAAAGAAAATCAGTACGTAGTGGTTCGACGTGATAATGGAAATAAATCAACTCTGAAGAGTCCTGCTCTTGAAACAGACATCAGGAATTTGTTGGAAACAATTCATGACAGCATGTTCAATCGGTATTAGTCGCATTTAAAATTAAATGACAGTGTACATTTCCACTCTCCTCTTTATCACACGAACACAAATCAAAGTCTAACTTTTCTTTACATCTTTAGAGTAAAGGAGCAAATGGACGCTCACACAATTGTCACCGAAGATTGGAAACAGTTCTGCTCGGATCTCGACAAGAAGAACATCTTAATGTCTCCATTCTGTGGTCGAATTGAATGCGAAGATTTGATTAAGAAGGAGAGTGCAAGAGATGAACCCAGTGAGCCTGGTGCTCCCGCCATGGGTGCGAAGACACTCTGCATCCCTTTCAAACAACCTAAGGACATCCTGCCAACAACCAAATGCATTCACCCAGCTTGTAACGCCAAGCCTCAAAACTATGCTCTGTTCGGCAGGAGTTATTAATCCAGCTGAATACAAGTTCAGCCTGCTGGAATAGTGTAGACTCATTGATTATCATCTTTACATGATTGATTATTTATCGTTGAGGAAATTCCGAAATAATTATAAATTCGTGCACCTATTCAAGGAATTGTCTTATAAGCTACCATTTACCATCGTCATTTTTGCGTTCCGTTTTTTAATAATTATTATTACTGAATTCACTTGCAATTATAATTACGCCGGAATTTTTCTTTGACTATCTTCATGAGCTAATAAAATCTCGAGTCTTCCGCTATGGCTACATTGTCTTTTGAGTTTGATCACTCTTATTTAATACATGCATCAAGACATGTTTTAAATATCCAATACGTCAAGCTCGGACAGTGTTCCTTTAATGTCCTCCGTGAATCATACTGTGAACTTATGGAGTAACTCCTATGACACTGATGTTATAATAAGTAGTTTTGTATATTCCACATCTGGTCATCTGGTAATTACTTACCAATATACCCGAAAATGCTTAGGGGCGTTCGGTAGTTCCATATGGAAACAAAATTTCCAGAATTTTTTAACATAAATTTTATACTTCCATATCTGCTTCGTAACTAACATTCACCCATTAACATCTAAGATTTTTCAATTCGTTCCATCAGTTCCAATATTTTTTTTTCGCTTCTAAAAATAATTCTTGTGGGTTCTATTTTTTTTACTTATAATTTACAAGCAGTAGTGAAAGGAATCCTGTCCGACCCTCGATAGTCGACACTGTCGACATCAAAGCGCATATGCATGCATATGTAAGACATGTGGGTTGAATGCTTGTATTTACCGCTCCTTGGGTGTCAGAGAAACGGGGAAGCAAATAGTAACATAGTTTGGATTATTGGTTATTTAGTTTGGCTTCATGCTTTCAAACAGGAACATCCAAGCACTGTACTATACACAAGCAGTGGTAGTGTTGTGAAGATTTCACGCAACAAAATCCTTCATTTAATTCAATTACTGTGCTTATATATACGTAACTATAGTTTGTTATAGTTACGTAGAAGTACTTGACTTCCTTCGCCTTCAGTTGGTTGTTCGTTCACTGTCATTTGTCCTTACAGTCCTATATCCTTTATTGGCATTTGGGGACCTGTATGTATATCTGCAGTTATAAATTATATATTTATATGGTGTGCTATTAACGAGTAACTTACACGTACACGTCACTAACTGAGATTGGGATTGTTTTCTTACACTGAAACCTAAAGGACTTGAGCGATTCATCTATTTTGGGTAAGTAACACATATTAATTCCTTTTTAGTTTTATTACTATTTCCTAAAATAATTTATTCATCTTTACAATTAATAATAATGGCCTGGAAAATTACTGACTGCGGGATTCCAACCTCACTGAGTTATTATTCACATAATTTTGTCTTCCAGTAATTTATATGCTGGGGTTGCATTGGACCTTCTGCTGTTCGTTGAGCATCCATATTTAACTGTGGAGTTGACTAATACTGACTATTTGGAAATATAGTTGGACTTGGCTTTTGTAAAAGTGCTGAGGTGAAACTACAGGGACGACAGGAGCATTAGAAAAACATGGGGAAGTCGTCGGATCATAGGTCAGATGTGCGGGAGCGGGTTACTGATGCTAATAAAACGCCGTTGGGGAAGGGGGGGTTCTTCTCAGGGTCGAAACCATCTGGTTCCGCATCGCTCCTGAAGCCGTCGTATATGGGCGGGAATGAGTACAGCTCCTCATCCTCATCTTCCAGTTCATCAATGACCACAACGTTTTCTAACCTGAGTCATCACATTCCGGGTGTGAGCTACTCCTCTGGTTCCCACAATTCCTCTAAACAGGCCGCCGACTATTCAATGTGGAGCGAGTCTGATATAGGAAATTATCTGAAGGCTTCGAAGCACGCCAGCAAGAGGGACATGGATGGTAGGGATGTTTTGTTTGAAGATGTGGTCTTTAGTTGGGGTTTTTGAGCGGATTTGGCTTTAGATGGATTCTTTTTATAATTTGTTGTTTTGTTTATAAAAATGGTTAATTTTATGGTAGATTCGGACGGGAACTCTGGTGATGGAGATAGTAACCGCCGGAGTCGCGATAGAAGACGGAAGAGGTCAAGGTGGATGGGAAGCACGGATGAGAAAGCGGTTATTCCGGGGATGCCGACGATTTTACCCTCTGACCTCAATGCAGATCAACAGGAGGCTTATATCGGTGGGTGATTTCTTATCCATGCTTTTACGATTTTTATTGTAACAACTTTTTCAATTAAAGGCGAAGCTAATTTTTCTAGGGAAGTGTGGTTCTGTTAAAACTTAAATTTTGTAGGGTAATGCTACTTTGCAATTTCGCAGGAGGTTTTAGCCAATCAAATAATTTTATGCATAAGAGTTGTTTAATTCTGTAAGGTCGATATGTAAATGTGAAGGTAGATTTGTGCACACTGGGTGTACTTTTAATCTTTCGACTTTGACAGTTACTGCTGCTGTTTGAATGACGAAATAATCAATTGCTCCACTAATGCGAACTTACAATGCACGTTTCGTGTAAGCAGTACCAATTTTTTCTTTGTAAAATTGGAGGAAATGATCAATCGGCCTATAGCGGATGTTTTGTAGTATGCTTGAGTTTGTTCAATTATCTATAGTTTGTGGGTAATTCATGTGTTGTAGTGCTAAATTATCTGTTTGCAGTCTAGTTTTTTCCATTTCATTTCAGGAGGATTTTGCTTGTTGCGTTAAAACAGATGTAATTTATTAATATTTTAATCCCTCTGTCCAAAATGGATATCGCTCAAAACTTGACTTTAGTAAATATTGTTAAACCGTTTAATCTCTAAGTGGGCTCACATTTTTACTTGTTAATCTTATTGAATTTAGGATATTAGGTTATACCCTTAAGCTAGGGCATAGCAGAAAATAATTGATGTCCCTAATATTCTATTTTACATTTACACAACCAAGTGAGGGTAGAGAACTACTGGTTAGAAAATGGTGCATTGGAACTTGATATTGTGTAAGAAAACGAACTTTTAATTAATTTTGGTGAATGGGGGTCACTTGTCGGTGTTCCCCATTCTTTTTAACCTGATTTTATTACAGCTCAACTTCAGATCGAAGAATTATCAAGAAAACTTCGCAGTGGGGATTTAGGGATTCCTCCGAATCCCGAGGACAGGTCCGAAATCTATTTCACACAACTGAATCTTCGGCAACCGCATTTTACCTTGACACGCATTTGCATAAAATCCTTGACAACATTAATCAATTTTTATTTTTCCTGGATCCGTACAAAAATAAATCGCTTTTCTCATGCTAGTCGGATCCCAACTAATATAAATGTTGTTTTCAGCCTTTGTTGTACATTTTGTGCATGTCGTACCTTTATATTATCGGAAAATGAGGCCAGTAAGAGCAGTGTTTATACTTGAATAGCTGGTATGCTGAGCGCCGTAGTACGAAACCAACCGCAGCCTATTGAAATAATTTTTGAAGATGTTTTAACTTGTTTAATTTTCCTTCAAATTGTCATTATCTTAACAACGGCAAGATTTTACGTTACTTTTGTACGACTTTACTTAAAATGTTTGACGCGTCAGTCGCATCACTGTTTTGTGTGCTTTTATTTTATAATGTTTACTGAATATTATGTTGCTTAACCGCATTTTAATGATTATTTTTTCCAACTGAAAAGTTTTGTATAATTACTTGGGAAAATCAAAACTAATGTTGGTTTTGTTGTAAGAAAACAGGTTTCTGTTTCACATTAAATTGTATAAAAAGGAAAAAGGTATGGTATCTACAGTAGTACTAATCGCTTTTACTGTTTGAACTAGTCTCACTTTACGGTAATCCTCAACTTATCTTGATTTGAATTGAGGTTTCGATTTCAGCAGAAAATTTGACAAACAGCTGTTGACAAATTAAGGATTAGTACCCCAGTTGTATGCATTGTAATTGCGTCAGGTGCAATAAAAACCATACAGCTGATACAACAACAGCAACCATCATAAAGGAGATGTATAGTTTTCGTCGTTAATATTTAACGATAAAAACTGTAGTGTGTGTACTTGTTAAAGTTAGTAGTACCAAGCAAAATAAAATCTCCATGTATGGTTGGTGTTGATTTCTGTCAGGTCGCCGTCTCCCGAACCTATTTACGGAACTGATGGCAAACGGCTGAATACGCGGGAGTACAGAACGAGAAAAAAGCTGGAAGAGGATCGGCATAAGTTGATCACCCGACTTTTACAACTAAATCCTGATTACAAACCCCCCGCAGATTACAGGTAATTTCATACTATGCCGTTAAGTTAAAACTAGTGTGGTTTGTCGTAGTTACCTTACCTTGTTTGTGAATTTATCTACAGAGCTCCGATCGTCAAGATTGTGGATCGAGTCGCTATTCCCCAAGAAGAACACCCGGAAATTAATTTTGTAGGTCTATTGATTGGGCCCAGAGGTAATACCTTGAAAGGGTTGGAAAAAGACACTGGTGCTAAAATAATTATCCGAGGAAAGGGCTCTGTAAAGGAGGGGAAAGTAGGAGGAAAGGCTGGGCATCCTCTGCCAGGAGAAGATGAGCCTCTTCATGCTTACGTTACTAGTAACAGCCCAGATGCTGTTAAAAAGGCGTGCGAAAAAATTAAGGAAATTATTCGACAAGGCATTGATATGCCAGAATCTCAAAATGACTTGAGAAAAAATCAACTTCGGGAATTAGCCTTGCTCAATGGAACCCTGAGAGAAGGGGAGGGTCCCAAGTGCAGTAATTGTGGATCGACCACCCATAGAACATGGCATTGTCCGGATAAACCTAATGTAACCAACAGCGTTATCTGCACGGTTTGCGGTGGAGCTGGACACATAGCTAAGGATTGCAGGTAGGCTCTTGAAATTTATCACAAAAATATTTTTTAGCAAAAAGTTTCTGATATTTTGACTAACGTTTTCAGAATGAAGAGACCTGGAGCAGGTGGACCTCCAGTTGTAAATTTTAACGAGAAAGCAAAAATTGACGAAGAGTACATGTCCCTAATGGCTGAATTAGGAGAAGGTCCACCAGATGAACCTCGGGGACCCAAAAATAACTTCAAATCCTCAGGCTCTCACAATTTGTTTGACAAACCGTCCGCTCCAAAAGCAATACTGCCTTCACAGCCACCAAGTAACTCTAACCCGTCACCGGTAACCAGCAATGTAGTTTCATCAAAGGGACCGCCAATGATGCCCCCACTTCCAATGGGTAATCATAATGTTTTTTTTACTATAAATAGTTCAAAAGGTACATTGCAAGAGAGTTATTATACATTAATTATTGATTCTGTTTGGTTATTCAATATCAGGTAATTCTTCAGCCCCAGTCCCTCCTCCAGGAATTTCAAATTTTCCGGGTTCAGGGTGGTCACCATTAAATCAGCCTCCTCCTCCAGGTGATTTAGAAAAAAATAGACCGGGAAATTCGCAACAGCCGCCACCAGGGGGACCACCTCCACCATCATCTTGGGGCTTTCCTCCTGCATATCCACCGGCTCCTCCCATGGGTGGGCAGCAGTGGTCCCAGTGGAGCCCACAACCACCAGTACCCGCACCGCCTGGATCACATCTTCCCCCTCCTCCCGGTATGTACTGGCCTCAGGGATCCGGAAATTTTGGTATGACTCCACCGCCACCTCCGCCCGATACAAATCAACCACCTCCACCACCACCGTCTTAAGATAGGGAAAAACTCAAGGATTATTAAGTTCGAGAACTGCTGACGATGTGAATTAGTGCAAGTGTTATAAATTGAAGAAATGTGCATTAGTGAAATCCAGTTAAGCACTCCATTGCTGCTCTGTCCAGTGTTCCTCCTATTCTAAAAATCATGTGACGAGCGTAAATACAGAGTTTTACTAATTACAATACAGTAAAATTTCGTTGTAAGGGGAATATACTCTGTCCCACCATCCACACAATGCTTGCTTAAGAAACTGCGTACAAGGGATAGCTTTTATAAAAGGTGTAAAAATCTCCAGTCCCTTGAGAGTCCCTTATAACGACAATTGACTGTATTTTGGGAATGCAGGACTAGCTAATTGTAAGTTGGCATAAATTTTAAATGGGACAATTATTGTTTATTCAAATTTAATACATGTACATGTTTTAAAAATTTGCAATTGCCATTATCATGTTCATACTATAAATTTTGAAGTTAGTTAGATATAATTCTTAGAAACTTGATCTTGCTAGTTATATTTACTGATGTAAAATTTTTGGGCTATTAAAGTGGTTGTTTAAGTTTTACTAAAATTAATGCAAAAACTAATACCCAGCTACAAGGTATAATTAAGTGCATTAGATGCATAATAATATATATTGGCTACACAGTATAGATCACACATGTTTATGCACTGGGTTTGTGTTTGGACACACATAGAAATATAAAATGGACCGCTACATTGCACCATGACTGAATTATCACAAAAGTCATTGCGTATCCGACAGTTATTAGCGGGAACGCTTACGGGGTTGTGTTAGGAGAATGTTGAAAAATCCAGTATGAAATGAGTTCTAGGCTTAGTTGAAAAAGTTGAAGGATGGTCCCTGCTATATTTATTTCAAATATTTGATTCCCCTCATATAAATAGTCGCGTTCAAACAGGGTTGTAGTAATTTTCAGTTTCGTCAATTAAAAAAATCTTATTCGGGTTTTACAACAGTTGCTGAACCTACAACAACGCACGAAGATACTATAAAATCCAATTTTCAATTGCTTTGAAGGAGATTCTGACTACCGGGCATTTATACATGTCGGATTATCCCGGCATATGTAAATTAGTTATTGAAATTAACTCATCCCCCAAATTGATTCTTTCTAAACTAATTTTTAAATTCAGATTTGTCTAAAGTTTCTAAAAATCAAATTCATGTCATGTAATGAGAAAAGTTGCTGGGGAAGAATTTTATCCTCATTCGTTAGAGATATGTACCTTCACTAAATCATTGTTCATCCGAGCATTGTTTAAGAGATCGTGACATATCATTCAATTATTGGCCGTCATTTTGTGATTGTAGATCGTGGAAACGTTTTTCCCAAACCAGAAAGCCGCACGTTCTAACAATGTTTAACAGAATCCACTAAAGTAAAAGGAAGGATCAACATTGCATCTTACTACCAACAACCATAGGGCGGGAACCTCACATTGAGAGATGTATTTTAACAACTGATTCCTTACTCGTATACATTAAAGCTTGGCATTATGAAGATATTTCGTCTTCATCTACATACAAGTAGAAGGAATAAGTACCTGAATTATGATACAACGAGTGAAGCAATCTTGAGCCTTGATCCTTTCTAATGTTACTAATGTAATGTGGAGTGTGTTACGAGCATTACTTTAGCTTTAAACAGTGTGTTGCAGAACGTAACTCTTGTTCACGACTGAGTCCAGTCTCATAAACTCCCTGAGACGTTCAAATGTTGAGTACACCTTTTTTAAATCTTATCTGGTGACTGTTTGGTTCCGATTTCCCCGTTGTCTTATTGTCAGCCATTACCAAATTCAAGCTCACGTAAAAGTATTTTGATTCTCAAAAACCTCTGACTAAAGCATGTTCTAAATAGTAATCACTGTAAAACGGTGGGATGAAATAAAAATCTAAAAAATTCTTTTCAATTCTTATGTTTCCAGAAAAAATTCAACAGGGGTTTAAAACATTAGCTGAAAACTGTAGGTGATTACTTTAACCTAGTAAGTCTCTTTATTACGAACGTGCAAAATGTATATTAACCAATGCATTTCAAAATCCCGTTTGAAAAATCATTACTTAAAAATTATGTTCAAGTCTAGAAATCACCAGAAACCTTGCTTAAAAATCCTACGGAAGATAGGCTAGTTCTTGCTGAAAGCAGCTCAGCAAATTTGAAATTCCTATTGAAAAAAACACCCTCTATAACAGGTCAATAAATTTGAAAATCCCTTTTTACTCTCTAAAACACTTACTTTCTAAACATCTGTAGTTGCATGTGTTTATACGTGACCTCATTTTATTTTCGGAGGTCAAACGGATGACCCTAACTTCTTAAAAAACAATAAGCTTCTTACTTGTGACATAATCTATTCCAAGAAAAAAATTGAATTGCCTGGTGTCATTGGTTGGGCAGTTATCGTGGCGACAGACAGACACCCCGACATTTCGCAATAGGGACATCCTGCTTCGCTTCGCCCCTAAAAAGCTGGAATCCCTGTTATTGTATTTTGTCGTCCACAGCTATTATAGTTACCATTTCTCATTTTTTGTCGTTATTCAGCACTCTTCCGCTCGGCCCTTATTCTCGTTCTTTTTTTTTATCATTCTAGTTGAAGAATGGTACGCACTGTTGTTGCTTGCTCACATTGCATTGCTCTTTCAATTCAATGCTTAATATTTTTGTACGTTCATATTCGCCCCCATATAAAGTCTAGTGTGGAAGTGGTGTGGTAGTTGAGGATCAGTTCAGTATATTAAACACGAGCATTAAAAGCCATTGACTATTGACTTCGCCCATAGATACATACTGCATATATTGTGCGGGTAATTGTGGTTTAATTGGTATTCTGTAACTCTCATCTACTCGTAGAACCAAAACGTCAGGAGCGCGTTGAGGAGGGAGAGCGAAGTTTTAAAAAATTCTTGAATCCTCGTTCAATTACGTTAGTCTGATTATCAGGCTCTGATATCACAGTTTTGTGCCTGTGTGTGTCCTGTGTGTGTGTGTAGTCGTGTAGTGTGTAAGTATAATGGTTTAGGGTTGAGGTGGTTACACACGATATAGTCAGTGTATATTGTACAATGTGCCTGCCTGCCCTGGAATAAAGCGCCGAATACTGAATTCTCATCTCAAAATATTATAAAAATGGAGCAACGGGAGTAGTGTGTTTAAAAATAATAATTTCAGGATTTTATGAAATTAACTTTGGAGAAGTATCCCTAGTTTTGTAACCTATGCAGGTGTGTCCAGGAAAGAATTTTAGGAAGAATTGGTCCCCAGAACGTTTGTAGAGTGAAGTACTTCTCTGAGCTACCTTTGATTAAAAGATAACCGGAAGAAATAGTGAGTCGCCGATTTTGTCAGGTTGGTTAATTTAAAAAATTTCTTTGTGCATTTTACAAAAAATTAAAGTTTGGGTCTTGAATTATGTTGAAAAATACTAAACACAAGAGGTGTGCATTCCTTACAATGGTTTAGCAAGTGGAGGTATGATTTCTATTATGTTGAGAGAAAGTGAAATGATATTTGCTCCCGAGGTTTTTTGTGGAGATTTTTGGGGCGTGAATTTTGTGTTAGTTTCGTTCAGCAAAGGGGTTTTGGATGTATTATAATTAAATTGCTTGAAATTAAATTTCTGAATATAAGATTCGGTGACAATGCCTTATTAATTCACTTGAGGCGTGGGATGATTGAGTTTTGGGGTTACACTTTTGGTTGTTGGTACTGAGGATTGTGACTGGATTTTTACCATAGTAATATTTGTTATTACCACATTGTAGTAGGGTTTTTCTGCATAGATGCTATTGTATCTTATTAATTATTGTGACTAATCTGAGTGTGTTTTTGTATTTAAATTCCAGTTGACAACTGCACGTTGGATTATAATTTTTTTACGTGGAACTGATCACCGGATTAAGAGGGAGTTGCGAACATGTCAGCTAGAATCTGTGACACCCCTAGTTGCAATGCAGTAGCGAATTTGCAGTGTCCTAAGTGTAAGGAGTTGGGCATTATAGAAGGCTCTTTCTTCTGCTCACAGGTATGTTAATGAGTTGTCCGACTAAAATGTGTACGATTGAGGTTCTTGTAAAAATATGACATGGGTCCATGTTATGCAATGCTGGTTTTGAATGTTTTTTTTTTGAAGAAGGATACTTTAATCATGTTTGAACGAATTGTGTAGGAGTGCTTTACCAAGTCATATTCTGCCCATAAAAGTGCACACAAATCGAGTAAGACATTCGCTCTCACTTTGTTCTTATTACTAATGTAACGACTTACTGCGATAGACTTTATCGGTGCCGAAGAGGGTTGTCCTGGATAATGTGTTATTCTTGTGTCTTACGTTTTTTTCTACAGAAGTCAGTAAAGGTACTAAGAGTGTAGGAAATGAAAGTGGGTTATCAAATGGAGAGAATTACAACCCTTGGCCGTACCATAGGTTCACAGGATATCTTCGTCCCTACCCTAAAACACCGAAACGAACTGTGCCTGATACTATTAAGAGGCCTGATTATGGTCAAAATGAAGACGGGCAGCCTTTGAGCGAACTTGCCTTGCGAGGAAAGTCTTCAAATATTTGTGCGTTGTCGGACGAGGAAATTGAAGGGATGAGGGTGGCTTGCAAGGTGATTACAGTGAATTTTATGTGGTAGAAAAATGCAGACATTTATTTATGGAAATTATATTTACATTTTTACCAGTTGGGAAGAGAGGTTTTGGATGAAGCTGCTAAAGTTATAGGAATGGGAGTCACGACTGACGAAATTGATCGCATTGTCCATGAAGCATGCATTGACCGCGAATGTTATCCTTCACCGTTGAACTATTACCGTTTTCCTAAATCTTGTTGCACCTCTGTGAACGAAGTCATCTGCCATGGGATTCCTGATATGCGACCATTAAAAGATGGGGACATTTGTAACGGTGAGTTATATAAGTAAGGTTAAGTATCTAACGGTATTGTAAATAGCATTTCATTGCAAATAACTCCAAGCTGAGTAAAACTAAAGAATGAAGATTAGCAAAGTGAAATTGATTTTTAGGTACAAAAGTTTATAAAGAAGCATTGAATTAAGGTTCCTATTAATTACAGTGGATGTCACCGTTTACCACCGGGACTTTCATGGAGATTTAAACGAAACATTTTTTATTGGGAAGGTTCCCGAAGAAGCTGAAAAGTTAGTGAAAACTACGTGGGAATGTCTTCAAAAAGCTATTGAAATAGGTAATTCATATTTATTCAAGTCTATGAAGGAGTGAATTTTTGGGTATATGGTAATTATGATTTCGCAGTTGTACTCTCCTTAAGAAATTGTGACCTTACTAAAATATATTATTACAGTTAAGCCTGGCACTAAATATCGAGACGTGGGTAACATTATTCAAAAACATGCTCAAGCCCACGGATTTTCTGTAGTTCGGAGTTACTGTGGTCATGGAATTCATAGACTGTTTCACACCGCACCAAGTATCCCTCATTACGCAAGTAATAATATATCTATTCAATTGCAAAACATTACAGGAAAAGTAACCGCTATAAAGTGCGTAATCATATAATATAACTGTAAATATTGATTACCAGAAAACAAAGCTATAGGAGTTATGAAACCTGGCCACTGTTTTACGATTGAACCCATGATTTCCGAAGGTACTTGGAGAGATGAAATTTGGCCTGATGATTGGACTGCAGTTACTCAAGATGGGAAGTTATCTGCTCAATTTGAAGAAACTTTTCTGGTTACTGATACCGGTGTTGAAATTCTCACCCGACGTCGGGATAAGAATGGGCAACCCTATTTTATGGATTAATGCTCACTTGTTTGAATGTCTTCGAATACGGTCATATGCAGGACTGATGTCACACACACGTAATAGTTGCGAGTTTGTTCTATTTGTTCGTTCAATATTTTTCAGTGTACTATAATATATGTTAGTCCAAATGCAACAGTTCTACGCGAGTAGAGTGATTCTACGTTTTATCAGTTAATTTACAACAAATTGTAAATTAATTTAAAAAAAGCTGTATTCACATGAATTAGTCTTCTTTTCTTGTTGATACCTGTCTGTCTCGCGGAAGGAAATCTATGTTGTTGCACCGTGAATTTCAAATTCAATGTGTAACCCTTGTAGTAATGGATTGCTACTGTGGTAATTATTTTAACTGAACGATTTCTACATGCGTACATGTTGAGCTTTATGAAGCAACATTGTTTTACTACATAGTTGGTTTGTTGAAGTATTTTCAACTTGAACAAGACGTCAAGTCAAGGTTAAACAAACCGAACGGTGTTTCAGTTATCGTTTCCATTTAATTAAACACAGGATTGTAGAAAGAATTCTTTGCTTGGAAAAACTTACTGAGCAATAAAATATATATAAACTATCAAACTTACTCGTATATGGTGTACGTGACTTCTAGTGTGCAACCAAAACGAAACTGTCGAAGAGCTTTGCTGTCCATTGTATCTTAATCGTTATTCCTTACCATGTATTGTGACCTTGTGAGTAGTTGAATTTGGTAAACCTTGACCTACCGTATCTTATTGTCGAAACAGTTTTCATTGTAGTAAACAATAATGGTAATAATAATAATTATTATAGTTATCTCGAATAATTATTAGTGATGCATTTTATGGTCGCTGCTAATAGTAATTTAGAATATTGATTGAGATTGATTACCCTCAGGATTTGCAAATGTGGCGTTATTCGAGAAATAATAATTCTTTTTAAAATAAGAAAATTTGTACCACTGTGGAACATAGAGTAAGCCTTTGAATAAATTGTTCCAAATTTTTTTATGTCATCCTGAAATGTTTGATGAATACATTTGGTTGTAATATTGTAAATTTTGTTTATTTTGTAGAAGCATATTCAGATTTTTTTCGAGTTTATAGTAGTCGTTTGCGAAAAGACCTGCTCATGCTTATAGCTATATTAATACCTAAGCAAAATTTTTTTTGACAAGGTTCTTCAGAATCTTTTATTTTTCCCTTGATTAAAACTTCTTCTAATTGCCCTTGAACACACTAAGATAACGGGGAAGAATTCAAAGATACCATTTTAATGCTGGTTCCACTTGCACTTATTCTTGATAAGCACTTATTTGGTGGCTGTTCGTACAGTATGTACGATTGCATATATTTGACGCAGCACCAAAAATGCTGCCTGCGTATTTTTTATTACAAGATTTTTTTTTTGTTGAAATTCAATTTCAACAAATTACTCCTGTATTAATCATTCTCTTTCCTCCCGTTGTCCCCTTGTCCAATGCTCTTGTATCTTTTGCAAAATCTGCATTTTCTCATGTGAGATTTTGCATATAATAATGCATGCTCCGGTATCTTGTTGTCATTGATAATGTCCCAAAATTTGGCTTACAATGGCATACTCTTATAGGGTGGTATACAGGAATATAGTGAACATTCGGGTTCCTGCAGAGAAAGTGCGGCTAGACAACAAGCTAACCGTCTCATAGCGAGATCGCACTATACGACTCCCATTTCCAGGAACAAGACATGTACGGGATACTCAATAACCTTTGCGAATTTATGTTCTCCATGATCTAATTATGCTGTAAAATTATGAAAAATATTGCTTGATCATAATTTTATTGTGGAATTAGTAGTATTTTGATCAAAACAATCGGTTTATAAACAAATGAAATCAAATCTTTATTCAGAATCCGATCTGAGTATGTCCAAATCTTGCCTTGTAGTAAACAGTATAGTATCTGATTTTAAACTTCATTCTGCAAATGGTCATGAAACTTAAAAATACATATATAAACACGGAAGTTATGCGCGATTTTCTAAACTAAAACAGAAATAAGAGGATTTAACTGATGAGGAGACATATCTCCGTCCGTATGAAGTCCGAAGCCCTGTTTAACTCCATTGAACCGACAGGAAAGGATATATTTTGTGAATTTTGTACAATTTATGATTGGAGGAAGACATCCCGAGCTTGTGATGCTCAGATGAATTTTTCATTTATTTGATTCGGAGGCCCAATCACCAAAATGATTTCATTGAAGCCAGTTCCTTGCAATGAATTCCAGAAAATCCGCGGGATCAGAAATGGAGTCCAGTGCAACGGATGTTTTCTCTGCTTTTCTGAATCAGGATGTCATATTGTTGATTAAACCACGCAGGAATAAAGATGAGATGGTGATTATTTCGGGAATGTCATCGTAGTGCAACGCGTGATTCCATTTCTGAAGAATCCCCCAAAAGACATTTAACTGGACAAAGTCAGTTGGCTTCATGGCCGTGTCCCTTGCGTGAAAAAACGTCCCTGAAACCTAAGATAACAAAATTTACTTTTTCGGGAATGCCGAATGACCTGTCAACTTGAAATGCTACATGGAAGAACTTATATAATTCAGAAATTGTCTAAAACAAAGACGCCAAAATAAATTCCTAGAGCTCTTGCGATGATAACCACGAAGACTGGACAACTTCTGGAATGCTGAAGGAAACGTAATGCCTTCCTAAATTGGTTTTTAAAGATTTTTTTGTTTCTTTGAATTCTTTTCCTATCCAGAATAAAATTCTGTATAAAAAATACCTTCCACAGTTGCATAGCATGTATTAGATCTTGTAGAAAACCAAGATTTGCAATGGTTATTGAGCACCCTGTACTTACAATAGTTACAATTGGTAAGTGTACGAAAATGCTAAATGTTGGTTTGTTCAATTCAATTCACTTTAGTAAAATTTAATCCAATTATCGAAAAGTTAATACTTGTTTTCTTGGAAATAAATTATTATTTGCCGACTACGAAGGTCATTGCTGACCGATTTATAACATGCTGGCTTTAATTGTAACACATATGAAGTTGACTCTATTTGCTCATTCATCCTTCAGTAATATTGATTCCATGTTTTCACATTATATAGTTCAAGAGCAATAATTCAAATTCCCTATCACGCAAAAACAATGCACTTTATTATAATTGCATTACATGATATGGTACAAGGCAGGATTCCAAGAATCGAAGCGATTTTGAATACAGCTCGCAGCAGTTACCTGGGTGCAGAAGTCTCTTTGAAAACCTCCTACTAAGTTAGTACGTCGCAATGGTTTTGATATTTTTAAAAATTATCCTTTTATTAGAGGCAGTCGCGGCATTACCGACGATCACCGCAGTCCCTGATTTTTTCGATTTATCACCCTTCATGAATAATAAGCAAAACTGTTTCGTACATATTATGAGCTGGGAATCAAACGAGGCCCATATAGTTGACGTACGTGGACTCCAAATCCCATTTGTAACGTTCACCTCAATCTCTGACAATGGACGTACACACACTCAGCATCCAATACCGTTGCTGCGAAACACTATGTGCTACTTTGCCGTCATATTTCCTTTCGCAAAAAGCGACCCATCCCCCTACCCTGACTTTTCAATACATTGGAATGAAATACAACGTTACCAGAGCAATTTTACCTGGTACATTGCCAACCGACGCCCTCTGTATTTGGTGATTTCGAAGACCGATATTTCTGAACAGTTGAGTAACTATTCCCTACATCTCCCGATCCTCGTTATCTTTGTACGGTACATTAAATATAATGCTCGCATCAATACTGTCCAGTTTGCAAGTATCCAGATAGTATGTCAAATGTGTCAACCCCGGAAGGTTTTCAAAGTAAGTTGCGATTCCCTGACAGCATGTAATTACAATAAAATTACGGAAGAATATAAATTGATTACTGGCGATGGAAGAAACGCCGTTTGGACATACCTAAAGGAATATGCTTCAAAGATGTTTAATCACAACTCTATCGAAATAAGTTTCAAAATTACATGTTCGCCATATTCACTTACAGTGTCACCACAAACTCGGATGGAACAATCGGCATTATGTTTTATGTTCAAAGATTTGAACTCTAGTAATGTTTTTGAGGATGGACATGACGAAGCTTACGGAGTAAATACGCCTTTGAAGGTGGAAGGGTCCCTGAAAGGTATAACAACAGAGTATCCCTCGAATGGGAACATTTTTCTCACGGGGAAATCTGATAAATATTACTTCATAACAGCTTCTGGGCTAATTCAAAAGGGCGGTACTTCTTATTCCATTTCTTATTTGATGCCTTTTGACTCTATTGTTTGGTATACTCTCATTGCTGCGGTTTTAAGTATATCTGCAGTTTTAGCAAGTATCCTGTCTCTGTCATCATATTTCCGGCTGCAAACTTATTTTCAGACTCTTCTTTGGACATTTTCTGTTCTGTTGGAACAAATTCATCTTCCGATTTCGGAAGAGCTACAAAAAAGGTTGCTGACACCGTACAGTCAAAATGTCATTGCTGGATGCTGGATTGTGGTAACTATTGCCATTACAAGTGTGTATAAAGGAGTTGTGAGTTCAGAAAGTGTTGTCCTTCCAAATTACTTCACGAGTTGGACAAGCATTGAAAGCATGCAAAATGTTTCGATATTGCTTTTACTGAACGGGAATGCCTGTCAACTGTACAAGCAAAGGGTGGCAGAACAGTCTGTAAAGTTTGGTGAAACGGCACACGTGCAAGCATTATGCAGAGAAATACTTCGCAGTGTGGAAGAATGCAAATACTTTATTGACTTGGATATTGTGAGCATATGGGCTGTG
Organism: Allacma fusca; assembly: GCA_947179485.1. Taxonomy (NCBI): domain Eukaryota; kingdom Metazoa; phylum Arthropoda; class Collembola; order Symphypleona; family Sminthuridae; genus Allacma; species Allacma fusca. The sequence goes on from OX359247.1 coordinate 17,738,848, forward strand.
GCATACATGTAATCCCTAGTTATATAAGTGTATATAATAACCTGCTTATTGTTACTCGCCACCTAATAATATTACTCCCTCGCTACCCGCTCCTCGTAGGTAACACACTGGGTATATAAGCCCAGCTCACAGCTGAATCCTCAGTCTGTGTGTCCTCGCCCTAGTGTAAACATCAACCTTAAGTACTCTATAATAAAGACCTGCATTATTAACTATCCTTGCATAAGGTATCGCTTATTCCAGATTCCCCTCTCGTAGCTCACTGATCTACGTACATACATAATTATTGGCACACAGGCTCATATGTGCACATACCATAATTCCCCCGAAAGTGGCATGTCACATTGGTGGAGGCCCTAAAAATACCCGAAATCTGTGAAAAATAAGTGATTAAATACTTACAGTGCAAAAACTACTTTAATTTTCCCCTGAAAACGCGTAAAATAACTCTTTAAGTACAAGACTCGAAAAGTGACCGTTGAAAACTGAACACAACACCAACACACATAAGTACTTCCTTTGTGTGAACTCACGTGATTTTCACTTTCCTACATTTAAACCTAGTGACTTTTACAACTAATTAACAATTTTCCTACAACCTAAACTACTTATTCTACCGAGACTAAGTGAAATTCTCGAACTTTTTCAACCATTTTCAACAAAAATGGCCGTTTTTTCGGCTCAACCCATACTGAATAGGACGGACTTCAGCCAAGGCCCAGGTTCCCATACTACAACCCATGGACAACGGCTGATGATTTTCTCACTCTGATGTCAATTTTCATCCATTTTCAACCCGTTTTCACATATTGGACAACCCTAAACTGATGATAATTCATCCCACAAATACATTTTCACCCGATTCTGGACACTCGCATCTCGATTTTTAACAAAATTAGACGTTTTTACCCACGGATGACGTTGGTATGCCAGTCCCGGATTTTTCCGTAGACACAACTTCAACTCCGGTAATCTAAATTATCTATTCATTATTCCCACATTGGATTATTCTCCCGCATTCCATTTCCGTTACCCGTCATCCCTTCCAAATTCAACAAAATGTCGCACGACGATTTAAAAGCTGAAATCGCAGCCCTTAAACAAGAATTAGTCGACGCCCGTAAATTAAAAGAAGATGAACTCGACCTACAGAAGACTCAGGTCGCTGACCTACAGAAACAAATCGATTCCTTCGAAAAGATGCTACCCGGATTAAAATTATTCGGACGCTCAGTTCAAGATCGTCATGATGATAATTTCAAAAAACTGAAGACTCGCATCTCTCCTTATAATGGAGTTGAGAATGCTCGCGATTACATTTCAACTTTATTCTCGCAACGTGAAAATCTCAACCTACCAATGGATTATTTCCTGCAAGTTTTTCACCACTTTTTCGACGCCCGCTCCAATCAAGACGTTAAGGACTGGTTTTCAACAATCCAACCCAAAGTCCGCCGCCGATTGGACGCAAAAGAAACTCCCGAAAATATATGGACCTACTTCAAGGACTCATTTTTAAAACAATTTGACGATGTCGTCCAGCGCCGAGACGCCAAAGACGACTATGACCTTTTTACACTCAAGACCGGGATGGACGCCCACGAGTTTGTTACCAAACTCGTCAAGATATGTTATCGTATCGATCCGACCTGGTCATCCACAGAAGTAGTCGAAAATCTTCGCAGAAAACTTCCCGGCAATCTCCGCAAGCATTTTGCGAATGAGCAAAATCGCTCTTTACCAGAATTTGAAACCCGCCTGAAGGAACTCCTAACAATCGATTTTCCTGATGGTAAGTACGCCGAACCCGGCTGTACCGTCACAAAAAGACAACCTAAAGACACCAGCACTACTAAACCTGCCAGTAATAAGTCGGAGGCATCCGCAGCTGTCAAAATGAACTCACCAATAACCTGTCAATATTGTCAGAAGAAAGGCCATCACGCCGGGGTCTGTTACCGACTCCGAGATGGACTACCTCCCATTCAACCTCGAAATGGTGAGAGACCGAATCAAAACCAACCACCTCGAGGAAATGACCTTAACGACAATCGAAATTTTCATCATCAACGTCAGTTCAACCAACAGAACCTTCGAAACCAACAACAAAACAACAGATTAAATAATAACCCTCGCTTTCATAATCAGAATCGCCAACAAGGAAATCAAAATCATAATAATAATCATCACAATCCTTGCTTTCAAAATAACAACAACAATGCTCCCCCAGGAAACCCAAATCGTAACAATCAACCTAATATTCGAGCCCTGGAGGCAGCGGTTCTCAACTTGAGTGCCCGATTAGCACCACCAACACCTACACAACAACCCGCTCCTGCCAGACAACCACCTCAACTTACATGGTTTCCTTCGGAAAACGCATAGGTGTGTTGACTCGGGATCAACACACCACACCAAACCTTCCGCCGGATCCTGGAATTTACAACTCCTCGCATCCATTTTCTCTTTTTCAAAATTTTCATGAGTACCTCGAACCTAATAATTCGGAATTTCAAAATCAAAAATTGTACTCGCAATCAGTCGAAGATTCAATCCCGCATATTCCTACTCAATCCAAAATTATTACTCAACACAACCTAATTCGAAATCAGAGTGCAGATTCCCGATCTGTACATACGTACCAATCCCCGCTTGAATTAGCAAAAGAATTTAGAATGTTAGAAGCTCGCCAACAGAAATCTACAGATTTTTTCTGTTCAATTAAATTAATTAACTCCAGCTCCCACGTCAAAGGATCTTTTGATAGTGGGGCTACCATCTCAACTATATCACCCGCTTTGGTTCAAGAACTCGAACGTATAGCACCACAGGCTATACATGTCAAAACCCATGCACGACGTGCTTTAGGACAATTCGTTCAAAACTCGGTGGTTTACTATAACAAAACCGCCTCGCTATTTTATGAGGTTAAAAACAAGTTTCATTCGTTTGACTTCGCTATAGTCCCTAAATCCTCAACTTTACTCATCATTGGATTAGACTTTCTCGAATACCATAAATCCTACCTGGATTTTGGTCACCGTACCTATGAATTAAATCCTGCTTCGGACTCACGTTCAGTAATTCATACTGAACCACCCAATACAGATACACCCGATAATGACTACTCAACTAATACTGAATCCCAATCCAGCTCATCACAGTCAGTTAAACGTTTTACCTGCTATACATCCCGCCCTTATGAAATCCCTGCAAGAACCTTCGAGCCTATATGTATAAAATTCCGAGAAGACTACGAAGGCCCCGCAGTAATATTCCCTGAAACTTCCCAGATCAGAGGACTTTCAATGGGAACGCCCATTGTCACAGTAAAGGACAAATGCGCTTACCTGTTAATTTTTAACCCGCATAACCGCAAGGTTACCCTTCCCCGCATTCGAAATATAGCAAGTTATGATCCGTTTGACGGAGAAGAAGTGGAAATTCCTGAACCTACTAATACCAATAATACCTCACCTTACCCACCTATAATTGGACATATTATTAATCAACCCTACTCACCTCCATTAACACCTTTTACCGTGGATGAGATAAATATGGGACCCGCTATGACACCACAACAAAAGAATTTGATGCTCGACAAAATTAATTCTTTCAGAACCTGCTTTGCCCGAAATGAAACAGAACTCGGAAAATTAAAATACAAATACGTCACGGTTGACACCGGAGATTCCCCACCTGTGTACAAGGTACAGTACCGAGTTTCGGACTTCGAACAAACTGTCATGAAGCAACATACCGACCAAATGTTAGACGCCGGAATCATATCCCCATCAACTTCCCCGTGGAACTCGCCCATATTATTGATAAAGAAGCCTAATGGAGAACATCGGTTCTGCATTGACCTACGCTGGGTCAATAAGACAGTGGCATCTCAAAATACCTGGCCACTGCCCAACATCCCGCAGCAACTGGACCGACTGCATGGAGCCCGATGGTTCATCCTCATGGACGCACTCCAAGGCTTCCTACAACGAGAAGTACATCCAGATGACCGAAAGAAATTCGCCTTCACAACACCAGAAGGGAAGTTTGAGTTTAATAGACTCCCCTTCGGATATATGAATGCACCCGCTGAATTTCAGTCCATGATGGACGATATACTAGGAAACCTTAAATATTCCCTGGTCCTAGTTTACGTAGATGACGTCCTAGTCTTTGCTACAACCTTCGAAGACTTATTAACCCGCTTACAACTAGTCCTGCTTAGATGTCAAGAATATGGACTTCGTTTTAAAATATCGAAATGTTTTTTCGGATATAATTCCATCCGGTATTTAGGTTGGAGAATAGACCTAAATGGGATCAGTGTACCTGAAGATAAGATCGACGCCGTACAAAAATTCCCCGTCCCGACAAACATCAAAGCTGTTCGCTGCTTCCTAGGACTTTGCGAACAATTCAGACGATTTATCCAAGATTATGGAAAAATAGCCAAACCAATATCAGATTTGCGACGGAAAGATGCTATTTTTGAATGGACGCCCGCATGTGATAACGCCTTTAACCATCTTAAATCAGCGTTAACCAATTCACCAGTGTTACAAATCTATAACCCTGCTGCGGAGATCCACATCCATACAGATGCCTCCGCCATTGGCATTGGAGCCATCTGCATGCAATCAATCGATGAGGGAAAATCTTTACACCCGATTGAATACGCATCCCGCTCATTAACACCGGAAGAGCAAAAATATTCCACTCACAAAAGAGAACTTCTCGCAATTATTTTTGCTATAAGGAAATTTAGACCCTATATATTTGGAAAAAGGATCCACATCAAAACCGACCACCAAGCCCTTCAATACCTCAACTCTTTGAAGGACCCCCATGGCCAACTCGCTCGTTGGGCATTAGAGTTTGCCGATCAAGAAATGGTAATTAAATACCAAAAAGGAGCTACCATGGCTCATGTGGACTGCCTTTCCCGCTACCCTATAAGACAACTAAGATATGCAATAGCCCGCTCCTCGCCCGAAGACATTGGAAAAGAGGACCAACTAATACAGCATACAGTTGGTGGTAACATCTCGCTATTCGCTCATAAACAGCAACAGGACCCGAAACTCCTCAAAATAATTCAAGACCTGGAAGAAAACGGAGATAAGTCCGAACACCCGCATATTTTTGGAAAAACTTACTGCTTACTACATGGATTATTATACCGTATTGACGCCAACATGAGCGCCTCTCCATACAAGCTCGTGGTACCTTTGCCTTTACGCCGAGATATTTTGAAACTTATGCATGACGACCCCGCTGCAGGCCATGGAGGCTTTTATAAAACCTGCTCACTAATAAGAACAAGATACTACTGGCCTCGAATGACTGATGATATTTTTAAATATATCAAGTGCTGTAAAATATGCCAGCGCGAGAATGCCCGCAATAAATTCCCGCTGGGCAAACGTGAAACAATCCCGACGCCTACTAATCTATTTGATACAATAGCCATGGATTATATTGGCCCACTATTCAAAACTCCCCGAGGTAATCAATACGCACTAGTAATTATTGATTACGCGTCCCGCTACTTGATTATAATACCCACTAAGACAGCCACAGCATTTAACTCTTGGGAACTTCTCCAAGAACACGTTCTTTACACTCATGGATGGCCCCGAAAAATCGTTACGGATGGAGGTACCCATTTTACAGGAGCCACATTCAAAGCCAGCTTGAAAGAACATGGCATTCAACATGTAGTGGTGATGCCCCATTCGCCGCAATCCAATGGAATCGTAGAGCGCAGTAACCGCGATATCAAGACCTACGTAAGAAAATTCCTCGACGTCCCGAGTAAACATTATATTTGGGATTCACTCGCTCACAGAGCAGCTTTCTCGCATAATATTAAAGTTCATGAGGCTACTCGCTACTCACCATACTATTTGGTGCATGGCCGACAACCTCTACTCAAGGCCGACTTAATTTCACCCGTCGCCAACCCGAGGATCCCCAAAACCCCTGAGGACAACCAGGATGCAATTAATGAAGCATTAAAATTTGCAGCGGAACTTTCCAGGAAAAAGCAGATCCAGAGGGATGCAGCCTTCAACCAGAAACGAGTAGGCCACTCGTATCAAATTGGAGACTGGGTCCTCGTGGACACTCTCCAGGATGGTTTAAACCCGCGAACCAAAGGTCCCTATATAATTTCCAAAATTTTGGGAAATTCATCTTATGAAGTAGTTCCTGCTTATGAAAATACCAACCTAAGAACGCGTAACGTGCATCAACAGCACCTACGACCCTACCATCAATTGCCAGATGGATGGATGGAAGACTACCCTTTCTTGGTTAAGGATCCCATACCTGCCCGAGACTTAGGAAGCTCCATCTTTGCTCAAACCGATGCTCCAATTTTACCTCGCCCGGATAGATTGATCACCTATCCTCCCGTAGTACCATTGAACTCGCAAACATCCACTCATTCAACTAAAACAACCAATTATAATTTGGTAACTCGCGAAGGAACGGTTGGAAATGCGCAACCACCGCTCGTTCCGCAAAACTTCAACATACCGCCACTCATGTCACTGGTGATTACCCCTCCAGGGTCACGTTCACCATCACCCGAACCGGATAATTACAGGGACTTAGATTACAGCCCACCACGTAGATCTCGTGGATACAATAGTTATACTGGTCCTGCTTATAATACTAGATCACGTCGCCCCAGACGTGCACAATATTCCCGAGAGACGTCTCCAAGGAGTATTGAAAGAAGAACACCCACCCCCATTTTAACAGAAAATACCCGGAGTCCCGCTTTGTCCAGAGCGCACTCGCCGACATTAACAATCAGCTCCGCTTCATCATTCTCTCCGTACATGCCCGTACTTACCCGAGAATTATTAACTCCCGCCATCACTCATCAGGACAGCAGTGACAACGAAGTAGCTCAGATTAATTCTCCGCCTATACTTCGACCCGAAGTCACTACTCCGACAAGAATTAATACTCCCGAAATTTACTCACCTACCATACATTCGTCTCCTACGCCTGAACAATTTTTATCTCGCTCACCTTTCCCATTGCGGACTACCCCGCCGAGATCGTTCAGGATCTCCCCGATTTTAGAGAAAATTCATCGTACATTTATCCGACATTCCCCCGTCAGAGAAAATATTCCCGCAAATATTGCCCCAGTATCTCCCACCTTCAGTACGCTCTCAAGCACAGCTGAAGAAATGTATGGATATATAGGATCAATTACTGATCCCACCGATGACCCCCATGAGGACAATTTACCACTAGACGAATTATACCCGCAACCTAATTTACCCCAATTTACTACCATCCCGCCCTTCGGATTAAGCTCCCCCAAGCCCTTATTTTCAATGAGCTTACCCGCAAATTCCGAACCCGCTAGAATGCCTTATGCTACTGAAGAAGAACTTGATACTTTCGTACACAATTGTATGGAAATGTATAAATTCCCTTATGATAAAATTGAAACATACCGTTGCACAGATGAGGACTGCGAAGGATACATGCACCCTCACTGCTTTATATATGACCCGCAAAATGGACTTCCACGAGAGTTGGAGGAACCCGAATGTCCACCAGAAAATTTTGTAGAAGCCCGAATACCCCGAACGACAGAATGGGAATGGAACTTATTCCGCGAATTTATTAGAAACCGACCTGGCACTTCAACAACCGTATATTGTCAAGTCCCACGATGTACCTGCCTAGGCTTATTTCACCCATTTTGTCATTATTATACCGAACCTAATATCACCGAATGGAAAGATTCAGAAAACTATGCAATAATGTCACAAATTGCCCCGCTGATGAAAGAAATTCAAACCATGGATACCCTTGTACAAGAATATTCTGACATACACATTACCCAAACATTTAGAAACACCAATGCTATGTTGGGTCAAATCCAGCTAAGTTTGGACAAAATATCCATTCACCCCGATAATACAGACATGCGAAAACACCGTAAACAAGCTATAATGTACACAGAGACATTAGCAAATCGTTTGATGGACAAAATTCATCCTGAAGACCACAATACCTGTCCCCACTGCTTAATTTTAGCTACCTCGCAACCCGAGAAAAGAACAGTTCCTGCGAAAGTCACTACCCCTGATTTATTTGCAGAAAGTATCATTGACAGCATCTCTGCATTACTCGACTCCCCGAGCTCTAAAGAATCCCGCTCACCTCGAAAAGATATCTCCCAGGATACTCTCGATTTTGAGTCCACACTGGTTACGACTCCAGAAGGTGCGTCTCCCAGTGCCCCACATGATGACTCAATCCCCCTCTTCGAATCTCCCATAGGTCCTGCTCAAGACCATGAAATGCTCTCTCCGGAGGCACCAAAAATTCCAGTACAACCTCCAGTCTCCGAACCAAACCCGCTTAACATTCTTAGGGTGGAGGAGATGGCTCCAGAAAGTGTACTACCTCCGGCAGAGTCAACGCCATTAACACAGCCAAATATTAGTGCAAATTTTTCAAATATAAAGACTTACTCAGCTAAAAAGACACCCGCCAGATCTACTCCCATCAGAAGTAGACTTCGCCCTAGAGGTGAAGTTCGAAAAGACTACAAACAATTTTTCGAAACCCGCAAGAGGACAATAAAACAACCTGCAGACAGTCATTTACCTGCTAAGCAGAAAAAGTTGAAACCTACTATTAGTGAATTTACTAGTGACAGTGCACGACCATCAACCAGTGCTACAGTAAAAACAACAGCACCGGCCAACACAACCGAAAGTAAATTACCCGCTAAAAAGACGCTACCAGCAACATCAAAACCCGCTCCAACGATAGTGAAATTAAAACCCGCCGTGACTTATGAACGTTACCAATACAAAGTCAAGCCATCAAAACATAATGAACTGGAGATGGTCCCATGGCCCGTTGGAGATGCCCTGTCTATGCAATTCCAGGACTACTCAGTAGTCCCCCCGAAAGCCTTCCCACTACCAAAGGTAATACCTGCAAGACCCCAAACCTTGTTAAAGGAAGTTCATCTTCCTCCTGCCGTATTTTCAATACCCGCACCGACTCCAAAGCCCTGGTTGGCTTTACAGACCACAGAACAAACCCCACAGAAATGTTTGGAAGCTCCCCTCTTTACAGTTGGGTCAAGCCAAGTGTCTTCCCCTGACCAGCCAATGGAGTCAAGCTCAAAAGAAGCATCCCCTGCTGCCCCACCTGAAGAGTTCATGGACACAGAAACTAATGTTTTTTCTCCCGAACACAGTGTAGGTACACCAGATGAGATTCCTACAAGTACTCGAAGACTTTCAGCCCAGATGCACGCGTCCCTGCTTCGAAGACAGAGCCGCTCGTTCAGTGCCACTGAGCCTGAGTTCATAACTGTTCACTCATCAACTGAGAGTGAACCTGAATAATTCCTCACGTAAAAGTTGGCCTGCTACGAATCCTGATATTGATATTTGTTTCATGTTTGAAATATTTGTTTTTTTTATATTAGTTTTAGATAACTCGCTTAGATAACACCAGTAGTGTAATGTAGTAATTTTAAAGATTATATCAGTACATATATATGTAATTAATTTTTACATTCCTTTTGTTACTACAACTACTTATTTCCTCGCTAATCTTATTCCTTAATTTATACAACAACTTACCTATATTTTGTTTTTACCTGCTAATAATTATTAATGTAAACAACTCGCTTTGATTTATTTTTAGAATTACTCGATAGATTTAAAATTAAATATGCTAAACTAGTCAAGGAATAGCCACCTACTTTAAACTAATCAGCAAAATAACGACAGTCAGTCAACCCATGTTTCTTTCAATTATTATATTTGTTTAAATACTTGTATAACTACCTATTCATTTGTATTATATGAGCATTCATATTTCTTTCAACTCGCAAATATCCAGTTATCAAGATCATCTGTTCAACTTCAAGAAATGGACATGGAAATCCTGCTAATTATAGCATTTGGAACTCACTAAAATTGGACTCACCGACTTCCTTACCTAATATTCCTTACCCAAAAACGTTATAAACTCTCGCTAATTACCTACCTTCAATTCTAACCTATCCTTAACCTAACTCGTACCTGGTCATCCATTAGCACTACGAAGTTCTCGCAAACAATCTAAATTTCAATCCAACTCGAAAATACAACCATTTAAAACTATCTCAAATTTCCTCAATACTCATCAACAAACTTTTGCTAATGTGACCCAGCATTTAAAATCAATACAAAATGCTACTCCTCAATTCCTACCTAACCTTCCTTAACACTAATCTCTCCTGTCGGTTTACCAGCCATCAGCCCTTAGGTTGCCTATTGGAGTTCCCGAATGATTCAAGACAGACGAACAAGAATGAACCACTGAAAATTTAAGAATACAAAATTTAATTCTCTCGCTCGAAATATAATACAGATGTTTCTCGCAATAATATATTTTCTTTCTCTTTTTACTTATGACCCGATATGATTATTTAATTCCAATTGACTTGACACTAGTTATCTCGCTTTAGAAATATGAATTTTATAGATATAGATTTACTTTAAGATTACTTATTAATATTATCTCGCTGATGTATTTTTCCAGCTAATGAATTATTACTTAATTATACTTATATTATTATGAATTTATTTACCTATGAATTTACTCGCTAATAATAATTGTTAAAATTAGATTACACCTGCTCAATAGAATTTATAAATGTTTTATATTATATTATAAATGTTATATTATATACTTATTGATTATCTCACGAGGACGTGAGTGTTATGTAAGTGTGGGGGTGTGGCATACATGTAATCCCTAGTTATATAAGTGTATATAATAACCTGCTTATTGTTACTCGCCACCTAATAATATTACTCCCTCGCTACCCGCTCCTCGTAGGTAACACACTGGGTATATAAGCCCAGCTCACAGCTGAATCCTCAGTCTGTGTGTCCTCGCCCTAGTGTAAACATCAACCTTAAGTACTCTATAATAAAGACCTGCATTATTAACTATCCTTGCATAAGGTATCGCTTATTCCAGATTCCCCTCTCGTAGCTCACTGATCTACGTACATACATAATTATTGGCACACAGGCTCATATGTGCACATACCATAATTCCCCCGAAAGTGGCATGTCACAGGGCATTGTTCGCTTTACCATTGTCTCGCAATGAGTCAAATATGAATCCTCGTCTAGAGAATTACGTCAACATTGGCAAACAGACAAGTGTTCTGTGCTCTGAGGATCTATCAGAATCTATCAGCTCAGTCGCATACAGCAATAAATCAATTGCCTACTTGACAACTTCAATTGCATTCGAAAGTAACTGGAGAGCATTTGAACTTGCAATGAAAAATAATCCTAGGATAAAATTCGCTTACAATGTTGACTCTGATGACTCGTATCTGCGACGTGTGAGAGGCTTCTGGGTCCCAGATGGTCTGGATGAACTTAGTAGTAGATGGGTACCGCATAGACTTAATGCCCTCCTAACTTCAGGGGTGTATTGGTTTTGGGAAAAGTGGGAAAAGATTTATTTATCAAAGCAACACGAAAAGTCTAAAAAAAAGCCCAGGGGAAGGAATTCTCTTCCTTCAAATAAGAATGCTGATAAGGGAATAGCATTCCAGGACTCGCAGCTACTTCTTACATTTTACGTTCTAGCTTCGGGGTATATTTTCTCATCCTTTGTGTTAGTATTAGAATATTCATGCAAGATTTTACAAAGAAAAGGCATCCCAAGGCAAGGAAGAAGTTATGCAATGTCCAATTAGCAGAATAATTGTACCAACCTGGATTCAATTTTATGGATCTTATTGCTCGATATTGATTTGGGAGTATCTAAAAGGATGTGGTCAATGCAGTAATAGAATAAATTCTAATGTATGAAGTAGTGTAATATGGCTGGATCCAATAACGGTTTTGAATTTATTCGTATGATTTCCAAGAAATAATTATTGAATTTAACTGTTGTAGGCAAATTGCGACTCCGTATTCCTCAAAACAATAACACGATAGTTCACTTCATTGAGATTAATTTTTTTAGCTACCCAGAGATGGAATTTTGTTGTTGTAAGGAGAAGTTTGCCCTTACCGTCGAAAGAGAATTCATCTGGCCACAAGAAATCTGTCGTACTTTGAGCAATTTGTTGTTGTCTTTGAAGTTGCAGCTGCTGGGATGAGGTTTGGGTGGATAAAACACTGCTATCTGGCAAATTTCCGTAGTACAATGTACCCGTGCTGGTCATAACAATGCCGTCGGATTGCCCCGGTTTTTCTCCATAAACCAAGACATCGTCTTGAGCCAATGTCCCATCTTGTTGCAATGCCGGGTTTTGAAGAATGGAAGTGTTTACTCTGTAAAATGTGGTACTAGCCAAAGGAGAGAAAATTACGTAGCAGAAGTTGAAACTTCTGGGAGCCACACTTAATCCCGTTACACCAAAAGCACCGTTAGCTGGTTGTCCTGAAAAAAAAAAGAAACAGTCTGTACATTACATATTTATAGTATTTACAAGAAGAACCAAATATACTCTGTATTTTCCAATTAACCTCACTTATCTACTAATTATTTACCACTTATATTGAAATTGGCTTTGGTGGGATCGGGTGCCATCGATGGATGTTGAGCAAACCAAGATCGCTTGTTTTTGTGATCGTAAACGACTATTCTATTTCCAGCGAGATCTGAAATGTAAACCCAGCAGTCGTCCTTTGATGTACAGGTTACTTGGACGTCTTTCAGGATATTTGTGGTATTTGACACCACTTCATTGGGAAAGGTGTAGGTGAAAAGTATGTCACTTCGGCCATCATTAACGTTGAACACGACTAGCTTCGCCGGACACTCATTAATTGCAGGACCCTCTCCAAGAATTGGTTCAAGAACGTTGATTCTGCCAACATCTACCACCCACAACCTGCCAAACTGATCGGTTTCCATGGATTGCACCAACTGCAGAGCCTTGCAGTCGCCCACTTTATTCATTTCGTAACTTGGAAAGGGTTTGAGTTTAGGGTTGTCCACACCGAGGAACCATTCGTATCCAAACAAAGAAAATCGCCGTCTGTCGTAAGGCACCGTGTTTAAAGTGGATGGAACCCCACGTCGGTATCGTGGAGTTGTAATCCACATGCGATTTCCGTATATTTTTAGGGTTTGAATGAAATTATTTTCTTGGATAAATTCAGTGGCATTTAATTTGACGTTAGACGGCAGGTCATATTCGACTTTACTCCACTGGTAATAAGGGTAGTAATCCCCGGCGCCATCCACATGCTGTATAACAGCTACGTTTAGGCTAAATGCAACAAGAAATAATGAAAACATTTTACCTAATGTTTCTGTATCTCTAGTGTGATGCTTCATTTCTGCTTCACATCAGCTTTTATACTCTAGACGGCCTTTTGAAACAAGACAAAAATAAAATTATAGTTGATGATTACCACAAAAGAAAATTTAGTAGATCATTGTCTTAAAGTTAAAATTGTCTATTTTTGCCAGTTGTCAAATAAATTATTTGACGAATAAATCATGCGTTGACACCGCTGACAGTTTTTTGGGCTTGGGCTCTTGGTTACTATGTATCTGTATAATATTTCAATGTTGTATGTTCGTATCGTCGAGTATTGCAAATCTGTGTGACTATTAGGGGTGAGTATTACGAGACAACGAGACGAGAATCTCGTTTATCTCGTTCTTTATACATCAACGAGACAGTACGAGACATCTCGCTTTATTTAACGAGAATATCGTTTACAATTAAATCTTGTTTAAACCCATATCAAACTGAAAAATGAGGTGTTTTGCTATGCCATTTTTCCAATTAAGACATTTTGCAGTTCTTGGTGCTAGCATTTATTGCGGTAGTTCTTCATTAATTTTTCTCACGTTCGTATTTTCAAATTTTATGGCCCAAACCTAAAAATAAATATTTCGCGCCTTGGGATTTTTCTATTTAGTGAAATTAAATAAATTTGTATGTTCTCTCACCAGAATTTGTGCAGGCTACAATTAAATTGCATATATTTCAAAACAAATGCCATGTTTTTGCCCTGTCTCGTTTGTCTCGTGCGTTGCTTACTCTCGTTATCAAAATATCTCGTTCTCGTATTTTTTTCAGAAACGAGAACGAGACAAACGAGAATTTTAAAACCAACGAGATACTCACCCCTAGTGACTATGTATCAGAGCTGTCCAAAATACATGGTATTTTAAATACATGTATTTCAAATACGTATTTCAAATACATTTTTGTATTTTGTATTTTGTATTTTCGTGGCTAGGTATGTATTTTGTAGTTTGTATTTTGTCTTACGACGCAATGTATTTTGTATTTTGTAGTTTGTATTTTGTCTTACTTAAGTAAAGTAAGCATTGTATTTTGTAGTTTGTATTTTGTTCGCTATATAAGCTACTTGTGTTTTTTGTTGGCGCACTTTCTTTGGGTTTGAAAATTCCGTTTATGCCAAAAACCAATCACATCAATGAAGTAAAACGAAATGCAATCGTTTTAACATCCCATAAAACTGAATTCCAGATTTTGGGATGTTCTACGTTTCAAGAATGTATTTTGTAGTTTGTATTTTCGTCGCCTGAAGAATGTATTTTGTAGTTTGTATTTTCGTCGCCTGAAGAATGTATTTTGTATTTTGTATTTTGTATTTTCTACGTTTTGAGTATGTATTTTGTATTTTGTAGTTTGTATTTTCGACGTCTGAAGAATGTATTTTGTATTTTGTAGTTTGTATTTTCGACGCCGGAAGAATGTATTTAGTATTTTGTAATTTGTATTTGGTGAACATGTATTTTGGACAGCTCTGCTATGTATATTAGTAAGTACCTATGCAAGTATGTTAATTTTATTGCTTGTACCCTTTTGTTTTACGGGCTCCTTTCAGGTTAATTTCTGATCATGATTATTGGCAAGCGAAACTGGAATCCGTTGTACATATGTAACTTATCCTTTCGGCATACATGTATATCTGTGTATTGAATAATGCTCAGGGCTTTGTGCCCTGAGAAGAAAATACATACCAATATAATTAGTGTTATAAATGCTATGAAATACTACAAATACTACACAATCGATAATCATTTTAATACTCAGCAGCCATAGCAGTTGCTTGGTCATAGAAGTATACATTTGCCCTCGCTGGTAAACCAAAAGTTATAAAATATTTGTTTCACCCTGGTTGTAGCAATGTTAGTTCCAGATTTTCTAAAATTTGCCCTATTGAGGACCTACATTATTGGTGAAGATTTGGGGTCTCATAGTTCCAAAAAGTAAGTCTGGATATTTTGTATTTTTTAGGGGCGAAGCGAAGCGACAGTCCCTATTGCGAAGGTCGGGCTGTCTGCCTGTCTGTAGAGGTTGTCTTGTCCGCACGATATCTGCAGATTCATTACTACTACATACTGCAAAATTTTTACCGGGACAGATCAGGCAAAACGGAAGAACCCTATTGTTTTTGAAGGACATCGTGTCATGCGTTTGACCTCAGAAAATTAAATGAGGTCACGTATAAACTCATAGTAATACATATGTGTTCACATTGGGAAAAACAGCTTGCGCCAGCTATTGTAGGATTTGTTGTTTACATTAAATTGTGTGTTCTAACCACCGGTAGAGGTCGGGAATACTTGTACATGGTGTTTTAAAATTGAATATGGAACGTTTTGCACAATTTACTATATGCGTACTGAATATAATACTACATACAAGGAAGCACATGTATAAACCATTTTAATGAGCGAAGCGATATAATGGAATGATCTCGGTTCAGACATTGTGGACACTAAGGCTTCAATGCTATTCAACTTAGCTGAAAACCGATTTCAGTACCACAACTTCCTGACCACGTAGATGTGCAAACCACTTCAAATTTTCCAATTTTCAAAATTTCGAAAAATGTTAAAATCGATATTTACGCTTCAAATTTAGTTTACACATTCTCCTGACCTCGTGAATGATCAAACAGCCACTTGGGATTTCCCAGTTTTCCAAAATTCCAAAAATTATTTGAAACTTCTCAGCAAACGGAATCCTGGAGCGAACTCGGTTTTGAACTTGTGAACACAAAGGCAATACTATTAAGCCTAGGTGAAAACAAATTTGCCCAACACAAACTCCTGACCATGTAGATGTACAAACCACTGCAAATTTTCCAATTTTCGAAAACATTTCGAAAAATTTCAGAATCGATATTTACGCTTCAAATTTGGTTTACACGTTCCCCTGACCTCGTGAATGGTCAAACAATTTTCCAGTTTTCCGCTATTTACTCTTCAAATTTGTCTTGCATTTTCCCTTGACGGTCGTCGAAGACATTCCTGCAGGGCAAAGCTGGGCGTATGCCCAGAAGTAGGCAAAATTGTAGGTTATGCTCAAATTTTCGAGTATTTTGTAGGCAATTTTATGTAGGCTACATATTTCGGGGAAGAAATTTTGCAATTCATGTATGCTGAGAATAATCAATGTAAATGTAAATCAAGCAACAGAAATTGATTTTGAATGAGTAGCACATACAAAAAATTGCTAAACCATATCTGAAACGCTTCGGAAGCAAATTTTAATAAGGTGACTTGAACATACAATTTCATTGCCAATTCTGCATTGTTAATTTTTAAAGTAAAATCATTGCCAATAACTTCAGGCTTCAATCTATGCATAATTACTGATGATTATGCATAATTTTATTTTAGTTTGCAAGTAGGATTTGATTCCGACAAACATGTATTTCGATTGTAGGTAAGACAATTCGTGGGAATGTATGCAGGTTGTAGGTATAGTCAAATCTCGGGAGTAAAAATTGGTCAATATAAGGTCAAGAAAGTAGCTAGAACTACGTATGATGAATGCACGCCATAAATGTGCCATTAATACAAAATAGCATCGACTTTCGAAAATGAAAATTGATTTATTAAATAGATTTTGAAGAAAAAAAATTATTTAACATTGGAAAATTTAGGTTGGACAGGGGGAGGGACCCTTTGCTCACGAAATAAAATTTAAAACTTTGCGCGATTTCCCGCGCAAACCAGGGCCAGATGGCTCAAACTTTTGGTCTCGCTGGGTCATTGGGCCAGGTACCTAAGCTCCCACAAAATTTCATTCCGATCCCGAGTGGGCATGGGGCGAGGGTTACTTGTAAGCTGGAAACAAAATTCCCCAACACAACCTCCTGACCATGTATGTAGATACTCAATCCATTTTGAATTTTTCGATATTTCGAGAAATTTTGAAAAATGCATAAATTAAGCTTTAAATTTTACTTGCACATTCCCCTGTACATGTAGTTGTGTAAACCGCTTCGAATTTTCCAATTTTCGAAAATTCGAGAAATAGAGATGTCATACAAACTGGGATTGGGTTTTAAACTTCCCTGAAACATTTCAACATGCGTGTGTACAAACTAGTTCAAATATTTCGGTTTCTGAGAACTTCGGAAAAATTTCTCTCATAAAAAAACAAATTGCGCTATCACAACAAGCTGCGAAAATAATTTTCGTTTATACGCATGTGAAACGCATACGACTCCCATCGCTCATTGAGCTGTCGGTCAACCGATTGCAATTTACGATTTTTTCTTTTGTCTTTGTTAACATCTTTGCCCAGTACATATAAATGACCTGTATGGGGGGAAATTAAATACACGTTGAATCTAAGTACAAGCACACGAGAGCGATTGTATTAAATCCCATTGATAAAATATTAAACCATCCGTGTTCCTACCAGGTCCAAATCTGCCCCTGAATGACTTGTCACGGACATATCAAATTCCCTTGAAAGCAAGAGGAATCTCGGGAGGAATTCCAACTTGGGAGAAAATGTAATCATGAAGGTCATTCTCAGAAAAAAGGCACTGAAACCAGCCAACAGTTCACAAAATATCTTCCTGACACTAATGTGTCATCGCTGACACACTAATTAAATTAGTCAATCACGTTGTAGCCGACCATGCGGAAGCAGCGGCAACTGCTCCAATAGCAGAGGTTTCCAAAATTCAAAACTATGAGGTCAGAACTTCATCTTCACAAAGCTCAAGGCGGACGGCGAAATGTTCCTTCAAGAACACCAAAACTGCCAATGTAAAAAGCAGGATTATCGTTTTTTCTATCAAACGACGGGTAAATGACATTATATGCAAAGAAAATAGTTTATATTGTTCTGATTGTAATCCTATGCCATTTAATGAAAATAAAAACTTACACAAGCAGCATAAATACCCAAATCAAATTTCGCAACAATATTCTAAGTACAAGTTGCATACTTTCAAAATCGGTCAGTCCACTGAGTAACCAAGAAGTCAGTATCGTGAAACTGCAATTGAAAACCGAAATTTGAAACATCTATTTAAACTGTAATTCGCGACGGCAACTCGAAACTGCATTTAGAATATGCAATTTAAAACTGCAATTTAAAACTGCAATTTGACACTGTAACTTGAATCTGCGATTTCAAATTGCAATTTGAAACTGCAATTTGAAACTGCAATTTGAAACTGCAATTTGAAACTGCAATTTAAAACTGCGATTTGAATCTGCAATTTGAATCTGCAGTTTGAAACTGCAATTTAATACTGAAACCTGAAATTTCATTTTGAAACTTCATTTTGAAACTGCAATTTGAAACTTTTAGTTGAAACTGCAATTTAAAACTGCAATTTGAAACTGCAATTTGAAACTAAAATTTAAAACTGCAATTTAAAACTACAATTTTAAACTGATATTTGAAACTGGTATTTTGAATGTCAATTGAAATTGCAATTTGAAACTGCAATTTAATACTGAAACAAGAAACCGCATTTTCAAACTGAAATTTGAAACTGTAATTTGAAACTGCAATTTAAAACTGCAATATGAAACTGCAATTTGAAACTGCAATTTAAAACTGCAATTTGAAACTGCAATTTGAAACTGCAATTTGAAACTGCAATTTGAAACTGCAATTTGAAACTAAAATTTAAAACTGAAATTTAAAACTTCAATATTAAACAGATATTTGAAACTGGTATTTTGAATGTCAATTGAAATTGCAGTTTGAAACTGCAATTTATTACTGAACCAAGAAACTGCATTTTCAAACTGCAATTTGAAACTGTAATTTGAAACTGCAATTTAAAACTGCAAAATGAAACTGCAATTTGAAACTGCAATTTAAAACTGCAATTTGAAACTGCTTTATTCTAGCTAGTAAGAACTTATGTAACGTAAACTAACCTAACCTAACCACACCTTCCTTTGCAACTGCAGTATTTAAATGGTATTTTAAACTGATATTTAAAATTGCAATTCGAAACGAATATTTTAAATTGCAATTTGAAACTGCAACTTGAAACTGCAATTCTAACTGTCAACTCAAACTACGGTTTGAAACTGCAATTTGATTTTGCTTCTAGATGGGGGAATTTTATGTAACTCAAACTAACCTAACCTAACCTAACCTAACCACACCTTAATTTGATACTGCAGTATTTAAATGGTATTTTGATACTGATATTTAAAATTGCAATTTGAAACTAAAATTTGAAACTGCAATTTAAAATTGCAATTTAGAACTGTAACTCAAACTATACTATATTACCCTAACCTAACGTAGCCTAACCCAACCTAACCTAAACTAAACTAAACTAACCTAACTAAACCTAACCTAAAAAAAATTAACCACACCTTCCTTTGCAATTGCAGTATTTGAATGGTATTTTATGATATTTAAAATAGCAATTATAAACTGCAATTTGAAACTGCAATTTGACACTTTAATTTGAAATTGCAATTTAAAAATGCAATTTAAAACTGCAATTTGAAACTGATATTCAAAACTGGAATTTCGAATGTCAATTCAAATAGCAGTTTGAAACTGCAATTTAATAATGAAGCCTAATCCTTTATTTTGAAGCTGCAATTTGAAACTATAATTTGAAACTTCTACTTGAAACTGCAATTTGAAACTGCAATTTGAAACTGTTATTTGAAATTGCAATTTGAAACAGCTATTTTAAACTGCAAATTCAAACTGCAATTTCGAATTTTGCAGTACTAAAATTGCAGTTTGATACTGCAATTTGATACTGAAATCTGAAACTTTAATGCGAAAGTGCACTTTAGAACCGCAATTAAAAACAGCTATTAAAAACAGAATTTTAAAAGTGCAATTTGAACCTGCAATTTAAAACAGCAATTTGAAACTGCAATTAAATACTGAAACATGAAACTTCATTTTGAAACTGCAATTTGAAACTGTAATTTGAAACAGCAATTTAAAACTGCAATTTGAAACTGCAATTTGAAACTGCAATTTGAAACTGCAATTTGAAACTGCAATTTGAAACAGCAATTTGAAACAGCAATTTAAAATTGCAATTTGAAACTATTCTATTCTAGCTAGTAAAAACTTATGTGACTCAAACTTTCCTATATTAACCTAACCTAATTTAGCCTAACCTAACCAAACGTAACCTTGACATAACCAAATTGACATAACCTGACCTAACGTAACCTAACCTAAACTGACCTAACCACACCAACTGCAGTATTTAAATTGTTTTTTTTGAAACGGCAATTTAAAATTGCAATTTTAAACTGAAATTTGAAACAGCAATTTTAAACTGCAATTTAAAATTGTAATTTAAATCTGCATTTTAAGCTGGAATTTGAAACTGCAATTTCAAAATGCAATTTCAAACTGCAATTTCAAACTGCAATTTCAAACTGCAATTTCAAACTGCAATTTGAAACTGCAATTCGGAATGTCAATTCAAATTGCAGTTTGATACTGCAATTTTATACTGAAATCTGAAACTTTAATTTGAAACTGCGAACTAAAATTGCAATTTAAATAGCACGTAAAATAGCAACTTGAAACAGCAACTTAAAACAGCAATTCGAACCTGCAAATTCCAAACACAATTTTAAACTAATATTTAAAACTAAAATTTTGAAAGTCCATTCAAATTGCAGTTTGCAACTGGAATATAATACTCAAACCTGAAATTTAATTTTGAAACTGTAATTTGAAACGGTAATTTGAAACGGTAATTTGAAACTGCAATTTGAAACTGCAATGTAATACTGAAACTTGAAACTTAATTTTGAAACTGTTATTTGAAACGGTAATTTGAAACTGCAATTTGAAACTGCAATTTAAACCTGCAATTTGAATCTGATATTCAAAATTGCAATTTGAAACTGCAACTTGAAACTGCTTTATTTTAGCTAGTGAGAACTTATGTAACTCAAATTAACATAACCTGACCTAACGTAACGTAACCTAACCGGACCTAACCACACCAACTGCAGTATTTAAATTGTTTTTTTGAAACGGCAATTTAAGATTGCAATTTTAAACTGCAATTAGAAACAGCAATTTTAAACTGCAATTTAAAATTTTGTGTTGAAATTGCAATTTGATACTGATATTTAAAATTGCAATTTGAAACAGCAATTTAAAATTGCAATTTCAAACAGCAATTTGAAAAAGCAACTTTAAAACGCAATATAAAATTGTAATTTTAATCTGCATTTTAAGCTGGAATTTTAAACTGCAATTTAAAACTGCAATGTAATACTGAAACCTGAAACTTAATTTTGAAACTGTTATTTGAAACGGTAATTTGAAACGGTAATTTGAAATTGCAATTTGAAACCGCAATTTGAAACTACAATTTGAAACTGCAATTTAAAACTGCAATTCGGAATGTCAATTCAAATTGCAGTTTGATACTGCAATTTTATACTGAAATCTGAAACTTTAATTTGAAACTGCGAATTAAAACTGCAATTTAAATAGCACGTAAAAGAGCAACTTGAAACAGCAACTTGAAACAGCAACTTGAAACAGCAACTTAAAACTGGATATTGAAAATACAATTTGAAACTGATATTTAAAACTGAAATTTTGAAAGTCAATTCAAATTGCAGTTCGCAACTGGAATATAATACTGAAACCCGAAACTTAATTTTGAAACTGTTATTTGAAACGGTAATTTAAATCGGTAATTTGAAACTGCAATTTGAAACTGCAATGTAATACTGAAACCTGAAACTTAATTTTGAAACTTTTATTTAAATGGGTATTTTGAAACGGTAATTTGAAATTGCAAATTGAAACCGCAATTTGAAACTGCAATTTGAAACTGCAATTTAAAACCGCAATTCGGAATGTCAATTAAAATTGCAGTTTGACGCTGCAGTTTGATATTTAAATCTGAAACTACAATTTAAAACAGCACTTTAAAACTGCAATTTGAAACTGCAATTTGAAACTGCAATTTAAAGTTGCAATTTGAAACTGCAATTTAAAGTTGCAATTTGAAGCTGCAATTTTAAACTGCAATTTGAAACTGAAATTTTAAACTGCTATATTCTAGCTAGTGAGAACTTATGTAACTCAAACTAAGCTAACCTAACCTAACCAACCTACAGTAACCTAACCAACATAAATTAACCTAACCGAACCTAACGTAACCTAACCACACCTTGCTTTGCAACTGCAGTATTTAAATGGCATTTTGATACTGATATTTAAAATTGCAATTTGAAACAGCAATTTAAAATTGCAATTTCAAACTGCAATTTGAAAAAGCAACTTTAAACCGCAATTTGAAACTGCAATTTGAAACGGCAATTTGAAATACAAATTTTAAACTGCAATTTTAAATTGTAATTTTAATCTGCATTTTAAGCTGGAATTTTAAACTGCAATTTGAAACTGCAATGTAATACTGAAATCTGAAACTTTAATTTGAAACTGCGAATTAAAACTGCAATTTAAATAGCACGTAAAACAGCAACTTGAAACAGCAACTTGAAACAGCAACTTGAAACAGCAACTTAAAACTGGATATTGAAAATACAATTTGAAACTGATATTTAAAACTGAAATTTTGAAAGTCAATTCAAATTGCAGTTCGCAACTGGAATATAATACTGAAACCCGAAACTTAATTTTGAAACTGTTATTTGAAACGGTAATTTAAATCGGTAATTTGAAACTGCAATTTGAAACTGCAATGTAATACTGAAACCTGAAACTTAATTTTGAAACTTTTATTTAAATGGGTATTTTGAAACGGTAATTTGAAATTGCAAATTGAAACCGCAATTTGAAACTGCAATTTGAAACTGCAATTTAAAACCGCAATTCGGAATGTCAATTAAAATTGCAGTTTGACGCTGCAGTTTGATATTTAAATCTGAAACTACAATTTAAAACAGCACTTTAAAACTGCAATTTGAAACTGCAATTTGAAACTGCAATTTAAAGTTGCAATTTGAAACTGCAATTTAAAGTTGCAATTTGAAGCTGCAATTTTAAACTGCAATTTGAAACTGAAATTTTAAACTGCTATATTCTAGCTAGTGAGAACTTATGTAACTCAAACTAAGCTAACCTAACCTAACCAACCTACAGTAACCTAACCAACATAAATTAACCTAACCGAACCTAACGTAACCTAACCACACCTTGCTTTGCAACTGCAGTATTTAAATGGCATTTTGATACTGATATTTAAAATTGCAATTTGAAACAGCAATTTAAAATTGCAATTTCAAACTGCAATTTGAAAAAGCAACTTTAAACCGCAATTTGAAACTGCAATTTGAAACGGCAATTTGAAATACAAATTTTAAACTGCAATTTTAAATTGTAATTTTAATCTGCATTTTAAGCTGGAATTTTAAACTGCAATTTGAAACTGCAATGTAATACTGAAACCTGAAACTTAATTTTGAAACTGTTATTTGAAACGGTAATTTGAAATTGCAATTTGAAACCGCAATTTGAAACTGAAATCTGAAACTTTATTTTGAATCGGAATGTATATTCAAATTGCAGTTTGATACTACAGTTTGATAATTAAATCTGAAACTGCAATTTAAAGCAGCACTTTAAAACAGTAATTTAAAACAGCAACTTAAAACTGAAATTTGAACCTGCAATTTGAAACTGCAACTTGAAACTGATACTTGAAAAAACAATTTCAAACTGCAATTTAAAATTTGAAATTTGAAATGCATTTTAAGCTGGAATTTGAAACTGCAATTTAAAACTGCAATTTCAAAATGCAATTTCAAACTGCAATTTCATACTGCAATTTGAAACTGCAATTCGGAATGTCAATTTAAATTGCAGTTTGATATAGCAATTTTATACTGAAATCTGAAACTTTATTTTGCAACAGCACTTTAAAACAGTAATTTAAAACAGCAACTTAAAACTGCAATTTGAACCTGCAATTTGAACATGCAATTTGAAACTGCAATTTGAAACTGCAATTTGAAACTGCAGTTTAAAATTTTAATTTTAAAATGCATTTTAAGCTGAAATTTTAAACTGCAGTTTAAAATTTGAATTTTAAAATGCAATTTGAAACTGCAATTTGAAACTGCAGTTTAAAATTTTAATTTAAAAATGCATTTTAAGCTGGAATTTCAAACTGCAGTTTAAAATTTTAATTTTGAAATGCATTTTAAGCTGGAATTTCAAACTGCAGTTTAAAATTTTAGTTTTGAAATGCATTTTTAGCTGGAATTTTAAACTGCAACCTAAACTGGTCTTCTTACAAATTTAAAACTGCAATTTTAAACTAGGAGTTCAAACTGCAATTTAAAACTGCAATTTAAAACTGCATTTTGAAACTGCAATTTGAAGCTTCAATTTGAAGCTGCAATTTGAAACTGCAATTTGAACCTGCAATTTGAAGCTTCAATTTGAACCCGCAATTTGAAGCTTCAATTTGAAACTGCAATTTGTCACTGCAATTTGAACCTGCTTTATTCAAGCTAGTGAGAACTTATGTAATTCAAACTAACCTAACCGATTCTAATCTTATCTATTCAACCTACAGTAACCTAACCAACCTAAACTAACCTAACCTAACCTAACCTAACCTAACCGCACCTTGCTTTGCAACTGCAGTATTTAAATGGTATTTTGATACTGATATTTAAAATTGCAATTTGAAACAGCAATTTAAAATTGCAATTTCAAACAGCAATTTCAAACAGCAATTTTCCATCGAAATTTGAATCAGATATTTTAAACTGTAATTTGAAACTGCAATTTGAAACTGCAATTCGAAATTGTAATTTGATACTGCAATTTTAAATTGCAATTTGAACCTGCAAATTGAAAAAACAATTTGAAATTGATATTTGAAACTGAAATTTTGAAAGTCAATTCAAGTTGCAGTTTGAAACTGCAATATAATACTGAAACCTGAAACTTAATTTTGAAACTGTTATTCGAAACGGTAATTTGAAGCAGATATTTAAAACAGCAAATTAAACCTGCAATTTGAACCTGGAATTTGAAAATGCAATTTGAAACTGCAACATGAAACTGCAATTTGAAAAAACCATTTCAAACTGCAATTTAAAATTTTAATTTTGAAATGCATTTTAAGCTGGAATTTGAAACTGCAATTTAAAAGTGCAATTTCAAAATGCAATTTCAAACTGCAATTTGAAACTGCAATTCGGAATGTCAATTCAAATTGCAGTTTGATACTGCAATTTTATATTGAAATCTCAAACTTTATTTTGAAACAGCACTTTAAAAGTAATTTAAAACAGCAACTTAAAACAGCAACTTAAAAGTGAATTTTGAATCTGCCATTTGAAAATGCAATTTGAAACTGCAACTTGAAACTGCAATTTGAAACAGCAATTTCAAACTACAATTTCAAACTGCAATTTGAAACTGCAATTCGGAATGTCAATTCAAATTGCAGTTTAATACTACAGTTTGATATTTAAATCTGAAACTGCAATTTAAAGCAGCACTTGAAAACAGTAATTTAAAACAGCAACTTAAAACTGCAATTTGAACCTGCAATTTGAAACTGATATTTGAAAAAAAGACTTTAAACCGCAATTTGAAACAGCAATTTAAACGGCAATTTGAAATACAAATTTTAAACTGCAATTTAAAATTGTAATTTTAATCTGCATTTTAAGGTGGAATTTTAAACTGCAATTTGAAATTGCAATGTAATACTGAAACCTGAAACTCAATTTTGAAACCGTTATTTAAAACGGTAATTTGAAACGGTAATTTGAAATTGCAATTTGAAACCGCAATTTGGAACTACAATTTGGAACTGCAATTTAAAACTGCAAATCGGAATGTATATTCAAATTGCAGTTTGATACTACAGTTTAATATTTAAATCTGAAACTGCAATTTAAAGCAACACTTTAAAACAGTTATTTAAAACAGCAACTTAAAACTGAAATTTGAACCTGCAATTTGAAACTACAATATAAAACAGCAATTTAAAACTGCAAATCGGAATGTATATTCAAATTGCAGTTTGATACTACAGTTTAATATTTAAATCTGAAACTGCAATTTAAAGCAGCACTTTAAAACAGTTATTTAAAACAGCAACTTAAAACTGAAATTTGAACCTGCAATTTGAAACTACAATTTGAAACTGCAATTTAAAACGGCAAATCGGAATGTATATTCAAATTGCAGTTTGATACTACAGTTTAATATTTAAATCTGAAACTGCAATTTAAAGCAGCACTTTAAAACAGTTATTTAAAACAGCAACTTAAAACTGAAATTTGAACCTGCAATTTGAAACAGCAACTTGAAACTGATATTTGAAAAAACAATTTCAAACTGCAATTTAAAATTGTAATTTTAAAATGCATTTTAAGCTGAAAGTTTAAACTGCAGTTTAAAATTTTAATTTTAAAATGCATTTTAAGCTGGAATTTAAAACTGCAATTTAAAAATGCAATTTGAAACTGCAATTTGAAACTGCAATTCGGAATGTCAATTCAAATTGCAGTTTGATACTGCAATTTTATATTGAAATCTCAAACTTTATTTTGAAACAGCACTTTAAAAAAGTAATTTAAAACAGCAACTTAAAACAGCAACTTAAAAGTGAATTTTGAATCTGCCATTTGAAAATGCAATTTGAAACTGCAACTTGAAACTGCAATTTAAAACAGCAATTTCAAACTTTAATTTCAAACTGCAATTTGAAACTGCAATTCGGAATGTCAATTCAAATTGCAGTTTAATACTACAGTTTGATATTTAAATCTGAAACTGCAATTTAAAGCAGCACTTGAAAACAGTAATTTAAAACAGCAACTTAAAACTGCAATTTGAACCTGCAATTTGAAACTGATATTTGAAAAAAAGACTTTAAACCGCAATTTGAAACAGCAATTTAAACGGCAATTTGAAATACAAATTTTAAACTGCAATTTAAAATTGTAATTTTAATCTGCATTTTAAGGTGGAATTTTAAACTGCAATTTGAAATTGCAATGTAATACTGAAACCTGAAACTCAATTTTGAAACCGTTATTTAAAACGGTAATTTGAAACGGTAATTTGAAATTGCAATTTGAAACCGCAATTTGGAACTACAATTTGGAACTGCAATTTAAAACTGCAAATCGGAATGTATATTCAAATTGCAGTTTGATACTACAGTTTAATATTTAAATCTGAAACTGCAATTTAAAGCAACACTTTAAAACAGTTATTTAAAACAGCAACTTAAAACTGAAATTTGAACCTGCAATTTGAAACTACAATATAAAACTGCAATTTAAAACTGCAAATCGGAATGTATATTCAAATTGCAGTTTGATACTACAGTTTAATATTTAAATCTGAAACTGCAATTTAAAGCAGCACTTTAAAACAGTTATTTAAAACAGCAACTTAAAACTGAAATTTGAACCTGCAATTTGAAACTACAATTTGAAACTGCAATTTAAAACGGCAAATCGGAATGTATATTCAAATTGCAGTTTGATACTACAGTTTAATATTTAAATCTGAAACTGCAATTTAAAGCAGCACTTTAAAACAGTTATTTAAAACAGCAACTTAAAACTGAAATTTGAACCTGCAATTTGAAACAGCAACTTGAAACTGATATTTGAAAAAACAATTTCAAACTGCAATTTAAAATTGTAATTTTAAAATGCATTTTAAGCTGAAAGTTTAAACTGCAGTTTAAAATATTAATTTTAAAATGCATTTTAAGCTGGAATTTAAAACTGCAATTTAAAAATGCAATTTCAAACTGCAATTTGAAACTGCAATTCGGAATGTCAATTCAAATTGCAGTTTGATACTGCAATTTTATATTGAAATCTCAAACTTTATTTTGAAACAGCACTTTAAAAAAGTAATTTAAAACAGCAACTTAAAACAGCAACTTAAAAGTGAATTTTGAATCTGCCATTTGAAAATGCAATTTGAAACTGCAACTTGAAACTGCAATTTGAAACAGCAATTTCAAACTACAATTTCAAACTGCAATTTGAAACTGCAATTCGGAATGTCAATTCAAATTGCAGTTTAATACTACAGTTTGATATTTAAATCTGAAACTGCAATTTAAAGCAGCACTTGAAAACAGTAATTTAAAACAGCAACTTAAAACTGCAATTTGAACCTGCAATTTGAAACTGATATTTGAAAAAAAGACTTTAAACCGCAATTTGAAACAGCAATTTAAACGGCAATTTGAAATACAAATTTTAAACTGCAATTTAAAATTGTAATTTTAATCTGCATTTTAAGGTGGAATTTTAAACTGCAATTTGAAATTGCAATGTAATACTGAAACCTGAAACTCAATTTTGAAACCGTTATTTAAAACGGTAATTTGAAACGGTAATTTGAAATTGCAATTTGAAACCGCAATTTGGAACTACAATTTGAAACTGCAATTTAAAACTGCAAATCGGAATGTATATTCAAATTGCAGTTTGATACTACAGTTTAATATTTAAATCTGAAACTGCAATTTAAAGCAACACTTTAAAACAGTTATTTAAAACAGCAACTTAAAACTGAAATTTGAACCTGCAATTTGAAACTACAATATAAAACTGCAATTTAAAACTGCAAATCGGAATGTATATTCAAATTGCAGTTTGATACTACAGTTTAATATTTAAATCTGAAACTGCAATTTAAAGCAGCACTTTAAAACAGTTATTTAAAATAGCAACTTAAAACTGAAATTTGAACCTGCAATTTGAAACTACAATTTGAAACTGCAATTTAAAACGGCAAATCGGAATGTATATTCAAATTGCAGTTTGATACTACAGTTTAATATTTAAATCTGAAACTGCAATTTAAAGCAGCACTTTAAAACAGTTATTTAAAACAGCAACTTAAAACTGAAATTTGAACCTGCAATTTGAAACAGCAACTTGAAACTGATATTTGAAAAAACAATTTCAAACTGCAATTTAAAATTGTAATTTTAAAATGCATTTTAAGCTGAAAGTTTAAACTGCAGTTTAAAATTTTAATTTTAAAATGCATTTTAAGCTGAAATTTAAAACTGCAATTTAAAAATGCAATTTCAAACTGCAATTTGAAACTGCAATTCGGAATGCCAATTCAAATTGCAGTTTGATACTGCAATTTTATATTGAAATCTCAAACTTTATTTTGAAACAGCACTTTAAAAAAGTAATTTAAAACAGCAACTTAAAACAGCAACTTAAAAGTGAATTTTGAATCTGCCATTTGATAATGCAATTTGAAACTGCAACTTGAAACTGCAATTTGAAACAGCAATTTCAAACTACAATTTCAAACTGCAATTTGAAACTGCAATTCGGAATGTCAATTCAAATTGCAGTTTAATACTACAGTTTGATATTTAAATCTGAAACTGCAATTTAAAGCAGCACTTGAAAACAGTAATTTAAAACAGCAACTTAAAACTGCAATTTGAACCTGCAATTTGAAACTGATATTTGAAAAAAAGACTTTAAACCGCAATTTGAAACAGCAATTTAAACGGCAATTTGAAATACAAATTTTAAACTGCAATTTAAAATTGTAATTTTAATCTGCATTTTAAGGTGGAATTTTAAACTGCAATTTGAAATTGCAATGTAATACTGAAACCTGAAACTCAATTTTGAAACCGTTATTTAAAACGGTAATTTGAAACGGTAATTTGAAATTGCAATTTGAAACCGCAATTTGGAACTACAATTTGGAACTGCAATTTAAAACTGCAAATCGGAATGTATATTCAAATTGCAGTTTGATACTACAGTTTAATATTTAAATCTGAAACTGCAATTTAAAGCAGCACTTTAAAACAGTTATTTAAAACAGCAACTTAAAACTGAAATTTGAACCTGCAATTTGAAACAGCAACTTGAAACTGATATTTGAAAAAACAATTTCAAACTGCAATTTAAAATTGTAATTTTAAAATGCATTTTAAGCTGAAAGTTTAAACTGCAGTTTAAAATTTTAATTTTAAAATGCATTTTAAGCTGAAATTTAAAACTGCAATTTAAAAATGCAATTTCAAACTGCAATTTGAAACTGCAATTCGGAATGTCAATTTAAATTGCAGTTTGATACTGCAATTTTATACTGAAATCTGAAACTTTATTTTGAAACAGCACTTTAAAACAGTAATTTAAAACAGCAACTTAAAACTGCAATTTGAACCTGCAACTTGAAAATGCAATTTAAAACTGCAATTTGAAACTGCAATTTGAAACTGCAATTTGAAACTGCAATTTCAAATTGCAATTTCAAACTACAGCTTAAAATTTTAATTCTGAAATGCAGTTAAAGCTGGAATTTCAAACTGCAGTTTAAAATTTTAATTTTGAAATGCATTTTAAGCTGGAATTTGAAACTGCAACTTCAAATTGCAGTTTCAAACAAATTTAAAACTGTTATTTTAAACTAGGAGTTCAGACTGTATTTTGAAACTGCAATTTGAAACTGCAATTTGAAACTGCAATTTGAAACTGCAATTTGAAACTGCTTTATTCTAGCTAGTGAGAACTTATGTAATTCAAACTAACCTAACCTAACCTAACCTAACCTAACCCATTCAACCTACAGTAACCTAACCAACCTAAACTAACATAACCTAACATAACCTAACCTAACCGCACGTTGCTTTGCAACTGCAGTATTTAAACGGTATTTTGATGCTGATATTTAAAATTGCAAATTGAAACAGCAATTTAAAATGGCAATTTCAAACAGCAATTTGAAACAGCAATTTGCAATTGAAATTTTAATCAAGTATTTTAAACTGTAATTTGAAACTGCAATTTCAAACTGCAATTCGAAATTGTAATTCGATACTGCAATTTCAAATTGCAATTTGAAACTAAAATTTGAAATTGGAATTTCAAAACGTTATTTTTAAATGCAATTTTAAACTTCGATTTCAAACTGCAATTTCAAACTGCAATTTGAAACTGCAATTCGGAATGTCAAATTAAATTGCAGTTTGATACTGCAATTTTATACTTAAATCTAAAACTTTATTTTGAAACAGCACTTTAAAATTGTAATTTAAAACAGCAACTTAAAACAGCAATTTGAACCTGCAATTTGAAACTGCAATTTGAAACTGCAATTTGAAACAGGAATTTCAAACTGCAGTTTAAAATTTTAATTCTGAAATGCATTTGAAGCTGGAATTTCAAACTGCAGTTTAAAATTTTAATTTTGAAATGCATTTTAAGCTGGAATTTGAAACTGCAACTTCAAACTGCAGTTTCAAACAAATTTAAAACTTATTTATAAACTAGGAGTTCAAACTGCAATTTAAAACTGCAATTTGAAACTGCAATTTGAAACCGCAATTTGAAGCTTCAATTTGAAACTGCAATTTGAAACTGCAATTTGAACCTGCAATTTGAAGCTTCAATTTGAAACTGCAATTTGAAACTGCTTTATTCTAGCTAGTGAGAACTTATGTAATTCAAACTAACCTAACCCAACCTAACCTATTCAACCTACAGTAACCTAACCAACCTAAACTTACCTAGCCTAACATAACCTAACCTAACCTAACCTAACCGCACCTTGCTTTGCAACTGCAGTATTTAAACGGTATTTTGATGCTGATATTTAAAATTGCAAATTGAAACAGCAATTTAAAATTGCAATTTCAAACAGCAATTTGAAACAGCAATTTTTAATCGAAATTTTAATCAGGTATTTTAAAGTAATTTGAAACTGCAATTTCAAATTGTAATTCGAAATTGTAATTCGATACTGCAATTCAAATTGAAACTGATATTTAATATAGCAATTTGAAACTGCAATTTTAAACTGCAATTAAAAACTGTAATTAGAAAATGCAGTTTCAAACTGCAAATTCAAACTGCAATTTCAAACTGCAATTT
This sequence comes from Allacma fusca, assembly GCA_947179485.1. NCBI lineage: Eukaryota > Metazoa > Arthropoda > Collembola > Symphypleona > Sminthuridae > Allacma > Allacma fusca. The sequence goes on from OX359247.1 coordinate 17,771,035, forward strand.
GAAACTGCAATTCGGAATGTCAATTCAAATTGCAGTTTGATACTGCAATTTTATATTGAAATCTCAAACTTTATTTTGAAACAGCACTTTAAAAAAGTAATTTAAAACAGCAACTTAAAACTGCAACTTAAAAGTGAATTTTGAATCTGCCATTTGAAAATGCAATTTGAAACTGCAACTTGAAACTGCAATTTGAAACAGCAATTTCAAACTACAATTTCAAACTGCAATTTGAAACTGCAATTCGGAATGTCAATTCAAATTGCAGTTTAATACTTCAGTTTGATATTTAAATCTGAAACTGCAATTTAAAGCAGCACTTGAAAACAGTAATTTAAAACAGCAACTTAAAACTGCAATTTGAACCTGCAATTTGAAACTGATATTTGAAAAAAAGACTTTAAACCGCAATTTGAAACAGCAATTTAAACGGCAATTTGAAATACAAATTTTAAACTGCAATTTAAAATTGTAATTTTAATCTGCATTTTAAGGTGGAATTTTAAACTGCAATTTGAAATTGCAATGTAATACTGAAACCTGAAACTCAATTTTGAAACCGTTATTTAAAACGGTAATTTGAAACGGTAATTTGAAATTGCAATTTGAAACCACAATTTGAAACTACAATTTGAAACTGCAATTTAAAACTGCAAATCGGAATGTATATTCAAATTGCAGTTTGATACTACAGTTTAATATTTAAATCTGAAACTGCAATTTAAAGCAACACTTTAAAACAGTTATTTAAAACAGCAACTTAAAACTGAAATTTGAACCTGCAATTTGAAACTACAATATAAAACTGCAATTTAAAACTGCAAATCGGAATGTATATTCAAATTGCAGTTTGATACTACAGTTTAATATTTAAATCTGAAACTGCAATTTAAAGCAGCACTTTAAAACAGTTATTTAGAACAGCAACTTAAAACTGAAATTTGAACCTGCAATTTGAAACTACAATTTGAAACTGCAATTTAAAACTGCAAATCGGAATGTATAATCAAATTGCAGTTTGATACTACAGTTTAATATTTAAATCTGAAACTGCAATTTAAAGCAGCACTTTAAAACAGTTATTTAAAACAGCAACTTAAAACTGAAATTTGAACCTGCAATTTGAAACAGCAACTTGAAACTGATATTTGAAAAAACAATTTCAAACTGCAATTTAAAATTGTAATTTTAAAATGCATTTTAAGCTGAAAGTTTAAACTGCAGTTTAAAATTTTAATTTTAAAATGCATTTTAAGCTGAAATTTAAAACTGCAATTTAAAAATGCAATTTCAAACTGCAATTTGAAACTGCAATTCGGAATGTCAATTTAAATTGCAGTTTGATACTGCAATTTTATACTGAAATCTGAAACTTTATTTTGAAACAGCACTTTAAAACAGTAATTTAAAACAGCAACTTAAAACAGCAATTTGAACCTGCAATTTGAAAATGCAATTTAAAACTGCAATTTGAAACTGCAATTTGAAACTGCAATTTGAAACTGCAATTTCAAATTGCAATTTCAAACTACAGCTTAAAATTTTAATTCTGAAATGCATTGAAAGCTGGAATTTCAAACTGCAGTTTAAAATTTTAATTTTGAAATGCGTTTTAAGCTGGAATTTGAAACTGCAACTTCAAATTGCAGTTTCAAACAAATTTAAAACTGTTATTTTAAACTAGGAGTTCAGACTGCAATTTGAAACTGCAATTTGAAACTGCAATTTGAAACTGCAATTTGAACCTGCAATTTGAAGCTTCAATTTGAAACTGCAATTTGAAACTGCTTTATTCTAGCTAGTGAGAACTTATGTAATTCAAACTAACCTAACCCAACCTAACCTATTCAACCTACAGTAACCTAACCAACCTAAACTTACCTAGCCTAACATAACCTAACCTAACCTAACCTAACCGCACCTTGCTTTGCAACTGCAGTATTTAAACGGTATTTTGATGCTGATATTTAAAATTGCAAATTGAAACAGCAATTTAAAATTGCAATTTCAAACAGCAATTTGAAACAGCAATTTTTAATCGAAATTTTAATCAGGTATTTTAAAGTAATTTGAAACTGCAATTTCAAATTGCAATTCGAAATTGTAATTCGATACTGCAATTCAAATTGAAACTGATATTTAATATAGCAATTTGAAACTGCAATTTTAAACTGCAATTAAAAACTGTAATTAGAAAAGGCAGTTTCAAACTGCAAATTCAAACTGCAATTTCAAACTGCAATTCGAAACTGCAATTCGGAATGTCAATTCAAATTGTGGTTTGTGACTGCAATTTGATACTGAAATCTTAAACTTTAATTGGAAACTGCGATTTGAAACTCCAATTTGAAACAGCTATTGCAAACTGCTATTTAAAATTTTATTTTTAAACTGCATTTTAAGCTTGAATTTGAAACTGCAATTTAAAACTGCAACTTCAAACAGCAATTTAAAAACAGCAATTTCAAAATGCGATTTCAAACTGCAATTCGGAATGTCACTTCAAATTGCAGTTTGATACTGCAATTTGATACTGAAATCTGAAACTTTAATTTGAAATTGCAATTTGAAGCTGCAATTTGAAACTGAAATTTTAAACTGCTTTATTCTAGCTAGTGAGGACTTATGTAACTCAAAATAACATAATCGTATCCATATCTTTGGTTTACGTGGTTATTCTTTATTAAACAAGCTAAATTATATGCAAGCTTTCGACATCTAACAGACTGTCATCCTCAGGCACTAAACTAGTGACAGATAAATTCACACAATGGAAAAAATATACAATTTTTTTTAAAACTAATTTTTGACGATGGCTATTTTTAAAAATTAGCAGTTAGAATTTTCTGAATTAATGGCTTCCATGCAACATCTAATAAAAAACCATCATTGACGTTCATCAATTTGCTGTCGGATTGTTGGATTATTAGACCCTCCTTAATTTTCCTCAAAAATTGATTTGGTTCCTTTATAATTGACTTGGCGTTATCCCAATCGATGGAATGATTTCTATTGTTGTAAATATGTCGAGCAACTGCTGATTTCTCACGGTTCTTCAAACGAACATGGTTCATATGTTCTTTCAGTCGTATGTGTAAAGGACGATAAGTTTCACCGTGATAAATTTTGTCACACGAATTACATGGAATCTTATAGATATATGACGTGATTTTCATTTTCTTCTTTGTCCCTGATTCGGTTTAGCATACTTTTGATTTTCTTACCAGGTAGGAATGCTATTTTCCATTGAAAATTTCTTCTTAGTAGTCCGCTAATTCTATTGGATAAATTACCAAGAAATGGAATGGGAACCCACTTGGTATCTTCTTCGGGTTCTTCTTCTATTCTTTCTATCCGAATATCAAGTTGAGAGTCGGTAATAATAGGAGGCTGCTCATTCCTTGTGGATAAATTATTCTGATTTATCATGTTGGATATAACCCAACCTAACCTAACCTAACCTAACCAACCTACAGTAACGTAACCAACCTAACCAACCTAAACTAACCTAATCGAACCTAAGCTAACCTAACCACACCTTGCTTTGCAACAGCAGTATTTAAATGGTATTTTGATACTGATATTTAAAAATGCAATTTGAAACAGCAATTTAAATTTAAAATTTCAAACAGCAATTTAAATTTAAAATTTCAAACAGCAATTTAAAATTAAAATTTCAAACGGCAATTTAAATTTAAAATTTCAAACAGCAATTTAAATTTAAAATTTCAAACATCAATTTGAAACAGAAACTTTAAACCGCAATTTGAAACAGCAATTTGAAACTGCAATTTAAAACAGCAATTTGAAACTGCAATTTAAAATTATAATTTTAATCTGCATTTCAAGCTGGAATTTGAAACTGCAATTTAAAATTGCAATTTCAAACAGCAATTTGAAACTTTAATTCGAAACTGCGATTTCAAACTGCAATTTCAAACTTTAATTCGAAACTGCGATTTCAAACTGCAAATTCAAACTGCAATTCGGAATGTCAATTCAAATTGCAGTTTAAACAAAAGTTTGATACTGAAATCTGAAACTTTAATTCGAAACTGCGATTTAAAACTGCAATTTAAAAAAGCACTTTAAAACAGCAACCCAAAACAGCGACTTAAAACAGCAATTTGAACCTGCAAATATAAAATACAATTTGAAACTGATATTTGAGACTGGAATTTTGAATGTCAATTCAAATTGCAGTTTGAAACTGCAATGTAATACGCAAACGTAAAACTTAATTTTGAAACTGCTATTTGAAAAGGTAATCTTAAACGGTAATTTGAAACTGATATTTGAAACTGATATTTGAAACTGCAGTTTAAACCTGCAATTTGGAACTGCTTTATTTTAGCTAGTGAGAACTTATGTAACTCAAACTAGTGTTTCTGTTCGGTATCGGGAATTCCCGAGGTTCCGGTTCGGTTTCGGTTCCGGTACGGTTTCGGGTCAACGTTTTAAAGAACCGTTACATTTCGGTCCGGTTTCGGGTCATCGGTTTATGAACCGTCAAATTTCGGTCCGGTTTCGGGTACAAAAATCAAAACCGAAAGTTGTCGGGAATGGTTTGTTAAAGCTGCCGTTTTGGATGAAAACGCGAAACTTGCATTTGATCAGCATTTGTCAACTATCATTTGAAAAGGCGACACAATTTTGGCTTGCATAAAAATGAATCATATACATTTTCTGTCTGTTCGGAAAGGCACCGGAACCGGTTCGGGAACCGCTTTTATTTTCCGGATCGGTTCCGGGAAGCCAAAAATGTCCCGGACTCGAAAATATCGGTTCCGGTTTTGGGAACAGAATTTTGATTTTTTTCGGTTCGGGAAAACGAGTCGGGTCGAGTCCATGTTTTGGTACCGTTCAGAAACACTAACTCAAACTGACATGACCTAACCTAACCTAACCCGACCTAACCACACCTGCCTTTTGAACTGCAGTATTTAAATGGTTTTTTTGAAACTGATATTTAAAATTGCAATTTGAATCTGATACTTCAAATTGCAATTTGAATTTGCAATTTAAAATTGCAATTGGAAACTTCAATATTAAAATGCAATTTAAAACTGCAATTTAAAACTGCAATTTAAAACAGCAATTTAAAACAGCGATTTTAAACTGCTATTTCAAACTTAAATTTGCAACTGCAATTCGGAACGTCAATTTAAATTGGAGTTTGATGCTGATGTTTGATACTGAAATCTGAAACTGCAATTTGAAACAGCACTTTAAAACAGCAATTTAAAACAGCAACTTATAATTGCAATTTGAACCTGCAATTTGCAAATGCAATTTGAAACTGCAACTTGACTCTGTAATTTGAAACAGCAATTTCAAACAATTTAAAACTGCAATTTAAAACTGGGATTTCAATCTGCAATTTGAAACTGCAATTTAAAATTGTGTTTTGAAACTGCTTTAGTCTAGCTAGTGAGATCTTAAGTAACTCAAACTAACCTAACCCAACCTAACCTAACCTAACCACACCTTCGTTTGCAACCGCAGTATTTAAATGGTATTTTAAAACTGATATTTAAAACTGCAACTTGAAACTGCAATTTTAAATGTCAATTCAATTTACAGTTCGAAACTGCAATGTGATACTGCTTTATTCTGGCTAGTGAAAACTTATGTAACTCCAACTAACCTAACCTTACCTAACCTAACCTAACCAAACCTAACCTAACCAACCTACAGTAACCTAACCATTCTAACCTAACCACAGCTTGCTTTGTAACTGCAGTATTTAAATGGTATTTTGATACTGATATTTAAAATTGCAATTTAAAACTGCAATTCGGAATGTGAATTCAAATTGCAGTTTGATACTGCATTTTGATATTGAAATCTGAAACTTTAATTTAAAACTGCGTATTACAACAGCAATTTGAAAATGCAAATTAAAATACAATTTGAAACTGATATTTGAAACTGAATTTTTGAAAGTCAATTCTAATTGCAGTTTGAAACTGATATGTAATACTGAAACCTGAAACTTAATTTTGAAACTGGTATTTGAAACGGTAATTTGAAACGGTAATTTGAAATTGCAATTTCAAACCGCAATTTGAAACTACAATTTGAAACTGCAATTTAAAACTGCAATTTAAAACAGCAATTTGAAACAGCAATTTTAAATCGCAATTTGGAACCGTTATTTGAAACTGCAATTTGAAACTGCAATTTGAAACAGCAATTTGAAACTGCAATTTGAAATTGTAATTTGATACTGAAATCTGAAACTTAACCTCAAAGACCAAAGTCAACCTCATATAACCTAACCTTTCCTAACCTAAACTAACCTGACTAACCTACTCTAATCTTACCTAACCTAACCTAACCACACCTTTCTTTGCAACTGCAGTATTTGAATGGTATTTTTAACTGATATTTAATATTTCTATTTGAAACTGCAATTTGAAACTGCAATTCAAAACTGCAATTTGAAAATGCTTTATTCTAACAAGTGAAAACTTATTTAACCCACACTATTTTAACCTTACTTTACCTAACTAAACTAACCTAAACTAACCGAAACTAACCCGAAACTAACCTAAACTAACCTAACCAACCTAACCTAACTCAACCTAATATAACCTAACTTAACCACACCTACGCTTGCAACTGCAGTATTTTAATGGTAATTTAAAATTGCAAATTGAAACAGAAATTTAAAACAGAAATTTGAAACTGAAATTTGAAACTGAAATTTAAAACTGAAATTTGAAACTGCAATTTGAAACTGAAATATGAAACTGAAATATGAAACTGAAATATGAAACTGAAATATGAAACTGAAATTCGAAACTTCATTTTGAAACTGCGATTGGACACCGCAATTTGAAACTGCTGTATTCTAACTAGTCAAAACTAATGTAACCCAAATTAACGAAACCTTACCTAACCTATCCTTACCTAACTCAACATAATATAACCTAACGAGAGGGAAGTTTTAATTTCAAGGCTTAACATATCCAAAGAATCTTCTGTGCAATTTCTTTTCGTTTTTTCATACATAATACAAATAAGTTGATACAAAAATAATAAGAAATTTTGTAGCAGACATTCAGAATAGCAAAGCTAGTGGAATATCATCATTTAGACATTTAGAAAGGGTAAAAACGGATCTCTGCCGGTCAGCCCATGCCTGTTGGCAGAAGAAGGAGAACGAGCCATTCCAAGGATACAGCGGAAGCAGTAAAGCTAAGTGCACTTTTAATTAGTATACAGGGAATTTTGAATTATAAGACTCAGCATCGAAAAATATTTCCTGCTACCGATTTACGAAAATCTGGAAGGCTTCTAGGGCTTTTGTTTTTCTGGTGTCCTGTAAACCGTGACCGCTAGCTTTTTTCCCTCGGATATATACTAAGAATTGGATTAAAAATAGAAGTGGATGTCCTTTTTTCACCTGTTTTCTGATCCGGGAAGTAAGCAAAGCTGAACTGACACCATCACCTTTCAAGACTACTAAGGAGGGTCAGCACAGGAGAAAAGCTAAGTGAAATATTTTAGTAGGTATACGTGGTGCTAGGCCACTCCCATTTATACAATCTCTGATGTTAGTGGTGATACTATCACTCGGGCCTTTATATATGTAGAATTCCTGGACAACTGTGGAGCTCCAAAATTACTTCCTTGTATGACAACCGTGAGGAGATCGAAAAGGCCAAAGCTAACTGAACCAACAATGGATACGATTCTGGAGGAGTTAAAGAAGATAAACTCGCGGCTTGACGGGTTTGATCGTAAATTCAATGACATTAACCAAAGGCTGAGAAATCTCGAAACGATCACGAATACTGTTCAAAAGTGCCAAAGCAAAATTATGGATTTGAATGATAGACTGGAAATGCTGGAAATAAGAGAGAGAAGGAAAAATATAATTGTTTATGGTATTGACTACAATCCAAATGAGTCTGAAAGTGAATTATTTGCTAAAATTGACTCTCTCTTTCAAGTGAATCTGAAATTGCTGTCATGCAATACCTACGTTGAAAAATTCAGTAGAATGGGAGATCCGGCCAAAACTAAGCGACCTATTTTCCTGACGCTGCAACAAGACTGGCACAAACACGCTATCTTCAAGAACGCGAAAAACCTGCTGGGAAGCGCTGTCAAAATCAGTGATGATCTTCCTCGTCACATTCGAGAGAAGAAGTCCATCCTGCTTTTGGAGAGAAAACGGGCCAAAGAAAGGGGAGACAATGTCAAAATGAGTGCAACTGAACTTACTATAAACGGGATCCGGCACTACGTCGATTGGGAAAATAAAGTGGTACCAAAACCTAGCAAATTCTGAAGCCCGTCAGCCCCTCCAATACCTATAAATTCCACATCTCTAAACCTTAAGTGCCTATATTGGAACATTAATGGATATAAAAATAAGGATAATCATTTCTACTATGACTTAATTAATTTCAGTGCAGATATATTTTGTTTATCTGAGACCTGGTGTACGAAAAATCATATTGGAGAAATAGGACCGTATGAATTAATAATTATTGATGCCGAGAAAGAGACACATAAAACCAGAGGACGAATGAAGGGAGGACTTATTATTGGGATCAGACCAGAGATCAAATTCACAGTGCTCTATAAATGTGCTTGGTTTGTATCAATTAAAATCAATATATCATTACATGACTATGATGTGTATGTATTCTGCTATATTAATCCTAAATTTGTGTGCTCCAACATAAAAGAATTATTTGACTATGTACAAGTCATCCAACTTACGTATAACAATTTAATTATTATGGGGGATTTCAATGCTCGCATTGGTAAACTCCAAAGTATAACGGGTAGTCGTAAGCGCAATTCGTCAGATAACTTCACTAATGCCTCTGGCAAACTGCTAATTAACAGAGCCACTGACCTGGAACTGACAATCATAAATGGTTGCTACTCCCCAGACGATAGAGGAAACTTTACACACTTTAGTACAAACGGAAACTCAGTAATTGATCTATGTCTACTTTCAACCACCACAACCCAGCGAGTACAGCAATTTGAAGTTATCAACAGTCATCACTCCGACCATTCGCCAATATTTATCGACTTCAAACCATTATCATCCGTTATACCTCTGAAACCGAGGAAAAGATGGGAACCGAAGCTTGCTACAATCTTTCAGTCTCATGTAGATATTTCCCTAAACATCCAAGAAACCCAAGAACTAAATGAAATGGATCACATTCTTACCACCGCGATTGATGACAGTTTTATAAAATGCGGACTAGTAATCACGCCTAAAATGGTACCAATCAAAGCAAAGTGGTTCAATGAGGAATGTCTACGCCAGAAGAAACTCATGCGAAGATGCTTAAGAAGACTCAGACAAAACCGAAATCTTTACGACGAGTATAAAGAATCTAAAATTACATACATGGCTACACTAAAACTATCCAAAGAAACTTTCTTCCGGGATCTGGAATGTAACATTCAAAAAGCTCGTGACAGCACAGAATTCTGGAAGAGCATTAAGATACTAAGGACCAAAAAGAAGAATCCAAGCAACAATATATCGGATGACCTCTGGACCAAACATTACACAAACCTTTTCCAAACCTATCAGACTAACCGAGTTATTGAGTTGGGGGAAACATCACACGACTTTATACTGGATCAAGACATCGGTGAGCAAGAACTAAGAGATGCGATAAAGACATTAAAGCACAAAAAAGCACCTGGGGCTGACGAATACACAAATGAAATTTGGAAAACTATGAGTGACAATGGCATTGACTCGCTTCGACAAATTTTTAACAAAATCTATTCTTGTGGCAAAGTACCTGAAGCGTGGACACGGGTCAATATAACTCCAATTTACAAAAAAGGCGACCCATCTACACCCTCAAATTTTCGACCTATCTCTCTCGTCATGACAAAGTTAAAGCTTCTCACCTCTATTTTGAACTCAAGATTGTTACGATGGGACAGATTAAAAGGAGTCCTTTCGGAACTCCAAGCAGCCTACAGACCGGCGATGGGCTGCCTCAACCACATCTTTCTATTATTTTCGATAATTACAAAATCACTCCGTGAAAATAAAAAGCTTTTCTGTTTCTTCGTAGATTTAAGTGGTGCTTTTGACAGTGTCTCTCACACTTTGCTCTGGACTAAGCTTAAAAATTCAGGCATAAGCTCCAAATTCATTAAATGTGTTAAATCAATCTATGACAGTGCTTTTGCATGCATAAAAACTTCTAAAGGTTTCACGGATCCGATAAAAATTAACATAGGTGTGCTACAAGGAGAAAGTCTATCCCCCACGTTATTCAACCTTTTCATCAATGATATTGTTAATACCTTCAATGTATCCTTTACAGTCCCGATACGAATTGATACTAAAAGGATACATCTCCTACTTTATGCTGATGATGTAGTTCTTCTGGCATACTCTGAGGAAAGTCTTCAACAGAAGATCGACATCCTAAAAAAATATTTCCAGAAAAATTTGCTTAGCTTAAACATTCAGAAATCCAAAGTGCTTGTGTTCCAAAAACATTCTGGCAGAAACAAACTCCATAAATTTAAGTGGGGCGAGCGTTTAATAGAAGTGGTCAGTGAATACAAGTACTTGGGTGTCACTTTCTCGAAAAACGGTAAAATGTATAAAGCTGCACAAGATTTTAAATGTAAGGGTAAAACAGCTATTGCATCAATGTGGCCAATTTTGACTCGTGGTGGTATAAGTTTAAGTCAGGTTCATATAAAACTGTTTAATTCTATGGTCAGATCTGCAGTGTCATATAGTGCGGAAGTGTGGAGCCTACGTTACCTGGAAATAATAGACTATATACAAGTATATTACATCAAAAAAATTCTAAAACTACCTAAAAGTACCCCAAATTATTTTGTTAGAGCGGAGTTCGGTTTGAGCCCTCTTAGAGTTGAGATAATTAAGCAGGCTTTGCGTTTGTGGGCCAAATCATTAAATTCCCGACAATCCCTACTTACAGCGTGCAGAAATGACATGTGGTCTGCCAACGGACCTATAGAATACAACTGGGCCCTGCAGCTTAAAAATGAAATTGGTGATTTAATCGGCGAGGATCTGTGGAACCAAACAGACTCTCATCTAGTCAGCTCTCAGATCAAATTCATAGTTGAGGCATACAGAAGAAGGTGCATAAGTGAAGACTTCGATAGAATTTCTCAGTCCACCTTCATTCCCCACTACAAATTTCTCAAGACAAAACCAAGACAAGAAAACTACACTGACTCCAGACTCCCCATTCAATTAGCTAGTCTTGTGGCTAGAATCCGTCTCAACTCCAAAAATATCTACATCTGCAATAAAAAAATCTCCACCGCGAAACAGTGCACACTTTGTAAAGAACCTTGTTCTGAGGATAACTTCCTACATGCTGTACTTGAATGCTCTGAAATGAAATCAACTCGTGAATTACTATTTCCATATCTATCAACGTCATCGGGGTTAATTTTTAGTCAATATTGGTACGACAACATTAAGTCGAACTCACACGAATTCTGCAAAATAATTTACCAATATTTTAAGATACTTAGTCAGAAAATATAAATCTTTGCTGTATTGTAATTTACCTATTGAAGGGGCTAAGACCCAAATCAACAAAATCAAAACCATACTACTACTACTACTACCACCAATATACCACCAACATACCACCAACATACCACCAACATACCACCAATATACCACCAACATACCACCAACATACCACCAACATACCACCAACATACCACCAACATACCACCAACATACCACCAACATACCACCAACATACCACCAACATACCACCAACATACCACCAACATACCACCAACATACCACCAACATACCACCAACATACCACCAACATACCACCAACATACCACCAACATACCACCAACATACCACCAACATACCACCAACATACCACCAACATACCACCAACATACCACCAACATACCACCAACATACCACCAACATACCACCAACATACCACCAACATACCACCAACATACCACCAACATACCACCAACATACCACCAACATACCACCAACATACCACCAACATACCACCAACATACCACCAACATACCACCAACATACCACCAACATACCACCAACATACCACCAACATACCACCAACATACCACCAACATACCACCAACATACCACCAACATACCACCTAAACATACCACCAACATACCACCAACATACCACCAACATACCACCAACATACCACCTAAACATACCACCAACATACCACCAACATATCACCAACATACCACCAACATACCACCTAAACATACCACCAACATACCACCAACATACCACCTAAACATACCACCAACTTACCACCAACATACCACCAAAACATACCACCAACATACCTCCCAACCCTACCACCAAAACACTGACTACTACACTGACTCCAGACTCCCCATTCAATTAGCTAGTCTTGTGGCTAGAATCCGTCTCAACTCCAAAAATATCTACATCTGCAATAAAAAAAATCTCCACCGTGAAACAGTGCACACTTTATAAAGAAACTTGTTCTGAGGATAACTTCCTACATGCTATACTTGAATGCTCTGAAATGAAATCAACTCGTGAATTACTATTTCCATATCTATCAACGTCATCGGGGTTAAGTTTTAGTCAATATTGGTACGATAACATTAAGTCGAACTCACACGAATTCTGCAAAATAATTTACCAATATTTTAAGATACTTAGTCAGAAAATATAAATCTTTGCTGAATTGTAATTTACCTATTGAAGGGGCTAAGACCCAAATCAATAAAACCATACTACTACTACTACTACTTTTAATTAGTATACAGCGAGCCGAAACCATACCCCTTATCTCATGGAATTGTATCTAAAAGATGCTAGCACAAATCCGTTCTGTATGTAGATGACGACATGCGTTGCGGCTGGAGTCGATTTCGATCCCAGTAAAGCTCTGATGCTTTCGAATAATTTCCACTGCTCTTTCTATCTTCTACTATAGCTTTGGGTGGGGTGAGGAGAAGGGCGTGAAAGGGGCTTGCACTCTGAAGACTGGAACCATGGCCTGGATGCACAAGGGGAACTAGCAGTGGACATCCTTTAGACGGAGAGGAACCAGGAGAAGCTGCCAATCTGCATTGCTCGCTAGACATTCTAGTCTAATGAGCGTCCGTTAATCTCCTTTAATTAACCCAAAATCCTCTCGCTCCAAATTTCTTCTACTCTACATTTCCTCGGCTGGAGCAAAGACTAGTGATATACTCCCTTAATGGGAGGAATGGACTGAGGGGTGTTTGTCCCACTGGTCTAGCTCTGTGCCTACGTGCTTTAGGGGAAGAAATGTGTACGACACCCTGTACATATGATTCCCAACCCTCTATAAACCGACGAGAGCCGGTATAAGCTTCTCGGTTGTAACCTCACAAGTTAGAAAAATTGTGTATGGCATGATGAGTAATCTCAAGTGCAAGTATAAAATGCGCCCCTGTGGGCCTTATGTTATGTTGTTAATGTAAGCATACTTAACATGCTCTAAATTAGCTTTGATACAGCAGTTTTTAAAATGCAATTTGAAACTACAATTTGAAGCTGCAACTTAAAATTTCAATTTGAAGCTGCAACTTAAAATTTCAATTTAAAACTACAATAACGTAAGTATTGTAAACATACGTAACATACTCCTTACAACCTAACCGTGAGAGTGCAGTTTTGAAACTGAAATTATGAAAATAAAATTTTCAAACAGCATATTTGAAACAATAAACTTAAAACTTAAATTTTGAAAATGCACATTTAAAACTGCAATTGCGAAACCTAATTTGTTAACTGAAATTGTGAAAATGAAATTTTAAAACGGCAATTTTGAAACTGCACATAGAAAATTCAATTTGAAGCTACAAATTAAAACTGCATTATTTTGGTCAGGCAATGTTAAGTAGCACAATCTAATATAATTTATTAAATCTAATCTAGCCTAACCTAAGGAACTTTCGAAACTTAATTTTGAAGCGGCAATTTTGAAACGGCATATTCCAAGCTGCAATTTTGAATCTGCAATAATGGAACTGCACTTTTTAAACTGCAATCTAGAAACAGCAATAATCTAATTCATGTTAAGGTACGTAACATAACCTAATCCAGCCAAATCTATCTTAACCAAACCTAACCAAACCATAAAAATGCAGTTTTGAAGCTGCATATTTCAAGCTGCAATTTTGAAACCGCAATTTTCACACTGCAATCTTGAAACTTCAAAAAACTAGGGCAGGTCAATCTAACATAACCTAACCTAGCAAAATCTAACCTAACCCAACCTTGAAACTGCCATTTTGAAGTGTATATTTCAAACTGCAATTTATAACTGCAATTTTGAAACTACCATTTTGAAACATCAAATTTGGAAGTGCAATTTTGAAACCACCATTTTGAAACTGCAATTTTGAAATTGCAATTTTGAAACTGGAATCATCTTAATCAGGGTAGCATTTTTAAAAAATGTTGGGGATTTTTAAAAAATTGAAAGTAAACGTGTTTTTTTCACCTGGCCGCTGATATTCAAATAAAGCTCGTATGTTGGACGCATGTAGATATAAATCCCGATTGTACGATTATGCATTATCAAAAACGACCCTGCCTTCTGGGCTATAGGGATGCCCATTCCCTATAGCCCAAAAATTGGCAGATAGATCGCCTACCTTTTTCTTCCCTGGTTTTCTCCGATCGACTAGGTAACACCGTGCCTAGTTTTAAAGCGCAGTGGATTTGTGCTACGTAAGTTCTGTTTATTTATCAACGGTAGCACTAAATACTTCAATTATTCTTATTCTGTATTCACCAACAACCCCAAAACCAGATTCCAACCAAACGTTTAATGCGGTCCAATCGTAAGTTTAGTCAGCAATTGCATTGATGCATGAAATTCGTCTTACTCATTGCCTTGTAAAATCACCGATAGGTACCCTTCAACATAATATTTTGACATAATCGTCAACTCTTGACACCCTTCCTTTTCCTTGCCTATATAATTGGTGCTATATTTTTCTTCCAAACCCCTAGCATAGTATTTATACAATGCCTACCCTTTTTTGTCAACCTCGCCTACAATTTTTCAGAATTTTCCAGCCCGCCTATACTATCGCCTTTTTATAGGGCCTATATAAAGGCGAGGTGCCCACCACGCATCAGGGGTCGGATTTTTGTTAATCTCCCTGGAAGATTTTTTTCATTTCCCCTGCTGGTCATGATTTCCCTGTTAGAATCAAGTTTAAAATTCCCTGTAGATAAAATAATTTTCGTGAAACACCCCAACAAATTCAAAAATCCCTGCTGAAAAAAGGTCAACAAATTTAAAAATCCCTTTTTTGCATTCATATTTCCTTTCACAGAAAGCATTCGACAGTCTGACTTTTCAGTACGTTGTAATGAAACAACTCTATGAGACCTTTCAGAATTGATCATCACAATTGCAAACATCAATACATCAATTGCTTATTCGACAATTCCATTTTCATTGAACACAGACTGGAGAGCATTCAAACTTGCAATGACAAGTAATCCTGGGATAAAATTTGCGTACTTGCATTGTTCACTCTGATTAATCGTTTCTGCGACTTTTGAAGTGCTTCGTTATCCCAGAAGGTCTGGATGAGTGAAATATAATAACTGAGTGTATAGCAAATAGACTTAATGCTCTTCTACCTTCAGGGGTGTATAGGTTGTGGGAAAAGTGAGCATGAATTTATTTATGAATATAACAATAAAATTGGAATGGAAGAGCTTCCCTTCCTTCAAATAAGAATGCTGATAAGGGGCTTGCACTCCAGGACTCATAGTCACTTTTATGTTAGCATTGGAGAATTTATTCAAGATTGTAAAACGAGAAGCAATTACAACCGAATGAAGTATTAATGGAATTTCCAATTGATAGAATTGTACCAACCTGATTTGCAATGTATTTGATCTGATCTTTGGTTATGAACTTCACAAAACGTTCATCATCAAAACACTCGAGGTCATTACAGTATTAGAATAAATGCTTATATATGGATAAGAAATTTCTACATGGTTACATCTAATAACTAATAATTGAATTTATTAGAACGATTTCCAAGAAATAATTACTTTTAACTGTTGTAGGCAAATTGTGCCTCCGCATTCTTCAAAACAATAACACGGTAATTCACTTCATTTAGGTTAATTTTTTTGGCTACCCAAAGATGGAATTTTGTTGTGGTAAGGAGAAGTTTGCCCTTACCGTCGAAAGAAAATGCATCTGGCCACAAGAAATCTGTCGTACTTTGAGCAATTTGTTGTTGTCTTTGAAGTTGCAGCTGCTGGGATGAGGTTTGAGTGTATAAAACACTGCTAGCTGGCAAATTTCCGTAGTACAATCTACCCGTGCTGGTCATAACAATGCCGTCGGATTGCCCCGGTTTTTCTCCATAAACCAAGACATCGTCTTGAGCCAATGTCCCATCTTGTTGCAATGCCGGGTTTTGAAGAATGGAAGTGTTTACTCTGTAAAATGTGGTACTAGCCAGAGGAGAGAAAATTACGTAACTGAAGTCAAAACTTCTGGGAGCCACACTTAATCCCGTTACACCAAAAGCACCGTTAGCTGGTTGTCCTGAAAAAAATAACGAAACATTCGGTTCTTATTTATAATATTTACAGTAACAACCAAATATAATCTGTATTTTCCAATTAACCTCCCTTATTGACTACTTATTTACCACTTATATTGAAATTGGCTTTGGTGGGATCGGGTGCCATCGAAGGATGCTGAGCAAACCAGGATCGCTTGTTTTTGTGATCGTAAACGACTATTCTATTTCCAGCGAGATCTGAAATGTAAACCCAGCAGTCGTCCTTTGATGTACAGGTTACTTGGAAGTCTTTCAGGATATTTGTGGTATTTGACACCACTTCGTTGGGAAAGGTGTACGTGAAAAGTATGGTACTTCGGCCTTCAGTAACGTCGAACACGACTAGCTTCGCTGGACACTCACTAATTGCAGGACCCTCTCCAAGAATTGGTTCAAGAATGTTAATTCTGCCAACATCTACAACCCACAGCCTGCCAAACTGATCGGTTTCCATGGATTGCACCAACTGCAGAGCCTTGCAGTCGCCCACTTTATTCATTTCGTAACTTGGAAAGGGCTTTAGTTTAGGGTTGTCCACACCGTTTGCGAACCACTCGTTTACAAGGAAAGAATATCGCCGTCTGTCGTAAGGCACCGTGTTGAAAGTGGATGGAACCCCACGTCGGTATCGAGGAGTTGTAATCCATATGCGATTTCCGTAGACTTTTAGAGTTGCGATGAAATTATTTTCTTGGATAAATTCAGAGGAATTTAATTTGACGTTAGACGGCAGGTCATATTCAACTTTACTCCATTGGTAATAAGGGTAGTAATCCCCGGCGCCATCCACTTGGAGTATAACTACTACGTTTAGGCTAAATGCAACAAGAAATAACGACAACATTTTAGCTGATGATTCTGTAACTCTTGTGTGATGCTTCATTTCGGTACATCAGCTTTTATACTCTAGACGGCCTTTTGAAACAAGGCAAAACTTATAGTTACTGATAGCCACAAAACAATTTTGATAGAACGTGTTCTTGAAATTAAATTTGATTGTTCTTGCCAGGTGTAAAATAAAGTATTCAAAGTATTATTCATCCGTTGACACTCTTGACAATGCTTTGGGCTCTGGGGTAAGTAACTACATAAATAATATTTCAATGCTTGACATTTCTATTATTGAGTATTACACATCTTCGTGACTATTTACATCTATGCATGTTTTATTGCTGTCAAGTTGGCCTCTACTCAGGTTTATTTCTGCTCCTGTTTACTGGCAAAACGAAAATGAAAGATTAAAGTATGTTAAATACTTCTCTTTTTTCTTGGTCTTTTTTGTTGGATGAGGAATCAATTTGGTTAGACAATACAAATTATACAAAGATATTATTATATTATACAAAAATTTTAGACAAATACTATTTATACAATCACTATGCTATGTAATACGTGCCCATGTTTAAAATTCAGCACTCATTAAATTTTAAATATGACTTCTGAGTAAAGATATTGTATCGATTCAACTCTTTATTATTGTATGTATTGTACGACAATGATTGTATAATTTATTACTAGATATGAGATGGACATTTTTAGTCAAGTAATACCTTTACACAATCATCATTTGTTGGCATTGAATTATTATATGTATGTGATGAGGAATAAATACATTTCATTTCATTACCAATGTAAGTAATGACTAGAAACGGAATTCAGTGGATATGGCTGGAAATGTTTGGCAAAGTCATGAAGTTATTGTTTTCAAGTCTGAAAATTTAATAGTTAATACTGAGAACCAAAGGTGGGCAAAAAGATTGCGTATCCTAAATCCTACATACATTTTATAGTTTACGAAGAGCATACATTTTGCATACATAAATTTGTCCAGAATTGCAATCATACATATATGCATACATTAATTTGTCCCGAAATGTAATCATACATATATTCATCATATACATAAATTTATGCATAAATGTATGTACACGTGCCTATAAAAGTGCATGTAGAACGTTCTGAACCTTTATAAAAAGCATGGCTTCGCGTATTGTTAATTAGTTAAGTTTAAAATTATTAATTTCTAGTTTCATAGGTTTCATCAATCGTTTGCATTGCAGCTGGAAATAATAAATGCGAATACGCCAATAAACTCAGACCGTGCCAAGAAAATACAGATGGAGCTCGCTGAACATACAAGGTGCATACATAATACATACCTAAATCTCCCCGGCCTTTTAAACATACATACTCGTAAATACAGTATTCATACCATACATATATCATACATTTTTTTTAGTGGAAACACCCAGCCTACATAAAATACATACAAATATTCGGAAAATGTGCGAACATACATAAAAAACTGCATATATTTATGCATAAATGTAGGATATGTGCCCAGCTTTGCTGAGAACCAAGAAGGATTCACCCTCGGCAAAACTCATGTATGGATGTACTGTAAAAAACAAATATTCACTTCCATCTTGTATAGCGAATCATTTTTCCGAATTTTCACATTTTTTTCATCCAAATAGCTCAAAAAACAGGCTTTTGATCTACGTTGAGAAAACAGAAAAATAATGGGGAAATTCATCTTCAGAAAAGATAAAGTTTTAGAAAACAAGGAATTTCTGACCTTGCCAATTATTCATGCAGGGTTGACAACCACAAAAATGTTTCGGAATGCTGTGTTTGAATCAAACATGGGGATTTATTTTAGGCTAATATTATCTTCCCAAGTAAAGTATGTACGGGTGAACCTTGGAAACCAAAAATTCGAAGTAAGTTTATGAAATATTCTAAAGAGTTATGATAAAAATAATAAAATATTTCCTTTATCAATTCAATCTTCCTTGAATGTTTTTAAACCACGATTCGTTACAGATGCATTGACACAACACTCCACATCTTTGGGCACGAAAATATGTATCGCCATTATTATTCACAAAGTAATATATTAAAGAAATAAATATTTTCAGAAATAAAGAACAATAATACAAGGAAGCACTGACACAACAGCATAAGAATCAACTTAGGTTTAGAGGACCTTAACAGGACAGGAGTGTTACCAGCAATTCATATTTTTTTATATAGATTTTTTATAAATATGCTAGAAATAACAATAAACGACGGAATCCTTTGCAAGTAACTTCGTTCATGGTTTCCTTTTGGACGACTGGTTCATCCTTCGAAGGATTTCCTTCAAAGAAGGCTTCTTTGAACGAATTAAGCGTTAGCTTTGGCAATTATGAATGGAGCGGAAGGAAGGCTGGAATGGAAACGAAGGCCTCTGCTTTGCAGAAATAAGGGGCTCTTCATGTATTACGTAACGCCACGGGGGGTGAGGGGTGGGTACCTCGGTATGCTACAAATCGTTACAAGGGGTGGGTGACATTACACTGATTTGTAACGTAACAATGCAATGTACCCATTACATCAAAACTTTTTTTGCAAATTAATTTTATTCCAACTGTCATTATATTTTTGAATGTAAATTTTGCATACAAATTCAAATTCACAATCAGACGAAGCAAGGACGAAGGAAGGGTAAATAGTCAGAAGGCTTCATTTTACGGAACGATGAAGGAACGGGTAGTTGTAAACGGCCCCGTTCTGATGGACGAACGAAGGCGATTTCAAATGGACACCACTGGGACGATACATGTAGTAAATTGTAGCATTGAGCTAAATGGCTTGGAATCCTACACCGCGTACGTTGGAGTAATTGCTTATAGTCGGGAATGATAAATACTTTAGAACAATGCTTGTACAGATAGTATTATATGTACTTTGTGTTTGATCAGTATTATAATTAATTCATGGTATTCTTCAACTAAACAGGAAAATACTGATTCGGAACACACGCATCGAGGGGTTTTAATATGTTGGTTATGTACGTGTGCGTACTACTGGCATTAATAGTGTATGTACATTACTGCATTCTGTCATGTCAAATATCAGACGTATTATTTTTTCCAATACAATTAACTTGGTACACAAATGCAATGCGTTAAAGTTACTGCTGACGCAAACTAGATCTTAAATAAAACAAGTGGTCGTTTTTTTTCTAGCTTACATTAATTAATTGATAAGGTTACGACTTGGCAGGAATACATAAGAAATGAATCTTCAGGCTTTACAAATATTTATTTGATTCACACCAGTGCTTCTGTTGGGGACAAAATTCTTGTCCCGTCCCCGTCCCGTCCCGTCCCGATATTTTTAAAAAACCTTTGTCCCCAGTCCCGTCCCGACAATCGGGACACGGGGACAAAAACCATGTCCCCGTCCCGTCCCCAAAAATTTATAAAAACGTTGTCCCCGGTCCCGTCCCGAAAGTCGGGACATGGGGACAAAAATCTTGTCCCCGTCCCGTCCCCAAACTTTGTAAAAAACGTCGTCACCGGTCCCGTCCCGAAAGTCGGGACATGGGGACAACAACCTTGTCCCCATCCCGTCCCCAAAATTAAAAAAAAATATTGTACCCGGTCCCGAAAATCGTGGAATGTGAACAAAATTCCTGTACCGTCCCGATAATTACTGAAAACAGTTGTCGACATTCTCATATCGAAAATCGGAACATGAGGAAAATTTCGTAAAAAAATGTTTGTATCAAACACATAAAAACGCATTTATAGAATCGAGAAGATTCTTCCTGAACTTTTTGAGCAACAAGCCTCATTTTCTACAAAGGTGAAATAGTGTTCACAGAATAGTTTACTCATGAGCATTAAAGCTGAAACGTTATCCTTGTTCTGCTGTGCTTGCTCGTCCCGTCCCGTTATATACACGACCAAAAAGCATGTCCCGTCCCGAATATAGTGGGGGCAATTTGTTTTGTCCCCGTCCCGTCCCTGATATAATGGGGACAATTTATTTTGTCCCCGTCCCGTCCCCGATATATTGGGGACATTTTGTTTTGTCCCCGTCCCGTCCCGAATATAATGGGGACAATTTTTTTTGTCCCCGTCCCGTCCCGAATACGACATGGGGACAATTATTTTGTCCCCGGGGACGTCCCGTCCCGGTCCGTCCAGTGTCCCGACGGGACGTCCCTGTCCCCGGCAGAAGCTCTGATTCACACCATTGCTAAAATGCATGATCTTGTAAAAATAAATAATAATTCTTTCAACTCGAAGTGCGTGTATATAATTAAATACTGCCGATCTTCCAGGAAATATCAATAGACTCACATTATTACATTGGACCAGCATCGAAGGAGCTTGTGGTATTAGTGTGACAGTCAAACACATACATACATATATGCTTATAAATACGTACACACAGCGTGTACCTTATTGCAGTTGTTAACTGTAAGGAGCTAAACATGTGTCAAGTTTAAACAAAGAAAAGTAATCATTTTAATGCACCTCTTTAAGCAATAAAATTCATAAAACACAAATTTGGCTCTGAGACCTTAATTTTTGATTTCGGAAGATTATAAATTCCAGAAAAAATCGCAATTCCGCCTTTCTGCATTTTGCTCGCTTTCGTCCTTCAAAACGAATATGCCCAACCTAACGCCCAAGTATAGGAATCATGCTCACAAATTTCAACCTAGAGACCTGTTCTGCTTGCTGACATGCCGATCCATACCCCGGCAAAAATTCGAACTCGAACTCGCACTCAGTTTAACGTGCGCAAAATTTCCAAGCCTCGAACTCATAGAGTAATTCAGCTCTATGTAATTCTTTACCTCGAACTCGAACTGTGAGGTTCGTTTATTACCCTTTGGAACTCAGCCTCGAACTTACCTAAGCCTCAATTTACGTTTCGTGAATCAAAGTATACTGCCATTTAAATACGTCAATTCAATTAAAAACTTTTTTTTGCCACATATTTTGTTTATTTCAGCTCTTCGCAACCATTATTTTGTACAAGCTTCATTTACCGAATTCGATAAGAAGAAATACGCAGGCATGCACAACAATCGTTATTCCACAACATCAATGTTTACGCATAGATGGAATTAGGAGGTTGGTGTTGGTGAGGTCCACATTTCGAACTCGCATTCATTCATTTGAGTTCTGCCATAAATGATTGGCTCTCAGCCTCAAGTCGCGGCTGTTTTTAAAACAGCTCCGAACTCGCACACTCGCACTCAAAACCAGATTTTATGGAACTCGAATGTGAGCTGAGTTCGAGTTTGGAACTCAGAACTCTTGAGTTCGCCGAGGTATGGGTACGATACGAATCCTAATAGGATTGATGTTGTAGTATCTCAGTGGTATATTGATCTTGAAGAAAGTGTGTAAGGATTTATTTCACATCTTTTTGCGTTAGTATCTAAGCAGCTATTCAGGATTTTAAAAAGAGAAGCCATCAGGGATGTCAACGATTAATAATCACGATTAATGATTAACGATTAATGATTACTAATTATTAATCATCAATCGTTAATTTAGTAAGCTTGGATTGTTTGAAATAATCATCAATTGTAATCATCAATTAACCTTTTTGCAAAAATCAATCATCAATTGTAATCATCAATTAACCTTTTTCAAAAATCAATCATCAAATGTAATCATCAATTAACCTTTTTCAAAAATCAATCGTCAATTGTAATCATCAATTTACCGTTTTCAAAAATCAATTATCAATTGTAATCATCAATTAGCCGTTTTCAAAAATCAATTATCAATTGTAATCATCAATTAGCCGTTTTCAAAAATCAATTATCAATTGTAATCATCAATTAGCCGTTTTCAAAAATCAATTATCAATTGTAATCATCAATTATCGGGCTGGCGACGTCTCCAAAATTCTAAGCAGTCTAGGGTTCGAAGAAGTTTTTACTAAGCAGTGTCCGGTGTATCTGGCTGATAATATAAAGGATATAATACACTCTGTTTACGATCAGAGCAGTTTACACGACATGAACAGAATCCTGAACTCCTCGTCTCACCCTTTGTACAAGTTAGCTTATTAAAATGATAAATGCAAGCAGTATCTAAATACCCACATTACATTGTTAATTGCAATCCTCAATTAATTAATTTTCAAAATAATCGTTAATCGTTAATTGCAATCATCAATGAAAATTATTTTTAAAGTAATCGTTAATTGCAATCATCAATGAAAATTATTTTCGAAGTAATCGTTAATTGTAATCATCAGTGAAAATTATTTCTAAAGTAATCGTTAATTGTAATCAACACGGAAAATTATTTTTAAAGTAATCGTTAATTGTAATCATCAGTGAATAATATTTTCGAAGTAATCGTTAATTGTAATCATCAGTGAAAATTATTTCTAAAGTAATCGTTAATTGTAATCATCAGTGAATAATATTTTTAAAGTAATCGTTAATCGTAATTATTAATTATTAGTTATAAGCCCATTAATCATTAATTGTAATTATAAATTCATTTTGTTTTCGAAGTAATCGTTAATCGTTAATTGTAATCACAAAATTGGAAATTGACATCCCTGGAAGCCATTACAAGCCAAGGAAGGAGTTATGGAATTCCTAATAAAACTATGCCAACCTGATTGCTATTTTATAGATCTGATTAGATACCTGATATGAACTGAGAAAATCTCATTACAGGCCCTACAGTACAAATAGGAAAAGGTAGGAAAGTATAACTTGGCCGACGTCCGAAGTTCATCGGCTGAACATGCCCGACGTTCGTCGGGTTAAACCTGAATCTAGCCGACGGCCGTCCGCCGAAATGTTGTTGAAGTTACCCGACACCCGAAACTTTTCGGGTAAAAAGCTGAATCTGGCCGACGGTCGTCAGCCGAAATGTTGTTGAAGTTGGCCAAAGGCCTACTCTCGTCGGGACGCATTTCGGCTGAATCTAACCGATGCTCATGCCCTGTTCGCTGCCAACTAATCGTCATTTATATTAATTAGGTGATACTTAGCCAATTATATTTCAAAACATTGGTATTGAAAATATATAATGATTTCATCGAGCTGTTACAAAATCAAGAAACAAAATACAAAATCTGTCCACGTTACTGAAATTTTCTATCCGAATTATGACCATATAATAAGTCTAAAATCTTTCGTAATGACTAATTCAAACGCTAGATGGTGCAATAGTTTAATGCCACTCTGTATACTATAGATTGATGTTCAAAAGTAAATTTTGCATATATTACACAACGACAAAATGCCTTCGGCTTTGCCAATACAAAATACCTACACACTGCAATTCAGTCTGTTAGTTAGTTTTTGTGGTACTTGATCAACGCCATAGGTGTGGAATATTTTGAAATATTGTATCTAAAATAGTATTTGAAATACATTTCGTATCTTGTATTTGGTATTTTTCTCGCCGTACATGTTTCAAGATATTTTGTATTTCTTATTTTGTCAGCACCAGCATTTCTACTGTATTTTGTATTTCGCATTTTCAAGATCAACGAACGTTATGATATTTTGTATTTATTTATCTTGTAACGTTGTCCATCCCATATTTCAAATGCAAAATACAATTTCAAAATACATAGCTCTGGCAACTGCCAAAGTTGTCTGCATCACATGTTCAAACAAAAATTTTAAAGATAAAAGCATTAATTTGAAACATTTTGAAACCAATTCTTCAACGGTTTTGGTTTGTTGCAATACTTACTTATTGGATAAATACATTATATTCATTGTATATATGTATACGGAGTCTTAAAAAAATTAGTGACGCCAGCATAAAAGCAGTGGTCAGTTACCCATGAGTTATAAGATCATTCGTTTTAAGAAAACATTCTGTATCTAGGATCATGTTATTTACTTTGATCTACGCAGATGAACAGTTCTAAACTCTAATCACGTGCCTGTTACCTTACGTTTCCTGAACAATTTTCGGATACCTAATTATTTCTTTAAATTGTCCAAGATACTGTGCTTGAGAGAATACAGTCACATCTCAGACGTATACTTTGAGATATATTTGAAAGTATTTTCAATATGTATTTTGCATTTCAAATACAATGTGTTCATTTCGTATTTGTTGAAGGCAAAGTATTTTATCTTGTATCTTGAAAAAATTCATACGGATATTTGTATTTTATTTTGTATCTTAACTAAGGTGTTTATAGTATCTGTATTTTATGTTTGTATTTTAATGTTTCTGGAAATCTATTTATATTTTGTATTTTAATAATAAATTTCATGTATTTTCCACACCTCTGATCATCACAACGGCAAACCAGCAGAGGTGTGGAATATTTTGAAATATTGTATTTGAAATAGTATTAGAAATACATTTAGTATTTTGTATTTGGTATTTTCCTAGCCATAAATTGTTTAATGTATTTTGTATTTCGTATTTGGGCAGCAGCAACATGTCTACTGTATTTTGTATTTCGTATTTTGAAGATTACGAACATGTTGGTATTTTGTGTTTATTTATCTTGTAAAATTTACCCACCCCGTATTTTAAATACAAAATATAATTTTAAAATACATGACTCTGGCAATTGTTAGGGTCGTTTCTAAAACATGCTCAAATAAATGTTTTAAATGTAAAAGCACTAATTTCAAACATTGTGAGGCCATTTTTTGAAAATTGTTTGCGGGTTTGAAGAACTTACTTACTGGATAAATACATAAAATTCAATGTATCTGAGAACTATAAAGTTAATAAAATTAGTGACGCGAGTATAGATACATTACCCAGCATTATTTGTTTAAAGGAGAAATGTGCTGTACCTGGGGCCATGTTAATTTACTTTGATACACACAAATGTGCAACTCTAAAGTCTAATAAAATGCAGTTACTTTACGTAGGTTGATTCATTTTTAAATATCGTATTATTTGGTCTAATTATACAAAATATTTCGAGAGAAGAAACTTTAGATACATACATCTCATATATATGTACTTTGAGATAAATTTGAGAATATTTTCAATATAAATTTCGTATTTCAAATACGGTATTTTCATTTCATATTTTCTCTTTCTGTTGGAAGCAAAGTATTTTATTTTGTATCTTGCCCAAATTACTCCGGATATTTGTATTTTATTTTGTATCTTAAGTAAGTTACATCTGGTATTTGTATTTTATATTTGTATTTTAACTTTTCTGAAAATGCATTTGTATTTTGTATTTCAAAAGTAAATTTCATGTATTTTCCACACCTCTGCAAACCAGTAAACGTTTGTGATACACATTTGGGACGGAGAGCTAAAATTGCATGGTTAATATATTAAGTAAAAAGATTCTCCAAACATTGTTGCATTTATATTATTATAATGTAAACTCAATCATAAAAATGCCAAAACATGGCATTTGTTTTTCATTGGAATGGACAGGATTAATCAGCAGTAACACTTGGTTATCATGTTTGAAGCTACAACTTTAACCTAAGCCTGTCTAACAAGAAAGAAACGTTAGAACAGGCAAGTTATTTGATTTTTATTTCAATGCATGTTTCTGCAATAAATAAATGAACCGCTACGCGTAACATATCTTGTACACAAATGACGACGACCGCCATGGCTATCACTTTTAACTTAGTATATATATATATATATATATACAATATTTCGTGACACGTTGAATTATTACAAGAGGAAATTATTTTTTTCGTAAGATGACTTGCGTCACTTGCGTGCTACGTGGAAGCGGGTTTGATATGAACTTCAATTAATTCGAGTAGAAGGCATCGGTTAGATTCAGCCGAAATGCGTCCCGACGAGAGTAGGCCTTCGGCCAAATTCAACAACATTTCGGCTGACGACCGTCGGCCAGATTCAGCGTTTTACCCGACGTGATTCGGGTGTCGGGTAACTTCTACAATACATCGGCGGACGGCCATCGGCCAGATTCAGCTTTTTACCCGAAAAGTTTCGGGTGTCGGGTAACTTTAACAACATTTCGGCGGACGGCCGTCGGCTAGATTCAAGTTTAACCCGACGAACGTCGGGCAAGTTCAGCCGATGAACTTCGGGCATCGGCCAAGTTATACTTTCCGGAAAAGGTATACTCGCCAAATAAACGCGTAAAAATTGTGTAGCAGACGAACGGACATCACCCACATCTTATGTATAGTATAAATCTGAAAAATCAAGGTCATCACAAAACTAGAACAAATATTTCTGTAAACGGCTACATCAAATAACGGCGTTGCATTTATTAGAACAACTTCCAAGATATAATTACTAAATTTAACTGTTGTATGCATATTGACTCTTCCAATTTTTCAAAACAATAACACGGTAGTTCACTTCATTGAGATTAATTTGTCTAGCACTCCAGAGATGGAATTTGGTTGTGCTAAAGAGGAGATTGCCCTCGCCGTCAAAAGAGAATTCATCAGGCCACAACAAATCTGTCTTACTTTGAGCACTTTTCTTTTGTCTTTGAAGTTGAAGCTGCTTCGGAGATGTTTCAGTGTATAAAACACTGCTTTCTGGCAAATTTCCGTAGTACAATCTACCCGTGCTGGTCATAACGATACCGTCAGATTGCCCCGGTTTTTCTCCATAAGTCAACACATCATTTTTAGCCAATGCCCCGTTGTATCGCAGGGCCGGATTTTGAACAGTAGAAGTGTTAACCCTGTAAAACGTGGTGCTAGCCAGAGGAGAGAAAATGATGTAGCTGAAGTCGAAACTTCTTGGAGCCACACTTAATCCCGTTATACCAAAAGGAGCATTAGCTACTTGTCCTGAAAAAATAAGAAAACAGTAAGATATAAACACAATGTAATCACTCTTACAATATGAACCGTATACACATGCATTTTGAAATTATAATCGCGTATTGACTAATTATTTACCATTAATTCTAAAGCTAATTTTGTTGGGAACGGGAGCCATTGATGGATGTTGAGCATACCAGGATCGCCTGTTTTTGTGATCGTAAACGACTAATCTATTTGCAAAAACATCGGAAATGTAAACCCAGCAGTCCTGTTTTGATGTGCAGGTTACTTGGATGTCTTTCAGAATGTTTGATGTACGCGACACTACATTATCGGGGAAGGTGTAAGTGTAAAGTATATTACTTCGGCCCCAAGAAACGTCAAACACGACTAGTTTCGCTGGGCACTTATTAAGTGCAGGACCCTCTCCAATAATTGGCTCAAGAATGTTAATTCTACCAACATCTACAACCCACAACCTGCCAAACTGATCGGTTTCCATGGATTGCACCAACTGAAGAGCCGTGCAGTCACCCACTTTATTCATTTCGTAACTTGGAAAGGGTTTTAGTTTAGGGTTGTCCACACCATTATGGAACCCTTCGAATCCCAAGAAAGAATATCGCTGCCTGTCATAAGGCACAGTGTTGAGAGTGGATGGAACCCCACGTCGGTATCGGGGAGTTGTAATCCATATGCGATTTCCGTAGATTTTTATGGTTTGAATGAAATTATTTTCTTGGATAAATTCAGAGGAACTTAATTTGACGTTAGACGGCAGGTCATATTCGACTTTACTCCATTGGTAATAAGGGTAGTAATCGTGGGCACCGTCAACTCGGTGTATAACTGCAACGCTTAAGCTAAATGCAACAAGAAATAACGACAACATTTTAGCTGATGATGTCGTAACTCTTGTGTGATGCTCAATATGGATACATTAGCTTTTATACTCCATGCTATCTTTCGAAATAAGACACATATGCTAATATCCATACAAATACATGTAGTAGTAAATGACCTTGAAGTAAATATTGGCTACCTTTTCCAGGTTTCAAAGAAATATTTTATCCCTTTACACAGTTAAAATTGTTTGGGGCTCTGGATTTACTACGTAATGTTTCAATGCTTGGCATATCAATTGTTCAGGATTACAAATCTGGGTAAACACGTATACCCAGGGTTGTAAAAATAAAACTGCCACCCGTGCTGTTTCTTTTACGTCGTCATAACATTTTCACAAAAAAACCAAAACATAAATTATTAATGTGTTTACAAAAAATTGAAAACTGGATCATTATGAAAGAGTTAGATTCATTTATTTAGTTTCCAAGCACCACTTAGTGTGTACCCTTATTGATGTTCATCAAGGGAGGATAACTTTGAATTATTAATCCTTCTTCTAAAAATGGCATAGGTTCTTTGAAGATAAATTTAGAATATGTTCATGTAATTCGATGTTTCAATTTTGTCTTATGTATATGGTTAGCTATAGCAAATTTCTTGTACGTTCTTTTCTACAAGCGTTTTGTGTTAATTAATTCTCACTTCTAGAGGACGTCCTGTTGCTCCAATATATACAGCAATTGTAATTGCATAAGTCACATTTTATCTGGTATATTTCTTCCACGTTCAATTCTTCATGGTAATTCTTCAGTATTTAAAAAATTCTTAATTTTGATACCCGGAGTAAATGTATAGGTTTCCATTTAAATATTCGGAGGAGATTCACAATATTGTTGGAGGCTGAGCCAATGAAAGAAATAGGTATCCGTGTTTGTTTTTCAATTCGACATTCTTCTATAATCATGTTTTCGACAATGATTCGTCTTTCTTCTTCATCACAGATGTGAATATTTGGTCACAATTGTTGTTATTAATTCGTTTGAATGGGGATGTTTATGATTTGTACCATTAAATTTTGTTCGCAGTCCTTCAATTTGTCTTTGAATAAACATTCTTGGGTAGCCATTTTTACTAGAGCATTATGGATACGTTAATTCCTCATTTACAGGATGAAGCAACCGCACCGTGAGCTTCTTTATTGTCATGGAGTTACGAGAAAACTCCGCCGGGGATTTTTACGCGGAGTTATTTACGCAGAGAAAACTCCGCGGGAGATTATAACGCCCGGGTGGAGACTATTACGCGGAGATTCTTACGCGGAGAAAATCCCGCCGGAGATTTTTACGCCACGTGAGAGAAATTTACGCGGAGAAAATTCCTTCGTAGATTATTAATATTTTCAGTAGAATATTGTGAGACACTGGCAGTACGAATTGCGCCAGTGAATTCTTTAAATTCATAATGCCAACCATAATGATTGGGTATGTCGTGAAGATGAGATGGTCAAAGATGAGGTGACGTCAACAAATTAAATTTCAGCCCAGGGCTGCATTTATCGACTCGTTACTTTCTATAATATTGTCTTTGATTAACGCAATTCAATAAAGGCAGTACAACGCTGACAAATGCATGAAACCCGCATAGCAGATTCTTAATAAATAAAATTCTTTGTCACTCTTCCCAGCAGCATGATTCACAATGTCTTCGTCTAGTGCTTTGTGGATGCTATCATTATGCGTTAATGTTACTCTATGTTACCAAGTGTATTTTATGACTACTGTTTTGAAAAAAAAAACATTTGTACATATAAGAATAAAATTCATTTGTTACAGATAATTACTCCGCATAAAAATCTCCTGCAGAATCTCACTTGGCATTTCAGAATTCGTTAGCACAATTTGTACTGGCAGTGTGTCACAATATTCTACTGAAAATATTACCATTGGCAGTTAAATTGTTTTTTTCGGATGTAGTTTAAAATGCAGCATAATATTCTCTGAAGGAATTTTCTCCACATAATTTTCTCTCACGTGGCGTAAAAATCTCCGGCGGGATTCTCTCCGCGTAAGAATCTCCGCGTAATAATCCCAACCCAAGCGTAAGAATCTCCCGCGGAGTATTCGCGGCGTACAAATCTCGGTGTAAAAATCCCCAGCGGAGTTCTCTCCGAACACGAATCAAATCACAGCACAATGGATGAGGTGGTCCTTCCCTACGAAACTGTACATAAATATTATCAATTATTGATCCAAGGCAATTAGTTACAAAACTCATGGAGAAACAATTTGAGATCATACAAAAGTTTTCAAAAATTTGTCTGATCTAATTACTTGTGCATTCAAGTTGCACTAGTAAAATTCACTTGAAATTTTATTGCGCAGTGAGAGTATGCCACATCAATTTTGAAAATGCCCAGTTGTACGTAGACCTGAAAGTGCCCAAAATGAAAGGGAATTTCGGATACTTTCAAGGGCACAATCTAGGTTTTCATTTTGGGTACGTGCCAAAGCCTCATGCCATGTCACTTTCATTTTTACAACCCTGGTATACTTACGTATATTTTCTCGGTATCAATTTTGGTCTCTAATCATGTTTATTTCTGCTTATGTTTAGTGGAAAATAAAACAGGAAGCCGTTGTACATATTACCTTGTCCTTGCAGCAAAGGTGTCCGCCTATCCTACATATAGGCCTATTTGTAGGGTATTTATAGGGTGCGAGGATTTTATTAAAGAGTCTTGTAGGCAAAATAGGGTGCAAGAATATACACTTAAAACCTAGCCTACAAAATAGGTAGGCTCAGCCGTCGTAGAGTTATAGGCATATATGTAGGCTATTGAAGCATGTCATCTTCATTTAATGGCATATGGAATGGACAAAATGAAAATTAAAGAATAGTCGGCGCCTGGTACTTGCAAATTGTTTTATGGGGTGGTTCAAGGGTGAAAAGTACGTGCTATCTCGCCTTGATATGCGCTGAAACCTCACCGAAATCAAAACTTTTAAATATTCGGTAAAGTGGGAGGGAACTTAAGGAAATCTTAAGTGTGACATCCCTTTTGAACAATGT
Organism: Allacma fusca; assembly: GCA_947179485.1. Lineage (NCBI taxonomy): Eukaryota > Metazoa > Arthropoda > Collembola > Symphypleona > Sminthuridae > Allacma > Allacma fusca. Next base: position 17,803,116 of record OX359247.1, read on the forward strand.
TGTAAAATTTGCGTACTATTTCCAAGCGTAAACCAAATCAAGATCCATACTATTTTGCTCTTAAAGTTTTGGTCAAAGTGTCTGAACTTAAACTATTTTATTTCAACCCCATTTACTTGAGACAGGATTTTTAATTTATTAGAGTAGAATGGTCTTAAATAGTCTGTCAGTTATGAAAAGCACATAAGATTTAGGAAGGGTGTAGAATTCGTTGAGCTAATTGTTTAGTGAAATGTAGGCTAATATGTAGGCTTGATGGACCTCATATAGGAAGGATGTAGGACAGGCTGATCTATTCGGCAGTTAAAATGTAGGCATATATGTAGGGTTTGTCGATTTTTAAATGCCATGGCATAAATGGCAAATTTGGCAGGCAAATTTGGCAGGCATTTAGGACATTTATTCACATGGGCAAAAAATGATTTTTTATGCCATTCTGGCAAAATTGGCATTTAATATTTTTTGCCTGGGCAAAATTGGCATAAATTAACTATGCTCATGGAACGCTCTATTTCCGCCATCATTACTGCTTGCTCCGACCGTGGCTAACTTTAAAATAGGCTTTCAAACGAGCAAAAGAATGTGGGCTCGTGGATTCGATATACAATTAATTATTTGCAGACACTTCGTCAGATGTTAATAGCCTCAATGAAATTGATGAAGGCGACGAAAAAACCGACGATTAACTTGAAACAATATTGATAATTGAGGAACCGTATTCTGATAGTGATTTGGAAAATTGCTAGTTTGTGTTCACATATTTTTGGCGATAGTTTTGACTTAGACACAATAGTTCCCAAAAAGTGACAAATTGGATGAGTATTGTCGGTTAATATAATGTTAAACACTTGGATGAATACTAAAATTACAAATTGAAAACAAATAGACCAGCATTCTCACACTTGTTCCAAATTTTCGATTTGTAATGGTGGCATTTTTGAAAGCATACTCATTGTTGCTGAGTCTGCTGAACAAGTTTTACTTCTTCATGGCACAATACTGCACCTCAACATGCCCCGCAAAAGATTTTTCGCGAGAAGTTTTTTGTTGCCATAATTGTTGCCATTTTTGCCATTTTTGCCATGCATTTATTGCCTTTTTGCCCGGCATTTATTTTTAAGGGCAAGGCGAAGGCATAAATTGTTTTTCTTGCCTTGCTATGGGCAAAAAATACTGGGCAGGCAAAATACCTAAGGCATTTAAAAATCGACAAACCCTACATATATGTAGGCTCGGTTCAAATTTTATAAATAGGAAGGATGTAGGATAGACTAAGTCATTTGGACACCTTTGCCTTGCAGTATATAATGTATGCAAGGTTTTATCTTGAAAATTGCTTCCAGGGTTTGTGGATGGATAAGGATTGAATGCATTTCAATTTAATTAGCGATGTTAATGCTACTATTTCATACATGGTCATATTTAAAACTTAGCAGCCATAAAAGTTCCTCAAAATATGGGTTTTATGAGGAAAGGGAATGTGGAGATATAAGTAACGAAATTCCACAATCATCAAATCCTCGTGTGTCGGCAATCGGTATAGTATCTACGTTGAATAACTTATCAGTACTTTATTATGTCATGAGGAATGAATGAATTTCAAGTTCATTTAAATACTAGCACCGGAAGTTCAGTAAATACGTCTGGAAATGTTCTGAAAAAAATGAAGTTATTGTTCGAAGTCTGAATCTTTATTAATGGTTCATATGCAACTTGCCAAGAAACGATTTACCCATGTAAGGAGAGATGTAATAAATACTCAATGCCCCCCGTATTTAATAATTCTATTTACGGATTTTTCAAAATTTTTTTATCAAATTATTTTCAATTTTATTAATCAGAAAAACTTGATACAGCGGTCAAGGAAATAAAGCCCAACAGTTTTAAATCGTTAACCCAAATACTTTTTGATGTGCGCTTGATTGTAGGAAACATCGTAGGCTGTGGAACAAACCCCTGGCCTACGTTTAGAATTTTGGGCATGATCCCTTCAATAATTGATGGTTGGAAACCAATTATTCCACAAGCCATCACTTTTGTAACCCTTATTGACGTTCATCAATTCATGTTTACTTTGTGGAATTATTAATCCTTCTTTCACTTCTCTTAAAAATAGCGTAGGTTCTTTTAAGATAAATTTAGAATCTGTCCACTTAATTCGATGTTTCAATTTCGTCGTATGTATATGGTTAGCTACAGCAGATTTCTTGCAATTTTTTTCCCACATGTGCTTTGTGTCCATTAATTCCGACTTCTAGTGGATGTCCTGTTTCTCGAATGTATGCAGCATTGCACGAATCATATTTTATCTGGCATATTCTTCCCATGTTGAATTCTTTGTCGTCCTTAACAGTATTTAAAAAATTCTTAATTTTGATACCCGCAGTAAATGTAGGTTTCCATTTAAATGCTCGGGGGAGGAGATTCACAATATTGTTGGAAGCTGAGCCATTGATAGGAATAGGTATCCATCTCTGTTTTTCTATTTGACATTCTTCTATAAGCATATTATTAACATCTTCACCAATTCGTCTTTTTTCTTCATCACGGAATTGGATATCTGGACTATTGGTGATATTGATTCATTTGAAATGGATTTATATTCCCGAATAAAGTATGTACGGGTATACCGTGTTGAAACCAAAAATTCGAGGTAAGTTTTATGAAATATTTTAAAGAGTTATGATAAAAATAATAAAATATTTTCTTTCCTTCAATCTTCCCTGAATGTATTTAACCACGATTCGTTACAGATGCAGCGACACAGCACTGTATATCTTTGGTTAGGAAAATATGTCACGTAAATCATTAATCGCATACTAATGTACAAACACAATTAAATATTTTCAGATGTAAAGAATATTATTGCCAGGAAATACAAACCCAAACTAGACCATGGTTTTATACAGTAAGAATAACAATATGACCTATGTAGATGTTGGGTTTAAAAAATGTATGCGAAACTGAAACGGCTTAAAATTATGACAACCCAGCAAAAGATCAATTTAGTTTTAGGAGGCCATAACAGGAGAATTACCATTAAGTCATACTTTTCTGTTGATTTTTTTCATAGATATGCTAGAAATAATTATTGTAATAAAAAGCGGTGGTAACTTTCCACAAGTATAACTTCCTTTATAGTTTCCTTTTGGACGACACTTAGTATAAGACTTAAATTTTTATTACATTGGATTATAGAATTTCCTGGAATCTTTTAAAGCCTTTCCTCCGTCGTACACGAAATTGCTTCTTTTTCTGATAAATTATCTTCAATCACTAATCTTTGATTAGTGAAACGTGAAATACAAGATTTTATAAAAATACAAACTCCTTTTATTTCAAATTCCAGGAAGATATTGATAAATCTTTGTACCAAATCCACTGTTCCAACGTCAGTGAATGGCGATATGCTGATAATAGACATGATAAATACTTACAATTAGTAGCAATGCTTGTGCTTTGTGTTTGAACAGTGAAATAATAATTAATTCACGCTATTCTTCTACTAAACATGAATTGACTGATTCGGAACACACGCGTAAAGTTATTTCAATACGCTGTTTGTGCAGATGTATTTACTAATGGCTTTCATCGTTGTACATTGTACATACGTACGTTAAGTACAATCTTTTGTCATGTCAAATGTGGGATTAATAGAGAAATATCTCATCCAATGATGGAATAAAATTAAAAAAGAAATGCAATGGGGTTTCTGCTCACGTAGAGTATTAAATAATATACTCGTTTCGTCCTGTGGTTGCTGGAGTAAATTTGTAACGCATATTTTATAAAATATGAGGTCATAACATACATTGACGCACGACAACGGCAGAAATATGCCATTAGAAATGAACCTTCAGGCTTTATGAATATTTAATTCAATCATGTCAACGCTAAAATTCCTGAGCTGGGAAAAAGGATAATTATATCAACGAGAGATTGTGCACATACAGATACATAAATGAAACTTGTCGATTTCCTAGGGATTATTGGCAATAGACTCACGTGTAATTTTTTGTAAATAAGATATTAAGATTATACAAATTTAGATACTCCACGTGTCAGGATCACTGCCACTCCTTCCAAATAAAGCTGTCTCAAGCTTTAATGTACATTAGTCCAGCAGTGTAGGTGAAATAGTGCCTCAAACAAGCACATGTGTACATATATAATGTTATAATTCCCCCTTTTCTTAGAAATTATGAAGAATGAAAATGTTGTCATCAAATATTAAACATTAGCAGTTAGCAGCAAACTTAATTCTGCAGCAAAGGAATACTTATTTCACAACAAATGACGCCTACTCAAGTGACTTATATTTTACGAACCATATTCCCGTGATTTTGTGTAGAATATATAGGAAACCTTCCATAACATTTTACTAATAACAATAAACTTGATCGTTTCACTGACCTGTACCTTCAGCTGACCAGTAATTTTTTTCATTTGTACATTTGGATTTATTAACATGACATTCAAAACTGACTTGCTAAATTATTTTTGCCCTACAGATAAACAACATGCGGTGTAGTATACGTTGTCTCACATTTTTATTTACATGTGTCAGCTCAGGTGGTTGAACATATAAAGGGAAGGTTTCCATGAGTGGCAAATGCATGCATAATGAATTTAAAAACTGTACATATTTTTTTACAAATTCACATTTTGAACTTGAAACTGTAGATACTGCCAGGCATTCATCTCATACTAAAACTATGACTCACTTAAATTATGCTTGACTGTAGGCACATACATACACATGTGCATTACTAAAATACTACTAGATTCTTGTAAGTTTATTCACAATCGCGTTTTAAAAATTTGAGTTGAATATTTAATGAGATGAGGATTGTTTTCAGAGTAACTTATGGAATCCATTATTTGTAAGATATGTTGTGCTCGGAACTGAGGAGTGCATACAACCTTCGCTCAACTCTTCCCACTTTGATCCATTGCCAAAGTAAGGATTCAATGTACGGCTCTGAATTTTTGCTAAACTTTCTGCAGTTGATTTTCAGTTTTTTCAGAATTAAGCCAATCGACAAAATGGCCTTCAACTGCTCTATTTGCCATGATTTCCTGTCGCAAACGCTAGTAGGTTTGCATTTAGACGACAGCGACGCCGGGGACTGCACTTTTGTAGCGCATATTTCACCAATTTCATCAGTGGAAGTAATTTCAACGGAATGTGGTCACGTTTATCATAGCGAGTGTCTTGACCGATGGTTCGACAGTCAGAAAGGGTAAGAGACCATTATTAAAACGTTCTTGAGTCCCACTGGTGTTTAGAATGATTCAGTGCAATTATAATTAATATTTTGATTAATTTCTTCAGAGCCCCAGGAGTTAAATGCCCCACTTGCAGAGTCATCATCTCCAAAGCCAGCTGCCGACGGTTATTTCTTTCCAGCATTTCCTCAGAATTTGTGTCCAAGTACACGGATCTGAAGAGTGAAGTAGAGGTCGCTAGGAATCGTATAGGTCAGCTTGAGACATCATTGAAATTTAATCAAGATCAATTGGAAGATGTGCAAGATGAACTGCAAACAGCTCGGTAATAGTAGCTTTGTTTGCATTTCAGCACAATTTAAAAATACACATGACTCTGGAGGATTTTTATAATACTATAGATTGAAACAAACTTAATAATATCTTCAATAGGTTAGACGTTGAAAGGCAAGCCAAGGAAATTCAGCAGTTGAATTCACAGGTTGATGAATTCATGGTTCAAACTGCAATTGAAAATAACTGGATTGACCTTGTCGAAGAGCTGAAGACAGAAAACTCTAATTTAAGAGTACTTTTGGATAAACCATTGGAGACGGCAAGTAACAACAACGCTCCGGAACAACCAACACCTCTTCGAAATTTGGTTGGTAACCATGTATTCAATGTCCATCTCCAATTTTTATACTTATCTACTTAACTTATACAAGCTGTAAGAGACACATGTATGTATGTGCACTCAATTTCTGGCCCGTATATTTATATGATTTTATTTCAGGTTGCTCCAACAAAATTCATATCCGATGAGAATGGCAACTTGATTTGTAATCTTCCACCTACAGGCAAATCGACAAGGAGTCTCAAAGCGGAGGAAAAGAAAGTACGTGGACCAGTCGGGACATCTAATTTCAATTCAATTATAAATTGCCAAGAACTTTTTAAAACAACGCTGGATTTTAAAAATGCTATCGCAACATCAGGAGTGGACAAAGTCGTAGCTGAATTGAAAGCATTGGTGGAACTTGAGTCGCAACAAACACGATTAGTTGTAATGAATGCGTTTTTTACATTTACAAATGTACATTAGGGCCATACAGTTAATGAGCCCAAGTATTTGTTTGAAAAATAATATTACATTGAGCAATATATTGTTGTAGTGGATCATTGGTACATATATTTTAATCCTTCTAATAAGCCGCATTAATTTTTTAAAATTCCAGGCTCCCATGGTAGAAAACGCGTTGGAAATTGCTATTTCAAAACAGACAAGCTATCTGCAAGTGTGTGAGTTCCTCAAGGAAAGTGGCGTTACGATTGTTCGGGAGCGTTTGTACCTCCAAAAACTCAAGGCGGTTCAGCACCAAGTTTTTCCAGGTAGTATCTCGTCACTATAATTGAGCTCCTGATGTTACCTCTCATGCCGAATTAAGTATTCATCGACAATAATAAATTATTGTTGCAGTTAATAGTATTCGCTTAGAGTATAGTCACATTAACCTAAACAGTAAAAAAACTAATACTCAAATCTTGTAGAGAATTCAAACGCGAATCTTTAATGAACTCTGAACCCCCGAAAGAATTATTTTGTATGGAGCTAAAATTATCTGTTTTACTGAATTTGTTTATAGAAATTCATCCATGCAATATTTTGTATTCAGAGATTTTTTAACGGGTAGCATAAAACATTTTAAATTGAAAATTATTACGCTTTCAAGTACTTGTTCTAGGGCTTTGCAGAAGCTGTAAGCTAGGCCACAACTACAAAGTAAAAGAAGTGTTGTGGTTTGTGATACTTAATAAAAAAACAATTGTCCAAATTCAGTTTTCAAATATAATTACGGATAGTCTGAAGAAGCTTGAAGGTAATGATGACATTTTTTTCTACAACTATATCAAAATAATACAAAATATTACTTTGGGGATATAAATGGTTCATAGTGGGTTTACATTTATAAGGAAGGCCCTACAAATTCTGAATGAAGTGGATTTACCCGATATCTAATTTTTAATTAGAGAGGGATGTTAAATCTTTTGGGCACTCATAGTTAGTGAGAGAGGAGTTATTAAACGTTTGTATGGATAAAATGCTACTTTGATTGTGTATGCCTCTACGTAGTATTAATCCCGCAGTCCGGATGAAGATTGAACTCAACACAGAATAAAATTTTTAAGTATTTTAATTTTTATTCAAAAAGTTGTATTGTTGGCACATGTGAACCACCACACTGTGTTCAAAGTCATTGAAGTAAACATCTAATGTACAATAAAATCCATTTCTGAACTTAATACAAAAGTAAGGAAATAGTCCAGTGAAGAGTACAGATATAAAATCATTACCAAACTTGTCATTTTGCTATTTTTATTGCTAAAATATTGGTTTAAAAATGAGCACAATTATATCAAATGTTTCCACAAGGACCTGCAATAAACCAGGCATCTGAAAAGACACACAAGGGAAGAAAGTTTTCAAAGGACTCAGTAAGAATATTTTTTTTATTGGTATGGTCAACTCTATTAAAATTACTTTACTCTAAACAAAACTCACCCGTCACATTCAAAACTTGTAAACAGTCATTCTTAAAAATTGCATCATATCGGTCAACTCTATATAATATAATGTCAGCATTGCACTACCTCATACAATAACAAGTGAATCAAGCAGCAATAGCTTTATTTCTAGCTTTCTTGCCAAAAAGTCTATCTTGACTGTTCTGCTCTGCCACGAATTGGGTCTCATCATCAGTATTGTAGTATTGGTAATCATAGTCTGGAGTCTTGGTAGAAGAGGAGTCCTCCTTCTCGCTGGTAAGGATTCTGCTACTCGTGATCACGCTGACCTGTTGCTTGGGTTGACCAGTAGTCAATAATTTCTTATCTAATTTAGGAAAAGTAGCCTTGGGCTTGAAGACATGATGGGGCAAGATTGGATTTGACGTGGTGAAATCTTGTGTGTTTGAGGTTGACGTCTGTTGGTCTGAAGATTTGGAAATCACGGTAACTTTGAATCCTCCGAGGGTAGCTGTTAGATTTTTGTTATTATATTGTTGAACGGGCCTTTCAGTAGTTTGGATTTCTTCGATTTTCAGAGCAGTGACTGAGTCTTGATTGTAATTATTGAAGTGGTTGTAATTGTTGGTGCTTGTTCCAGAATAGTCGGCAGCGGGGGCCGTTTCCAGTTTAGGTTCTTCGGTGGAAGTGATTGGTCTAAGTTTCTTGATGACGACACGACGCTTATTCTCTCCGTTGTTGTTTCCATTGGTGTTTCCGTTGTTGACTCCTCCGGGAATAGGACCATTAACAGTTTTCGTTCTTACACTGACTCGTGCAGGTCTCAAGGTGGTTGGAGTGTATGGTGCGGGGTTAAATGAGTTGTGGTTAGAATTAAACGATGTTGGGTTAGAATTTAATGGAGCGATTGGTTCAACGGGTGCAATTGGGGCAATGGGTGCAATTGGAGCAATGGGTGCAGCTGGTGCATGTTGGGGGTTGAATGGTTGAAGATGATAGGCAACAGTAGTGGTAGTTTCAGTGGTTGATTTTTGTCTAAGTCGCTTGAACAATCGGCTCGCCTCAGGTCGTGAAGTACTTTCAATTGGCTTTTCCTCTGCAAATGTACGTAAGAAACAATCAGATTTAATTGATTTTGTTTTGAGATTAAACCATAGATTAGCAGTAAACGCACGAAAACCCAATTGTTGCCCAAAAAAAGGCAACTTAGTCTGACCTTCAATGCCTAATCGAGTCTTAACAAGTTTCTTTTACGCAATCTTTTGCAGTCTTAAATCTGCATTCGTATACATGAAGGTCACAAAACACATGCATAATCTGTACCAATATTACAAAAATATCGATCAGCAAATTAACTTGACATTGAAACCTCCTAACCTTCAGCATTGTTGACAGCCTGGACCGACTCAGCTTCCGATTGTTTGAATTGATTCTGCTTTCCAGTACCAGGTCGGATTCTACGGCCGAAATTTTCCCCACCAAAAGTAACCACAGTTTTCCGAGGACCTACAGGTGCAATAGTAGTGGTGGTAGTTGTTGTAGTTGTAACATCTTGCTCCTTGGGTGTTCTTTCCTGTGAATAGAATTAATAAATCCATGCACAGTAATAGTTAAAAAGTGTTCAAAATTTGGAAACTTAAAAATGAAAGTCTTAACAGTTTTGAATATATCTTGCCTGTTCTACATAAAAGTTATTAGCTTTGGGTGGTCCACGGAATACGGAAGCTTCAGCATTGAAAATCTCTTCGGTCTTTTGTTGAGCACCAAATGACTCACGTTCATTGAAACGCTCATTCTCTACTCTTCTGGAATATTTGACTTGAGGGTCGAAATTACGGGGACCGGGGTTTCTCTGGCGATTTGGATTGATGCGTCTTCGACCTCCTCTTCGGACGGGCCGAGCAGTCGTAGTTGTCGTAGTCGTTGTTGTAGGAGCAGCAGTTGTTTCCGAATATCTTTGTTCTTCGACGTATTCAGAAGGCGAATAAGGAGCTTTCGTGGGCTCGTAATAGTTGAAGAACGGGGCCGGAGTGGTGCTGGTAGTGTATAATTCAGGGGCAGGAGTTGCCTTAGTGGCGAATTGCTTGGGCCTGTCGGATTTGATGAAGGGGCTAGAGTTAATGCTTCGTCCTTGCTGCAAATAGGCTTGGGAAGTGGTGTAGTCATTGTTGCTTCGAAAGGTAGTTTGAGTAATGGGACTGTAGGTAGTTTGCTTGGGGTCCACGGTCTCTCCGTAAAAAAGGAACTGGGCTTTAGCAGTGGTACTTTGTTCAGTGGTTGGGATTTTGCGGAAGTACTCATCTCCGAATCTGGATGATTGTTGTTGAAATGTCTGCTGGGGTTGTTGGTAAACGGGACTTTCGGTTGTAACAGCCTCCAAACTGGTTCGAAAGGTACTTTGAAAAACGGCAGGGCGACGGGTTGTGCTGTAACGGAAGTCAGAGGAGTCACGGTAGTTCAAGGTAGTAGTTGTGGGAGGAGCGTAAGTGGTTGATTGCTCACTGACGCCGAAATTGCTTCCGGGGAAGTAATCGGGTCGACGAGTAGTGGTTGGGAAAGTGCTTTTAGGGAAGTAATCCGGACGACGAGTAGTGGTGGTTGGGAAAGTGCTTGTGGGGAAGTAGTCTGGCTGACGGGTAGTGGTTGGGAAGGTACTTTTGGGGAAGTAATCTGGACGACGGGTAGTGGTTGGGAAAGTTTGTGGGACAACAGTCTCACGGTGGAAGTTGAACTGGTTGTTATTTTGGTAGTCCGAGGTACTTTGACTGGAGTAAGTCTCATCGACAGCAGCGGATGATTCAGTGTAATATGGGGCCGCGGATGATTCAGTGTAGTATGGAGCAGCCGTGGTGGTAGTTGGCGCTACTGTTGTCGTAGTTGTGGGAACGGTGTATTTGGTTGTTGGGCGTGTGTACCTGGTAGTGGTTGATGGAGCTTGGTACCTGGTCGTAGGTGGCCGAGTGGTAGTAGTTCTGCGAGTCGTGGTCGTGGGGAAACGAATATCCTTTTGGTTTAAGTTCTGGGAGTATTGTAAGGAATTTCCTTGAGCAGCCAGCTTGTTGTTATTGTATTCTTCCACTTGGAAATCATCATTCAAGGTGTTTCTTCCCAAGTACTCAGGATCTGCGGATGGGACTCGGCGGTCAAAGTCAAGAGCGGCATCTTTGGATGCAGAGAGCTTCAAAAACTCAAAGATATGACCGAATGGGCCGGCATTGATGTTGGAGTTGCAAGCCACTTGGTAGTAATCAGCACAGACCAAATGTTCCTAAATTACATTAAAATTACTTCATTATCATTTGTATTCAGACGGCATCCTGAGGAAAGATTCCATCCTTGAATAATAATTTTTCTCAAGATTTTCTGTAAATTACTAAATGTATTCCAGCACAAAATAGATTTGAGCCAAACCGGTTTCTTTTTTAGTAATAATTACCTGATCAAAAACAGTTCCGTTGGGGCAGAGGAACCGATAGTCATGAATTTCCTTCTTGCTCATGCGAACGCAAACGTGGAACATTTGACAGTCAGTCTCCGAATCTGCATAGTATCTTCCCTGTAATTTCCCTTCACAAGTAAACCGGGTCTCGGGTAAATTATCATAACCGTACTCTGGTGGACCCTCCTCTCCAAAAGCACCAACAATACTTAGGATCAGTATGATCCCTGCAATAGCTCCTGCCCTCATTGTTATTCTTTCTCCTCCTTCAGTCACTGAGTGATATCTGGAATAAACAATGAGAGAATACATTGCATAAAATGTTTTCAAGTAGAAAATAGATACATCAATTTGATTTCGTTTTTATTTTGATATGCTGCCATCGTTTAATATATGTTATATCATCCAAATTTGTGCACATTATTTTCTGAGCATTTGTACATTTATATAGTAATAATACCGTGAAAGAAGTTAATACCATTCAGTTGTAACATGATAAATGGTAAAAGCACTGCAATATTTTCATTTAATCTCGCTCAAACTTTCATTTTCACTCCTATCTGAGAATGAAACTTTAATCTATGTCCACATAGATTTGTGTCTTGGAAAGTAAACACTGTATGAATCATATGAATTGGACTTGGCGACAAAGTCATTATTATAAAACCGCAACCGTCATCAAATTTAAAACTTCTTTCAAATCCTTTTTTCTCCATCCCCAACAACGACACTTTCAGTTTCATTCAGGACACAAAGCCCACTGAACCTGCTGTTTTATGAATAGGATTAATTCTGCATTTGAACCATGTCATAATCCAAGAGATCTTCGTACATGTGTATTTGTATGCATGCAAATAATTATGTATATTTCTAGGAGCATAGTGCACACACACACACACACACACACACACACACACCTACACCTACATACATCTACACACTCATCAGAAGCAGAGTTTCTAAATCCATACACGACATCTGCAGAAAAGTCACTCCACAAAGTGATTTTTAATTTTCACGTTCAGTATTATTAGTGGTCTCGGAGCTGCAGCTCACTCAGAGCCGTTTCCCATGCTAAAACGGTACGATCACAGTCTTAAATAAATGCTGCAAGAGTATTCCCATCATTAGCGTAAGATCATTCTCATCGTCAAAGTAATTACACTTGTCCCATAATTTCCCCAGACTCCATGTGTGATATGCACTTACACATCTACATATGTATGTATGTATGTCAATAAATGATATCAAGATTTGCCTCCGAGTATTACTCTCTACATGGACGGAGAACGTGAGAAGCTATACATGATCTGAACCCAGGAGTATGACCTCTGCTAGTAATGGACTCAATTAGGATACGTACATTATGCTCACCCTAAACACGGAACCCAGTAAAAGTTTATCCCCCTAAATAAATTGATTTTCGCACATCCATCTAAATCCTGAAGATAGTCCCAATGAGATCGTGAAAGCGAAATCAGAAATAAGTTGAAGAACGTACACACCATGCATTGTAAGATCTTAGCATGATTTCCAAGTCGGGCTGAAGTATCGTAAAAAATCTTTGAGCTTAAGAAAATATTAGCTCAAGCCTCATCTGGTACCAAGAGTGGAGCTGCAGCGGGTGTAATTAGGATCAGCTTCAGAGATATTAGCATAAAATGCGTGGGGAACAACAGGACATCATTTTAATCTTAATTTTTTAGTATGTAACTGTGAGCTTGACGTAAACAGCTTTCCCTTCAAAATATTTTCTCTTTATAGTTCCTACACGGACGGCACTTCACCCATGGCAGAGTGATAACTGGAATAATAATTTGGTTATTAGTTACATATGTGGATCTCCCTCAGCTCTGCCCTGAGAACCGTACATAATTTCTTTAGACAATAATTTTTGAGGAAGATTTACAAATATGAAGTTACATTTAAAACCACATATGCATAACTAGAAAGGAAGATTAGCTTATCCATATCATTTTTGACAGATGGTATTCATGCTGTCCATCACATTGACGAATTGCTAATACAGGGATATCCCTTATCATCCTCATCATTTGCTTAAACAACACTCCACCGTAATGAAAGTATTAGTGGAGAACAAAATCGTTCAATACAAATTAAAAGGGAATAGTTGAATGAAGGAAAGAAGAGAGTCATTGTATGATTTGAACGTGCTCACTCAATCAATAATCCGTCTTGAAGCTCTCAGCAGTGTTCCGCATGTTTCTTTTCCTAATTGCATTATTATTTGATTAGACATAGCCGAGGAGGAAAATGATGAGCTTTGAAAGTATTCAACAACTTTGTGCACAATGATAGAATACCATCATTTATTATTCGTCTCTCTCTCTCTCTCTCCCTCAAATTCACGTTCAATTGATTGGTCTATGCATTTCCAATTGGGAAGAGATTCAGTACCATTGCATGCAGTTCGGCATGCAGGTGTATCTGATTTCCAATGAGGGGCCTGATCAAATAAATTGTACAAATTTGTAAAGAATATCCTAATGGAGCTATAATTTCCTGGTTGTCAGTATTCACTTTCTGCAATTTGTTATATATGACTGATTCTCAATACGAGAGGAAGAAGTTCAGAATTTTTTTTATGCCTCCCTGTAGCAAAAAATAAAAACTTACGCAACTTATTACACATAATCATCAATCTACTACACAGTCATTGTATTTTCCATTGACTTCTAATACAGTGGCAATAATATCCACAGCAAAATTTCTTACGGCAGTAGTTATACACACGTATGTACGTATGTATATCTGTGTACACAGTAGTTAAAAATTTTCCACAATATGTAGTTTATAATTAGATACGTCGTCCACTTAATTATCCCAACCTTGTCATCTATAGAGGATTGAGGTGAAAAAATGGAAATTTCCCTTTTGCATTAGTCAGCTTATCACATTACACGAACAAGATTTTCCTAAAAAGTGGCAGGTGCAGGTCCAATTTGGAGACACTTGGCACAATTTTCAACTGCTACAATGAGAACTCACCAGCTATAATGGAAGACTCAAGGACAAACAAGTGACCACTAATGTCAGACTCGCCAATGGAATTTTTACGAGTTTCTTTGACCATTATTTCGAAATTCTGGGAAAATTAATTTTTATTTGAAAATCATTCAATTCAGGTGTACAAGTTATGTACAATTTTTCTGCAATTGTGTTGAGGGGTCAACATTCACAGAGATTTAGAGGTAGTGCTTGTTGTAACATTGCAAATGGGACATGTACGATGATCAGGCAGTGTTAAAAAAAAATGCATGCTCAGGTGTACCATTATATTTTTCTATTGACTCATTGGAATAAACTGTGGAGGTATGACCCACACATTGAGAATGTGTGGGCCTGTGACTCTGCCAGGAATGAGTTTAGATGTAAGTTCATGAATGAGCCTTTTGGCAGCTGAGTTGTTGTACAAACGTAAATGTCACCGGTGACACAAATCACTCTCATTTACAATGCGAAAAGGAGATGAGCATATGTATTCATAACGCAGAATAATAATGAGGTAGGGAGCTACAGGAGAGTCAGAAAAACCAACAAATAAGCTACAGGCATAGGGACTGACTGTTCAAACACTTCCAAATTGTTTACACACTTGCATATATATATATACATAAGCACACACATCATTGTCACCCGTGCTTGTTTCTTTTAGCTTGCCTAATTGCATTAAGCCACTTAGACATTATTCCACGTCTCACTCATACACAAGTAACACGTAACCAGGTCCATTTACATAGAAGAGGTGCGTAAGAGCACATGTCTTTTTAATAAACAAATGTTTTACTATGTGTGGATTTATGAGAAATATCAAAAGGGAATACTGTCAATGACGCAGCCGAACAATATCTAATTATTTCAACAATGGGATGCACATTGCGTGAGTAGATTCCAAAACTACAAACTCTAGGGTATTTAATTTGTAAAGCTAATTAATTACTTGAGTCAAAAGATCGAGCACGAAAGCATCTAGTACTACGTAATGATTCCCAGTGAACCAGTCTGAAAGAATCTGCTTTTTTTGCTCCGCTCTATTGGTAAACTGTATTCGCGGCGCATCATTTATTTTGGATCCATCAAAAGGATGTATTATTTTTTTTCATACAAATTGTAATCTGGTTTCGTAATCGTAGAAGCTCAGGTGGTTATAAATTAAATCGCTTGTAAAAATCAAGGGAAACTTCTCTATATCTTTTCATTCATTCTGTCTGACTGACCAGGTGAGATTCTTATGACGTGAGAACCACTGATTGTGAATGAAGTTCCTGTTCCTCGTGGATGCTCCCTCGCTACAGAGCGTATTATTTTTCATACTGTTATGTATATATCCTCCTATCCTGTACAGTACCACTAAATTTTTCATTTCTTTTTAAAAAAAAAAGCAGATTTTTAATTTCAAAACAAATTAAGTGGTTCTGTGTATAATATACCAGTTTTGAAGGACGAATTTTATTTTGTGGATCAATTTGAATCACTTGAGATTCAATGGAATTGAATTTCATGGTTTTTACAGATCCTGTAACAATTTCTCAAAAATAGTCCTTTGCCAATGCTACATGGTTTTTGTAGTAATTGCTGGAAGATCAAGTTAAATGTTTATCGTTTCTTTGTCATAATGACAGGTCTGAATCAAGTTTATTCCACAAGTTTTATTACTGCTCTTGTTTTCCCTTGATTTGAGTGCTAATAAGTTTAGTATGTAATGTTAACTCAGGGGCAAGTACACCTTGCAATTATTCTGTTCCGAATTACTCAGTCACGAGCGAATATCCGTTTTATTGCTGATGAAACTACTAGTTTTCTATTGTTTCCAAGTCGTGAAATCCCAGAGTATTTCTAATTCCAATAAAGATACATCTTTTGGAATGGAATTTCTGAAAGTACAAGTTGTAAATCAACTTCTGTCAGCTGTACGTAAAAAAGCACAAGTTTAAGTGAAAATGAGGTCTATTTTTCACATATGCAGTGTCTACCGAGGAAATCCTTTGGATCAGAGCTGACCATGAGGACAGCCACTTGTAGTTTATCCCTACAAAAGTTACATACCATGGATTCGGAGCACATTGCTTCAGAAAAAAATTGAATGCTCCCATTTTTAAAGACTGTAACTAATAAATAATAAGGCACTCACATTGTTGTCAGTGTTACATCATTGGGAGACGTCCGAAAGGAAAATAGGCAATAAATATATGGTAAACAATTGCAAAACTTGAAGGAACGCTGCAAGTCATCTCTCTTAACCGATTTCTTTACACCCTTATAGCTCCAATGCAATTCTTTCCTATGAGTTACGCAACATGTTAATTTGCTACCAAGAAGTAGTAATTAAAAGCACGCGAAGATAAATATGGTCTCAGGTTACAATATTTCACTTTATGGATTTCTATAGATATGCTAGTGGTAGATAACCTACACCTTTGTAGATAATTATACATATGTACATACAATCATACAGCTATGTCCTGCGTAATATGCAACGCATTCTGTACTAGTGTTTCAGAAGGATCAATACTACCGCTGGAAGCAAGTCCTCACGCAATTAATCAATTCCTATAAAATTAAGGGGGAAATATTCATTGATCTCATTAAACTTTACGACACAGCCTCCAACAGTTTCCTCCACACGCTATAGACTTGAGCAATGAATTTTAATACAAGTATATAGTAGTTAGTCGTACATACATAGTTGAAATATTTATAATTAAGAGACTCTTGGGGCCCTGAGGAGTGTATGACCCTCTAAACACTAGGGATGCATCGTCTTCCTTGCACAGCAGTTTCTATGGCATATGGCATTGCAAAATACACTAGTATATGGATTAATAAATAGGAATCTAGGATTGACATGTGATAAATTACATTGGATACCTACATGTGAGCATATGAAAAAAAAAATCAATGGGTAAATTGGGAATTGTGTGAAAAGGGATTTTTTGTTCATCCTCATCAGTCAGGATGTTGCAAGGGGATGCAGCTCATACAGTGATGGCCCTCATCTCTAGTGCAATACTAGTAAGGTAATGCAAGCCCCTATAAATATAGTTATATAATTTATGCAGGAATTTTCCTGTTGGTAAACACACCTCCACACGATCCACTATTCTCTGTAGTTTTGGTCAGTTATTTGATTCCAACCCAGCAACGCGAGTGAATGTTCAACACGGCACACGGAATTTTGGATTTATGTGCAAATATTACGAATTACTCATCCCAGATGAAGGGACGGCTACATCTTCGATAGTTCATGCACTCTCCCAGTATGCCAAATCCCTACGTACATAATAATTATAATTTACTATGAATTTACCTCATATCAAAAATATGTCGAATAAAGTCCACTGAACCTATAAGGATAGGGATATATGCCCATTATGTGAGTTCCACTTGTACTTAAAGTACAAGGATTGAAGTACACAATAAAGTGTGTTTTCCACATGCACAAGTATCGACAGGTATGCACACCAACTGAGCCTCATGGGCACACCATTTACATTACGTGAAGCCTATTCTTCCTCAACAATATCTCCTGGTTATAAGTTCCGATGGTACTGTACTATTTATGTAGTCATTGAAAATGGAGAAGAGTTTATATGGTTAAAGGACTGACCGTTGTTGAGAGATAACTCTATATTGGTGAAACCTAACCAACCCATACTCAAGTATGCAATTGCTGTAACAAAGCAAACAAGAGGGTATGGAAAGGAACGGAGAATGTGTGAGAAAAAAAAATGTGAAGAGAGCAGAAGTCTCCTCACAGTTTTCCTATATATCCTCCGGTTGATATTTATCATCTGCAGGGTAATCGTGACTCGGAAATTTGCACTTTTCGTGACAATGTGGCCACATACTCATACGGCCCAGGAATGGAAGGGAAATAAAGTAGTCGTCAGTGGCGGCAGACTAGTGTGTGTCTGTAAGTCTGTGTGTGTGAGTGTGAGTGTGTGTGTGTGTGTGTGTGCTAGAAACACTGTATAAGCAACTTTCCGCTGCCTATTACCACTCTAAAAGGCAGTCATAATACACTCACTTATGAAGCTCTTATTATGGATCATCAAATCCTACTCCCAGAGATCCTATTACAACATGTGCATACGGAATTATCAAAAAACACTCTTATTCAATATGCATCCATGGATGTATCCTCACTAACTAACTAACCATGCTAATAGTGCTTTTACTTGAAGCTTTTGAATTAAGCAATTGGTAAAAAAATTTCTCTTTTACTGTTCAGCTTCTTCCCCGTCTGAGGTTCATGGTGCATATTTCCAAATTGGTTTTTTCATGACATGAAACATTGTAATCTCCGTTCGCGTCCAATTCTGTTTTACACTTCAGTCAGATCTCATTCAAGTATTTTGTGGCTGGACGCATATCTATGAGTTTATCATAAATGTCTTTCTTGTACTCAAATATGTATGTATGTTACACTCGACTGTGCATGTAGCTACAAGAGCAACTGCCCCCATATAGCCAAGGCTCCTGTACCAACAAGCATAGTTAGGTTCCATGCCCCTTCCTAAATATCGGCACAATGGGAAAATATTGAAAACTGATATTAAGCTAGTTACAACAATAACGTCATACAATGACCATATAACATGTAAAGTCCGAGGAAATTATGGCTACAGTGACGGACTCAAAGAATAGTGAATTGAACAATGACTAAAAAGAAGAATACAGAATCAGCATTGAATTTCAATGCACGCCTGCTGCCTGAACTTTATGGAGGCGTACATCACCATTACAATAATTGATAGCCTGGTTCAGTATGAAAGACGATGCACAACTGCACAATACAAACAATCACAACTGCAACAAAAGGAAAAGGAAATAACAGAGAAGAAGGACTGTTATTGTTACGAAGATGCCTTTTTCCTCCGTCGTTTCATTCAACTTCAATTTTGTTCTAATTAATAATGTCACCGGTTTGGCATGCACATTCACATTGAATGGCTCAGCATTTATTTGGCGGCTGGTCTATGATTATTACCTCGTTGAAATCCAGCACATTTATCAACCACCACTCTTACTTTCAATCATATCGGTTTTCCTTTTCTATTAACGCTCTGTCAAAGGCAAATTTCTAATGGTACCGGCTATCCCTATACTGTACTATATCTGCTCTATGACAGATGCAAGGAGCTTTATGCCTCGGAACCAAAATGTCATTTCTAATTACTCCCAAGCTACTTTTAATTATCAGTGGGGTGTAAGAGGGTTGCTGCGGGGATTTAAAGAGCAGATTATATCAAGTCATAGGATTTAATGGGACTTCCTCATATCTCCTGTCCGTAGCTAATCCCGTTAATAATGATTAAATGCACCCTCTCAAGTGCCCTCCACAGGGCTGATTTCTTTGGGAGGATTAGAGTTCATCTTTCTCCCAAGATTTTAACATTTGAGCCTTCCGGTAAACAGAAGCTCATTAGAAAATATTTGCTTTCTGCTCATTAAATTAAGAACTATAGTCATTTGTTAATTGAAGCAGTATAATAACTTGCGAGACAAAATGAGAATTAGTTAGAGGGAATTAGGATCTGAAGCTACTGAAAAATAATTACTTTACATATTGTTGTGAGATTATTCCTAGTTAAAATTACTGTATTTACTGCACATATGTATGTACATGTGCTAATTGTAAGTAAATGGAAAATAGGAGGCACAGACAGGGATAGCGAGTTTTTTTAATGGTAAGTACATACATTGAAACTTTTGTTGACTGTGAGTGTTTGTAGTGTGTTGTTCGAGGAAACTGAGAAACCAGATATTTCCCTTTTACAAACTTTAATTTGACAGTCTTTGTACACTCCAGTATATACACATTTGACGGTCCACGCGGAAACAGAAATTATTATTATTGCAAAATGGGAAATAAAATGAAGAAGCTGAGTTTCACAGGCGTCATAATTTCCTCCAACAATGTTGTGGGCAGTATAAGTATAAGTTTGAAGAAAAATGAGTGAGGAATCTGACATATGATGGATCTCTAGCTCGAAGGAAGATAAACCAGAAAGGGGCATATATGAATCTTGAGATGGACTACTGTATATAAGAATCCCATGGCGCCGATATAGCCAAACAGAACTACAAAAGGTGTTACATAACGCTCCCCTGATAATTGATGGATAATGAAACGTGAATAGAATTCACGCTTCTACTCCGTTCTTTTTTGGCTAAATGTTTTGATAGCTTTTGGAAAAACTTAAAATGTATAATGACAGCTTGACGCGTGTCTTCCATTTTTTTTCACTTGATATCATCTCCCTCACTTCTGAAATCGTGCAATATCCTGAATGTAACATGTGTAAAGGATTTTTTGGATATTTTCACCCCTCCTAATGATTCTATTTAACTTGCCAGCGTTACTGTGTAATTAAATTGACACACCTAATTTGATTGACTTTTCCTTTGAAGCACTTGCTCTTCCTACGGAAATAACTCCAAAATTAACAAACTGGATGATCCATAGTACTGTATGCTCATTGTCAGATATGCATTTCGTTTTTGGAGTTTTCCAAGGAATATCGTAGCACCCAGTAGTACATACTCAGTACTTTGTGAAATCACAAGTATGACACAGTTTGTAATTATCTGCTTCACGGCATAGAGAGCTTTTGAGTGGTTGTATTTTGTAATATTTATCTTTTATGACACATTAACGTGATTTTTACAGCCAAAGATCGCTCTTTTTATGCTCCATATTAGACCCGCAAATCCGTTTTGCGTTTAACTTAATTACTTTTACGCGTGGGTCAACACTGGTTACATGACTTTTGATTCCAACTCCTTTTCCTTCCCCTTTTACGGAATCTTTATTACAGTAATCCTCGGAAATGTTTACACGATTCTTACTTATGCTCTGAGCTTCAAATAATTACTTGTACTCTATCATTATCATATCCGAGATGAAGGGTGATACTGGTCGTATAAGTATAATTAAATGTTCATAAGGAGGGGGAATTATGTACGAGTGACTGTATAAGTCCTCCGACAGTGGTAGTTTCCGTGGCTTACTTGAGGAATTCCATCTAATTATGACTATATATGTGAGACAAATGTGAAGTTTTGCCGAGTAAAATGACAAAAATGTAAATTAGTGGAGTCTTCACAACTTGAGGATCACAGAATATCTCGGATTGATTCAGATTTTATGGTCCCAAATTACCGTCATTATGCATTGTTTTTTTTATGGGCTCGAGGCTATGTACATCTCATAAAAGAATAAAAACGAGCACATTAGGCAGGGGGGAAGGAGAGCATCAAAATGGTTTTCAGTTGGAATTTTACGAGCAATCCTATTGTGATTCCTGGGTTATTGCTTTCTAATCTCAATTTAATGTTAAGAGGAAAACTGAAGATTTCTGATGGAGCTCACCGTACACGCAGGTATAGATACGCTGTATGCATCAAATGTTTAAAACAGGGACGCTTTCCTTTTAAATAGAACATCCATCATTGTCATCATAAAAATAAAAGTTTTAATTTTAGAATATCAAAAGTGTTTAAAACATTCAATTAAAAATTCATAGTTATTTAATGCTAGTCCCTGTTCCCACCACTTGACCCTTTCCTACTTCCATACATAATTACATATATGTAATTATACAAGTAAATACAAACGCGATTAAAATTTATGACCAAGCATCAACCACTGACGCTAAGCTGGTTCAAAGGTTTCTGAGCTAAATGCCTGTAGAAAATGGCTTTTCAATAATGATTTCTGAGTCCTGAGGCAAAATACCGATTACAAACTATAAAAAAAAATATAGTTTATAAGCTCAAAAAAAATCCCTTGAAGAAGAATATTGGGCCAGTGTTGCACGTACAGAAAGTGTATTACATTTGAGGAGAATGGGGATATTAGATAAATAAAGTTTGAATTATTATTGTAACAACTTCTCCAACACTTTGGCCATCAGCTTGGGAGACAATGAAACAATTGGATGGAATGTACATTATTTTTTATGATCTTGGTTGCATTCTTCATGTGTGTTCTTTGAACAGTGCACTTTGAAATAGGATGGGGATGAGATGCACACAAATGAATCTTTTGTTCTCCAAGTAAAAGATGAAAGTGATCTGATGACTTTTGCAAGAAAAAAAAATTTCGCAATGAATAAAAGGCAAGTGTGTGTGTGTGTGAGTGAGTGTGTGTATGTGTGTGTGTGTATGTGGATCTGTCTATAAGAAATGAGTGACTCAGAGTATATGCATTGAGTACCAATTGAGAATACAGGTCTGCAACGAGCTCGTGTGTATGAGTATATAATACGTGACCTAGTCAGGCTTGAGATTACGGCAACGCCACGTACATAATTACATAAAAAAAATTTAGGAATCTTCAATCTCCTATCTCAGGCATTATATCATGCTTGCTAGCGAAGGATCCATGTATTTATGCACATGCCTTCCAGCTACATAGCTGTATATCATCTTTCAGGGAAGAGATTTTTTAAAACTTAAAATATACTCTGCAGCTTTCTTGAAGTCTGGGTATATGAAGGCTAAATGTAGGTATCTACTAATGTGAAAGAGTTTTTTGTTCCCAAAGGATTAGTATATGTTTGACTTGTTGAAATGGGCAAGAGAAATTGATTTAAATTTAAAGACTCTCACTAAATGCATATTCCAGTTTTGTCTGATAATTAGATTGGAAATGGGTCTGGGCCAGGGGAGCTTACTTGGGAATGAGGATGAATTAAAAAAAATAGGAGACTGGAATAGGATCCATGCTAGGAATCTCATGTGTAATTGCATACTAATGATGATGGTGGGGCAACTGGTATAATCAAGATACGGTCAAGAATTAGCATCAGTGTCTTCCCGCTCGCTCACCTTCCTTTACCTTGATTCCCTTCTGAATAGCTCCATTCGGAGATGAACAGCATTAGCTCACTAATTACAATGAGATTACAACAAAATGAGCATGTATGGATTATTTAATAACTATAATGACAAAAATATGCAAAATACTGTTTACATTCTTTATGACTCTTTCTGCCCTTGCCAAACCCTTCACAAAGGGTACGTGATTGCCTCATTACCCTATGCGCTCCTATGTAACTCACAGAGGTATCCTCGATGATGAGTGAGTCCTCACAATGGTCATGATGTAATGTCTTAGACGAAGACAGTGAGGGATGCTGCCTGCTGTGAAAATAACCGTTGAAATTATTTATCGAAAATATTAAATTATGCCACATAACTTGAACAATTTTTGACTAAAAGCTTGTACGAAAAATTCCAAGATGTTTACACACGCTCTCATAGTAGCTCTCATCTTCCAACCTACCTTGGAAGATAAATTGTGGAAACTTGAGGCAAGCGAAGATATCTATCATTTACATATCTATCCATGAGGACTTATATCATCCATGTATGTACATACATACATTAGACATAGACAAGTGCAACCTGTAAAATTAGTCGTCAAAGTTTGCCAACGAGAGACGTGATGACTGTAAGAATCATAATTTTGGATTCAGAGGTATTTAAATGCAAATCAAGTCACAGTATGCAAAAAACGTTGCCTGTCCACTTACTGGGGAGCTAGTAATGACTAAAAGTTTAGAAATGTGAAAATAATGCTCATTTTTTGTACTTATGCATACTGTCGAGAAAGAGAATCCTGTAAAATGTAATTCTGCCAAGACATTTGACATCATACTTAAATCTTCCTCCCTTGTAAAGGATTTTTATGAACAGCATCAGCTCATAGACACTACCAAGTCTCAGCCTTTAGTAGTATACTGTAACCGTCAATATTGGCTAAAGGCTCTTCAACTCGTATACATTAAAAATCATTTCATGATCCTATAAAAAGAAACGGTCGTAAACAAATTATGCGTTGACGTAAATGAGTCTGATGCCTCCGCAGAGAATTGGAACGCCACTGCTGAATATATTTAATTTCATAACTTATACCTGAAAATTGCGGTGATTTTACAAAATTTCTACCATCAGTTATATGATATGATCATTATTACAATTTCCTCACAAGCCCTGTCTTTAATTTATTTTTACAGCCCATTTGCCTCATAATTCATTGTATGTAGCTTTAAAGGGGACTTCCCGCTCCATCGGGAACTCCAACCCAATGCAATGCATGTTGAGCTATCAGGCTCCCATCTCACGCCAAAGGACACGGAAAAAACGGATTGCATGTCAACGTAATTGTACGAAATGCAAATTTTTTGCTCTCATGTGACTTCAATTTTCTCAATAGCTCAGTATTTGACATATCTGATCATATCAATTCATTGTAGCAATTTACTTGTTGTGTCCCATGCCGGCATACTTTACTTGTAAGTCATAATGACTTCTTAGCTTTCAGTTATAAATCGCTCAATAGTATACATTTTACCTCATGAATGACTCTCAGAACTGTGAATTGAGGAAAAGTCATCAAGATTTACTTGAAAATTGCCAAATCCAAATTCCAAGAAAATCTCGATAACTTCACAAGTATATATATGTAGCACAAGCGTGTCAGGGCATGGATTTGTAATGGGAAGATAACTAGTTAGCCAAGTTATCACATACGCAATCAAGGGAAATGATGTACTTTTGATTTTAGACTAGAATTTGACAGAAACAAGTCAGATGAACCCTGATAACCAACTCATTCCTGATGTATGTAAATTCATTGACGTTCCTTCCATTTGATACTATTGTCTATGTCTATGTTTGTAAGTGTGTGTGTGTGTGTGTGTGTGTGTGTGTGTGTGTGTGTGTGTGTGTGTGTGTGAGCAGTAAGTGTGAGGTAGAATGGGATGTACAAGGAGTAACAACAATATTTACACATACGTGAGCACGAGTTGTAAATGAAAGGTAAATGCCATAAATTATCATCAAAATTAGTGAAAATTGTACATTTCCATTCCCATTCTTTTCGGATTTGTTCATGTCGGGGAGTCCAATAATGTTGGAAACAAAACATAAAGTACATTCATTCTAAATGCAGGGCAGATATGGACTCACTTGGGGAAAGCTCTTTGTTATTTTTCTCTTGTTCCATCTCCCAATTCCACCTAATCCCACACTTTCTTGGGAAGACTAACGAAAAATAAATTGAGCAGATAGGAGAAGCATTGCCATGTTTCCTTGCAATTTCATCTCAATTTTCCCCTTTTCCTACAGAGTCTTGACAGACTCTACTAAAAAGAAATCTGAAAGTCATCGGATGCCCTGAGTCAGCAATACACTTGAGGTGTATAAAGTTATTTATGGTGCAATTCTCACCCAATATAACCAAGTAGTAAATGTGTTAGAGCTCAATTTTAGTTTCAAGGTAGACCAAACTCGTAGTAAGTATTCCTTCAACTATGAACAAGGAACATGATAACATTTGGACTATTCATACTGTATCCCTTGTCGTTTAGCACAAGGTATCTGTCCGTCTGGGGGGATAAAAAAAAGTAATGTTTTCCTATCTCCCGTTGCATCAAATTGAATTGCAATTTTCAACGTTACTTTACAACTTGTAATCACATCAGTTACGAATTTGTGGAGATATTATACTTCTATAACTCTATTCATTCCGTATGCTAAGACTGTAGTACTCACTGTCTGTACTACTATCTATGTATATACTGCCGTTGACCATCTCTAATCTTTCTATAGATACTTCCTGCATCATATGTGCCTTCTCAATATGAGCATCTCTATGCATAAGCTGTCATAGCTCAGAAACGTCATGGAAGAAAAACGGATAGTGAAACTACTTCACTGCCAATAAAAGATGGGTCCTGCTGTGAGTCTACATTTTTATGTGCAGCCGCACATCTTCTTCATACCCAAATAAAAGACTACAGTATCCATAAATACTGCAAATTGAACAATCAAATATGAACCTACAGTATTGTACTTGTGGGGTAGATGATGCATCACTGGGATCTCAACGTCTGTAGCAAACTTTTCAGCTCCAACTCCATGTTTACTAATTATTTCGTTCACAGTATTATAAACATCCAAACTGACTCTAATGACTTGGTTTTATTATTGAGGAAACAATTGCCGTATGAATATTCATGCAAGGGCTCAAAGCTTCTATAGATTTTCATTTAGCGGCATTGTACTTGTCAATTTATGAATTCCTCTGTGAGAGAGAAAACTATCCGATGCTTCAAAGGAGAACTTGTTCCGACCCTCATTAATATTTCAAGGGAAACTTGAAGTTTAGCTTGAGACACACCGTCGTAAGTGGAAACTGTAAGTGAATCCTTATCTGCTCTGGGGAATGCATTTCTCTAGTAAGTATTATGTTCATACTCAGTGAGCATGGTCATAAACAAAAATTGGATACTTCACAAGTGAGTCATAATTGAGAGGTAGGTACTCCAATGGATTAGCCAGCTCTGTACATATGGACTAGGCACAGCGGGTATCGGCGCCTCGTTGGAATCAACTGGTTTTATTGATTCCCATCTCACATCAATTGCAATTTCCCCATCTCCACTACTACTCCTACTACCACAGTTATGTAAATTGTTCAAATTGACAGTAACAACCTTGACGCTAGTATTTCATCCATTTCCAATTCCTTGCCAGGTTCTTGAGGAATATGAGCCTGAAATCGTACTCCGAAGTAATCTAAAATTTATGCTAGTAATAAAATGTTGTGTACGGCTCTTTTACGTTTGCTAAATTGAATTTTTGTACAGAAAATACGAAACATCTTTCTCATGTATTCAGACCAAGAAACTCATAAATGGTCCAGAAAATTGATCTCAAAGCTGAAGTTATTTGCCAGTGAAGGATGCAATTTCAGGTTACAATTTTGGCAGTTTCGAGATGATAGCCACTCTAAGGCTATTACAGTGTGTTCTTCCGTCGGAATTCTACATAGGCAGAGGCCCCATGTGTAACTAACGAGACTTGGGAGCAAGCCGACTTTGCGAAAAACAAACATTTACAATTATGACAGTGATTAAGCTTGTTTGTTAATGAGATCGAGAGTTTATTCATATTAAAGGGGACATAATTCGAAAAGTTGTTTCATACAGAAGGCAATGACATCAGATGTTAGCACGTGTTTATGAACCCAGTGATGTAAGAAATGTCACACTACATTCCTCATGCTGCTACCTAGATCTGATGTTTTCCCTTACCATTGTAAACAAGTAGTGGCTGTGTGTTTGGACAAAGTTGGGATACTGAGAGAATAATACCTTCCCAACCAAAATCAACAAGGAGCGTTAGAAAGATTGAGTAAAGTTACATACTACGTGGAGTTAGGGAGCAAACTCCATGTAATGGCTAACCTACTGTAAGATGAGCATGTTGGAGACGCAGGATAATTACGGTTTGCAATTTTAATGATGGGATTGTCTGGAAGCAAGTGTATTATATTGACTCATAAAATGGGAACCCGAGTTACGCACCTTGATTAAGTTTCAACGAAGTTTGCCCACTTTTGAGAGGTGAGTGTAAAGGAGGTATAAATATTTGCGGGGGGATAGATAACTACCTTGTGGGTCTGCAACTATATGTATTGTGTATGTAGCGTCGTGGATGTGGAAGGAAACTTATCTAAATTGAACAACTTGGTGAACTAATTAGTAATATATTACATTCGTGACTTCCCCAACTTTTAAAAGTGGAATATGAAATTGCCCAACTCAGAATAGGCTTTCATTGCCTCAACTCATCACTTGACAAAGTGTATTTTCAAGACACAATGATGATGTCGGTGTTGTAAAATGTTTACGTTGTAAAATGGAAGCCAGGTAATGTCAGCTCCTTTATTACCATATAGCAATATAGCATTGCAAACATTTCTAAAAGCTCTTTGTCAAGATTCCCTCGCGTTATCTTTACAGATTGTCATCCCCAAAAGAGAGTAAAGACAATGACAAGGGGCTTATGGGTCAAAGGTGAGCTGCATGCTTTGTATTAATTTCCACAAATGCTACTCGTCATGCTTGTTTTAAATGCAATCACTTCAAGTTTTAATTATGTTCAAGAATCATTAAGGTAGTAAATACTCTGGGTTTCTCAACTAATGAATTTTTCTTGAACAATTTATTCGTTAAAAGGTCTTGCCTTGTGTACTGTATACGGCAATTGTTATAAAATGCAATCCATCACCCGAGCATTGAGTTGCTTAAAAAACAACTCAAAATTCTAATTTTATTTGAAATTAGCTTAGGACGGAGCTTATTTGCAAAATTGAGAAACCAGTAGTGTTAAAGCTCTATTATATACCTACAACTAACTATATAACTTTTAATCGGGAAAATGTGTATTCTCGGAAAGACGAGTGCACAACAAGCATAGAAATTGGCCTTCACTTTTAAACGCCTCCACTAATAAGTAGTACGGCTTGTTCTGCTTTGCACAGTTACTGATGAAAAAATTAAGAGAGAAATACCAAACACTAATTTGTAATACTAATATAATTACCCTAATTTTTCAATTTACGTTAGCACAAAAATCTTCAAGGAGCCTGATGCACAATTGAAAGTGACAGGAGTAAGTTTGAAAAATTGATTTTTGTATCAACACGATTTTCTTAAGGGATTCGCTTTTGGACATGCAATGCACGACACAGTTTACATTGCAGTTGAGCCTTGAGCAATTGGAACTGACTGCATCATTGTGCTACTTAAGTACATACGTTTGTTTTTTACACTATGTGATATATTCGGCATACATACATACATAGGTTGAGGATCCATATCATGTACCATATACTCTACACATGTAAATATACACATGGTTGTCTGCTCATGCAATATAATCTTCCCTGAATCTACAAATACGCTGATGCATATGTTGACTCTATGTACAAACACAAGTTAGACCAGAACTATTGTACCGAGAACTTGAAATGATACTCTTCATTTGACAGGAATAATTCTAGGAATCTGGAATCCTCAATGGGAAAAGTGTGCCATAAATCTCTTTGAGTTTTGTAACTCTTCTCACGCAATTCCGATCAATACTGAACATAGCACAATTCATTGTAACGAATGTCATTACTACACAGCAGTGGCTAGCTTTCCGCAATTAATTTGGAAATTAAGCCCATTCAGACTCCTCTTTGACGGACGAGGACAGGGAGCACCCACGGTGAGATGAGTAGTTTGAAGCTAGAGATATTTTCCTGACACATACTAATAATTACTGTAGAAGTAATTTTGATTGCATTATTACGAGCCCGTTTACGGACACAATAATGTATTACAAGTAATTCGGTCGTCAATTCATACCTATTGTTATTTACATTAATTGCTTGTAACTTGCGAAGGGGGTAAATTTTTTAAGCACACTACTCCTGTATAACTACATACACCCTTTGATGATTATACCATCCCTCATTGTCAGTCAAAATGGAAGTAGCCGTGTTTATCCATATTGCAAATTACAAAATTATTTTGATGGTCGTACATAATATGCTCAAGCTCAAGATATCATACATCTGCATATATTATGGCTAGTAATTGAAAGGGACTCAATTGTTTACTTTTTGACAAGGAATTTATAAGCTTTTAAAACAATCATGCCAGCAATCCCACAGAACTTTCAAGTCTGTATCTTCTCACAGGGATGTATGTATGTATGTATATAAAATGTAATTATGCATTCGTATTTAGTAATTACAGCATTGGCATTTAATAAATTCACACTCGTAAGGCACTTCAAGAGTACAATGTGTACCCTCTGCATGATGAGTAAAGTAAAATACAAGCTTTGTTAATAAGTTAATTAAAACTGAATAAAAAAAACACAAATTTGAGACATTTGGGAATTGACACCAAAGAAGAATGTAGAGGTTGGGAGATGAATGGGTTGAAAATGAAAGGTACGGAGTTGATCCCATGAGTTTCTTTCTGTACGAGTTCCTAATGACTAAATAATACATACATACGTGCCAGAAGGATTCTGTACAATCTTGAGCAACGCTTCTTCCGATCAATTCAATCCAATGTAATGCAATGGTCCGATCATTACATAGAATAAATTATAATTAACTCAGAACGACACATTCTTTGGTCTCTCCAACACATCTTGGACGTACGGAGTGCATGCATACATAGATATGTACATATGTAATCTTGGGATGAAAAGAGCAACGGAGATTGTAAATTGGACAGAGTCAAAACATACCTAAACAGACAATTACCAAGGAAAAACACTCTTGCCGGAATGTCATTATGACTTATAATAGGAATCGTTAACCACATATCCTAGAAATGCAGCAGGAGGCAATAAATCATGTTACTTTTCTCAATTGGGAGATTGTGTGCCAGTGTGCCCCATGTGTTAGACTCACGAGTCATTCATTATATTTCTCCGGGCAATAATTATATATATGCCCGACATGTTTTACATGTGTGGAGTATAGGCAACCACTACTGTAGTGTAGTCACTGGACTCTCAGTAAGTACTAGGTACATTGTCCTAATGACCACAAAACCATTGCGAGACTTAATAATATTTAGAAGTGTACAATCCAAAGGTCTCAGACAGGACCTTTGCCTTTTATGCAAATTGTAAACATTTCGCAATCTCATCCCAGTTGAAATTTATCGGCTTTTTGCAACACCACTGTAGACGACCCTCATTATGAATCACCTTATGGTTCTACAAATTGCTAGCCCGTATATATAGCTTCAGCTTGGGAGGACTAATGTGATGAGTCTCAAAGGCTTCTGGCAGTAGTCCAAAAACATTTACATACTCTTCTATTTGATTGGATACGGACGTTTGCTGCATTTTTGATTGTCAGCTGTCTTCATTTGTGTGGTACATAGAAATGGTAGAATATTTTCTTATTGAATTTAATTATTATGCTCTGCATCAGCAGAACTAATTTGGGATTTTTCGGTAGAAATTTTATAAAGATACTGTCATCCTTTTGGTGAGCCATGATTATAATGACTCACAGGGAGGAAGTAGATAGCATAAATATTATAGTTATTTTATTAATAACACCTGCACTTGACTCCTATGAGTACAGCCTGTAAAATTCCCCACCAACAAAAATTGTTTACCTGAGACAGACTTGACTATATACATAGTCTCACTGCGGTCATCACTCGTCCATCCTTATACAGAAACTTTTTGATTTACCTCAGGAAATATCCTGGTTAAGTGTGTGAGCTGAAGCGTCGGATTTTCATATTCATATGGCATCAGGAAAGTGTCAGTGGAATGTTGATTGGACAAATGCTCACCCCTAATCATTCCTGTATAAGCTTCCATTCATCCCAAACGTATGTGCATTGACAATTTTGAATTAATTGGCAAAGGATGATGAATGGTCAATTGAGACGTCCAGACTCAAATTCTATGGTCAGACTTAAGGGTGTTTTCTGTCGTTGTTATCTTTATCCCTTACTCTCATCCAGCAGGGAGTCCTCGTAAATAACTTTCCCATCCCAAGTGAAACTAAGGGGAAAAAATCTTCTCATTTCTTCTCCCGTGGATGAGATTGATATCATTTTAAGGAATGCATAACAAAAAGGACACAGTTAACCCGAACCGTTTTACATGAATTACGACGTCCCTATTATTGTAATTAGGGTTAAATAGGAAAATCTTCCATATCCTCTAGCCGTGAAATCAAAACAACACACACTGGTGATTATATTCTCATTTTTATCTGCTCATGGGAAGGATTTTGGCATTCAGACTCATGCTGTTTTCCCAGAGAACATACACACTCACAAACTACAGTACGTATGTATGTATCTATGCATGTATTGTCTACCTTCTCTCCCTACACATCATCTATACGACAATGCCATCAAGAAAAACAAAACCTTGATAATTTTTTTGCAAGAACATCCCTAAAATTATGAGCGTACTCCCGCAGCTCTCCATGTAAATAGAAAATGTTGAATTGGGTGAAAAGACAGAAGAAATGAGGGGAAACGTGCAGTGAAGAATCTCTTCCCTGACACCAACAAGTGCAAATAAGGAAACATGAAAAGAAAGATGAGCTTACTAATGAACAAAGAAGAAAAATTCCATGCTTCCTCCCTTTAGTCTCAGGTATGAGATAAAGATGTAGTCCCAAGAACAAATACGGCAAAATCTAATACAATAGTTGGATAAAACCAAGTGAAGTCGGCAACACTCTGTGGTGTCAAAGAGTTTCATACATGGCTGTCCATGTATGTTATTTTACTTGTAAACATATATATTTACATACAGTATGTATGTATGTATGTATTTATGTACAGACTCCTAAATCTTACTGCTATATTTCTGGCTTCGTTTGGTCAACAATGTACAAGTGCAGATTGGAGACTACAAAGTAAAATATGATGTTCCTATATGAACAACAGTTGTCGTAGGGCTTGCGTGGGTGACCAAGGAGTGTATGTGTTGGGTTATTGCGTCCTCCTAAATTACTAACAAAGAGATTTATGAGACACGAGGAGTAAACTGAAAAGCTAATATATGGAAGAGATTTTCTCATATATTCCGCATGCAAGGCAAGGCAAAGCAAAGCAAAGCAAAACAAAGCAAAGCAAAGCAAAGCAAAGCAAAGCAAGCTGGGATAGAAACTCGCTTCACAATTTACAACATCTTATAATAATGATTGGGATACAGTATCTATCACACAGTCATTTAATTGACAGATCGGAACCGTCTGGCTTGCAAAAACCAATCCAAGGTGTCATGTACATAAGGAAAAATTATACGTTTGCTTGAAATGTGTTGAAAACTTTAAGAATCCTCCCAGCAGTAATAAGTATATGCAAGTCGGCTGATTGTGAGTTCGAGAAGGGTTCCCTACCATAAAATAGATCATTTCATGAGGCCATGTCTTAAAAATAACATGATCTTAATTAAACTGGAATAGTTCCTTAGGATGAGCATCAGGAACACATGTTCACTGAATTAAGTGCTCACTCGAGCATTGGGTTCCGGCAGAAAAATTGGACTAGAGTTCAAAACAGTTCGCATCCGTAAAGAAGACACGGTAGCAAATTATTCTTATTGTTTACATCCTCACGGAATTTTCTAACCAGAGAAATACATAGATACATAGTAGTGGCTTCCCTCTGTTTATCATATTATTTCAATTCTTCTTCGAGCCGATAACTTTCCTTGTGCCATTAGAATAACACTTATCGTAAATGTTCGTCCATCGGAAGAAACTAAATTACTTTGAAAGGCTTTTCTCACACCTGAGGCAGGCGTGCTAAAGGAGGAATTCGTTATGATACGAGAATGGGAAAAAAATTCATTATGTTTTAACTACTTTTTGCCGAATACAGAGACTTCATAAATGTGCCACTACTGTGGACTCAAAGGCAATGGTGAGACCTTTGAACAGGACTATTGTCAAGGCATTTGGGATTGAGTATGTATGTATGTACGTCATAATTATACATTACATCGTGAAACGGACCAAGTTATGGAGAGTGAGAGTGAGTGGCGAGGAAAATGAAACTTGTTCAAAATAGATGCTGTGAATGTTTGCCGTAGAATACAATACAGGGGGATACAGAACAAGAAAACTCTAACCATAGAAAAGTATTACAAAATTAGCATCCATTTAAAAAAATTACACGGTTTCCTCCGCGCTCCTTCCCTCTTTTTGTACCGTTGTAATCGACAAAGGCACCATGAGCCATCCCAACAAGAGAAACATTTTTACGTTTGGAATTCATTCTCGTCCGAATAATACAAATATACTCCTGTATAATGGGGAACACCAACAGTACATACATATATTTTTCACACTGTGTCACACTCCCTCTTGCTCCCTCAGAGTCACATAACATTATGCAATTTTTAAAAGCACAGTTACATACATGCTCAATTCACCCAAGAAACTTGGAAGTCTCCCCTGACGTAACTCCTGCTCGTTTCTTTGCTAATTTTAGAATAAATAATGAATTAATTACTTGCAAATTTTCCGTCTTGCTTCTTATTAACCTGTATTTTATAATTCCGGGTTTGTCAACCGAGTCACATACATAATATGTAACAATCGCAGCGAAAGCACAATGCTTTCAAAATTTAATGATTTCTAGAGAGACGGAAAACAAAAATTTTTTTAAACTTCAAAGCATTTAAAAAAAACATGATGAAAACTATATCTCTACTATGAGGAATGTAAATTGTAAAGTTTCTCTTCAAAGAAGTTTCTTTTCATTCCGTTGAGCTCAGTCAGTTTTATGACTGCAAGGATGAATTTGAGGATTGTAAGTGCGGAGCCTACTCAGTCTTTTCATACATGATAGGTCATATAGTGGTAAACCTAAACTTCTGAAGGTAAGGTTGCTCCTTGTAGTAAGTTGCAATACAGTAGTGAGCATTAAGGTAGATATACATAAGTCCCCGCGGACTGACTTATGCACATAGGGATTCGCATGAGTGTCCATTGTGATGGACGAGCGAGTTGAACGAATTCAAAATTGTTATTACCATTAATGTGCTGGTTGCTTCCAGCCGGACATAACACTTAATGATCGTCCATTGACAAAAGCATGACCATAATGGGAGAACAAACTAGTACAGAGACCAGCAAAAACCCCAAACATTCAGATGACACTGATGACAAGTTTTTTT
This sequence comes from Allacma fusca, assembly GCA_947179485.1. Classification (NCBI taxonomy): domain Eukaryota; kingdom Metazoa; phylum Arthropoda; class Collembola; order Symphypleona; family Sminthuridae; genus Allacma; species Allacma fusca. The sequence goes on from OX359247.1 coordinate 17,837,845, forward strand.
TTCTATCCCCATAATTATTTCATAACTTGTACTTCAAGCACTTGTCTCGGGTTTTTTTTAACACTGAGCAATTACAGTATTTCTGTTTTTTTTTTTCTGGTCCCTATGAAGTATTTTGCAAGACAACCCTTGACATAATGCTAGAGAATGGTACGGTGTATGATTTGTCCTTAGAAATGTCAACATTTGTTCTTTAATCATTAATCCTAACAGTTACAAACATTAGCATATTCAATGACATACAAACTCAAAAAAACGTTTTTACAGTTTGTGACGCAATTCATGCTCGGAATTATTTATTACTATTTTAGCATACGTATGTCCAAACAGTCTGAAAGTTGTGTAAGATACAACGAAACTCACAATGAGATATACATTAATATTTTTTACCGGACTGAAACATTTTTGATACTCCGGGGAATAATTAATTATCAAGAGAAAAATATAAGAATCTGCTTATCAAGTCATAGCCACATTACACTCATCTGAAAATAAGTCTGAACCTGTTTTGCCTTTTAGCAAGATATAATTTGAGGTGGGAATGAAAGCAGTTATGAGGCTCATCATACACACAGTGGCTGTATTTTTTTTTGTTTGTGGGGATGTTCGACTAATTGAATAAAAGTAGCAGGGCTGTATTGATATTGAAAAAATTAATGAGCTTATAATTATTCCTTTGACTGAGGTTGAGCGGTTAAAAAACTGGAAATTAATGATACCTTAAATATCTAATGTACATATGAAAATAGAGAAGCTGCTTCTTTACAAGTGTCAGGGAGGATTCTGAGCGGTTTTGTCTTCCAAAAGAATAAAGGCGGAGAGGAAACTAACCCTAAAAGAAGATGACTGAAAGGGCCTGACAGTCAGCAGTGAAGCACGTAATTAGAGAAATTGACTGATGATGAGACTGATAAACCAGTTAGTGTTGGCTATGGGTCCCTCGGGTGCACGTAGAATTTATGGGTTTTATTAACTACTTGTGAGAGACTGGAAAATTGCAGGGAAATGCATCTCTCAACCACTTAATGTCTTCCTTTCCGACTGGTCAGGTTAGGGAGGAAGTGTACATACAAATACTTCATTCCGAATGCAAAATTCGTTTAGTGTTTTTGTTGATATTGCTTCTGGTAATGAGATTTTTTGTGTGGACTCACACCTTTAAACTCGTATGAGACTCAAATTCGATCCCACTTCTCAACACAAGTACTAATAAGTGTGTGTTTGAAATTTAAAGTAAATATGTGCGGAATCCGAGGAAGGTGTTGACATATGCTGGGTTTCACATTATTAAAAAGGCTCTTCTGGGGATGGACATATCTATACATAAAATACTCAAGGTATTCAAAAATTCTATGAGTTGAGGATATTTACTTGGGAATGTTTGTATAGAAAAACGTTTTTACAAGTGTTCATTTTTCTCCTCTCACGAGTCTCATTGTATGCAAACTCAAGACTTTTCTTAAATTTTACACTTTTCCATCCATCAACAGCTCCTTTCTATGACACGTTACTCATCGCATCTTAGAGCGCGAGCGTTATCATTTCCCATTTTTTTTCACTTCTCTGTTTCTTTGTGCTGGGTTTTAGGAAAAGGGAGGACTTTTTGCTTTAAATACTTCTCTGAGGTGCTTCAGCTCCTCTACCACAAAAGTAACATCATCTGTGACTATATACAGTTGAATTGTACAAATTGGTCTCTCATCCCTTTCCTTTTCATCCTTGTTTACTTGCACTTTTAACCGTCCTGCATAAGGTATGTATATGGAGTCATTTTTACCTTGACTCAAAGGCGAAGTAAATCATGAGGAAAGGATTTTTTTTCTCGAAGGAAACCACAAGTGCAATTTTTAATGATTTTTGGTTACCATTTATGCACTATATGCTCCTCATTTCCTTACAAATGACAAATAGTATGCTAAGGTTGCTACCAAATGATGAGGTTGCAAATTAATAATAGAATATTGAGCTTACCTTTGTAATAATAAGTCTGTCCAGTGACAAATGTTGCCCCGGGTCAAGTCCTTTTGACGACGGAAGTCAAACGATGATCGAGACAAAATCACTTGAGTTCACTCCGTTCAGAGTACAGCAAACCTCACGCTGTGTAGTTCAGTTCAGAACTGATTTTTTTTTCACAATATCACAAAAAAAAAAGATTACTGTTTCGTTTAACCTGATGGTCTTTTTTTTTAATAACTTTGATTTTTTTTTTAAAGCTGTGTAGTATATGTATGTAGTAGCCGTTCAGGAATAATTTTTTGAATGAAGCTGCAATATTTTTTAGACACTGTGACACCGAGCGTTTACAGTCTACTGGGCCAACGGAGCAGTGGATGATGAGATGTGACTCCAACCCCGATCAGAGACAAGAATGACTGGAGCAGTAGTTGAAGATGTGGGAAATAACAATTGTTCACACTTTTCTCGTGACCTCCCCAAAAAAAAAAAGCTCGAGCCAGCCACACAATACGATAGAACGGGCTGAGATGGCAAAAGTGTGGATGTAATCCAGAAACGTGCACCTTTTTCTTCAAGACTTGAGACTCTGGGAGTTGATATGTACGGCTTGAGAGGATCTTCAGCGAGGAATCTTCCCCGTGCATATGCAATTACTGCGTCTCCTTACAGTGGTGTTGGTGTAGAAGTGTAGGCACCTACAGCAACCCAAGGCATTGAGTGGTTACCAGCAGCGGAGTGTAGGCTTCTGTCCTAAGGTACCTCTTTTCTGCTAGCAAAAATAATGTAAAATTTATCCTACAGATATATGTACGTCCCCTTGCATGGGGAATAGTATATACACGCAAGCTAGAAATATCCACTCCGTGCCGTATGTAATATTATGATTACAGATTATGATCCCAAATTGCATTTTACACTATTCCTTCTACTCAGACCTCAGAAGATGGTATGTTAAGTGGATAGGGTATACAATTATGTATATAAATAATATACGAGTGTACAGATATGCAACAACTTTCGTACTATATTTCTGAATTTATTTCTTTGATTTGCAAAGGTATAAGATATATGAGGAGGGGGGGGGGGTAGGGGTACTATAGAAAAGGAAAAGGTACATTGAAGGCACGATCTTTGCAATGCAACACGTCAAGATGTGCCAATGTATGTACACACTCTGCAGGAGTTACATCCACTCTGAGCGTTATAGCCTAATGGTCATAATCATACCTGGTGTATTAGCCTCCTCAAAAGTTTACAAAAATTCTATGCATATGCTCATATCTAAATACATATATGTGTATAACCTTTTACTGCAGAGGATAGAAAATACAAACTTGTGGAGAGTTATATACTCAACTCGCTAAAAGAGTGAGATGATAATGAATAAAAGTAGGTAAAATGCATTAGTACAGGAGATCCTGTACTAGTCAGGCCATACATACTACATTTACATACATACATGCTGCACATGACTGACACTACTTATGTATAGATACATACTTGCTATGTATGTACATACCCCGTAACCCTACTAACGTCCTCACTGGCACTGGCACTGCAAGTATGTATTCAAATGAGATCTCCTTTATCTTTCTCCTGTCCCCTTCACTTCATCTCTCTCTTGTTGTCATCTCTTGGTGAAGTCTCCCTTGTCATCGTTTGAGCGCATAAACTTTTCAGTGCAAGTATACCTACTTCTAATACCTTAAGTATATTTTCCTAAGAACTTCGGCTCACTGCGATGGTGGCCCTCAAATGTTTTTATTACCCTGGTCAATATAGATGGATGCCTCTCTGAAAGGGTCATTTGTGCGTATGGATTGGAGGAGCACTACTCGATGACTACAACAACAATCTAATTTTGGGATGTGGACTGGCCCAATTTTAAATTTCTATTTAATTCCTATGAGTTACATCCGTTTGGTGTATGGCAGAGCAATATAGAGGATTATTCAGCTGATTACCTCGTCTTGGATAAGAAAGAATGTCGATTATTATGGATTGCCTTGAAGATGCAGTAGTGATGGGGTGTACTCTGTAGTGGGATCATCTCCCTAGACATAATATAATTATATATACATAACAGGTCGATACTATTTAGAGTCAGAGGAACACAACACAATTTGTCCATTGTGTATCCTTTCCATGGAGTATCGTGGGTTTGGGATGTATAATCATCTCCATTACGATTGAATTGAGTAAGGATAGATTATAATTTGGCGTAAGACTACAATGTCAACAAAACTTTAGACTTCAATGCTATGAATTTACATGGTGTTGACTCTGGTCTGCGGTTTGGCCAGTTTTTTTTTCAATGCGTAATTTCCAAGTGGTTACTTATTGTTTCTTCATATATGTAGTAGATGTGTATACACAAATATAATTTATATAGTAAATAGCAGTACAAGGAGGGATCCTTACGATTGTAACTTTATGAAACACTTATCTTAATGTATTCCTTGGTGGTTGTATGTGTGTGATGTATCTCCTTATGCTTGGACAATAAATTCATTAAACGGGTGTATGCATAATAGTATCATATTATACAAAAGAGACAATGCACGTGTGAGCTTTATGCTCTTATGTGACTTTTCTCTTTTTCTTGATATTTTTTTTTCGGTATATTGTTTGTAAATGTCATTCAACGTTTCTATTCCATATGTATAGAGACCTGCTGAGGCCCCGTATAAAATAAGTGTCTATAGAGCTAGACACATTCCATAAACCATTTGTGTATAGTTACTTGTTACGAACCGTAAAGGTAATCTAGGGTGGTGATGAGCGTATATGCATAAATATGAAGCCTTTCCACAAGAACTGACTCTCGTAACTTGGCCCAAACAACTCAACCTGTACATAATGACTCCACTGGATTTTTTCCGTCTGTGATGAGCCTCATGCTGAATGAAGTCGTCTACGTTTTCCAACGACATTAATCCATTATGACCATTTTGGTACGTTTTGTCAAACAACTCTGGTAGTACACACTACTGTTTTGCGGCACAATTTGATTTATTATGGCAGAGAAAATGACGAATCCTTGTCACAAAAAAAAACATTTCTACTGGGCCCACCTTGGATTTGAAGTGTGGCAGTCTACATTGAGTATCTTCAGTGTAGTAGAAAGTATAAAATACCTGACAGATTTTAGCTCGGCAATTAGTACTAAAAAAGAAAATACCTTGAAAAACTGTAGGGAACTATTAGAGCATTCTGGGAACCTTAAATGCCAAATCATTGGGATTTCATGCAATCACAATTAACCTTTTTATTGGCAAGTTGTATTTTTATTCTTCGGGATGGGTCGGGGATTTTTAAGAGACAGGCGTATACTGTACAGTAATAGAAAAAGTCAATTAAAATGTCTTTTTTTTTCTCTCTCTCTCTCTCTCTCTCTGTGAACAGTTACATTAAGAGAGTGCAGGAGCCGGAGTCTATTTGTTCTTGATTTTATGTGTTTATAATGATACCTCCAAATGGGTCTTTGCTCTTTTCGGTAACAGTAAGTGAGATACAGCTGTCCCAGTAAAATACATGGATGACAACCGTTTCTGAGACAGTACTTTACAATACGCTGACAGAGCGAGCTCTCGTTATGGTAATGAATGATCGGACAAGTACAGACACTTACATGAATACTGCGTTAACAACTTGTTTTTGTTGTTAAACTCACTCTCCTCAAAGTCCTCGCTTTGACATTTGTGAGGAACTTTCAAACTACTCCATTTTCCATTATACAGTTCATTGTCTTCACCTGGATCTTCCTGGAGTTAAATTAGAGAATTGGAGCGAGAGTGAGACTACTTCATTTGCATGCACGTCTTTAAAAGTGTAAGTTTTTTTAAATGTAAATACATTCTGTACGACGTGTCTCTATGCTTGTAATCAGCTCATATGTGTTTTTAGCACCTTTATCAATTTTACAACTTGATGTTACTCTCAAAGTATATGTACACTCACTGGCTCAATGGGTTTCACCAATTACTTCTGAAGGTGGCTGATCTCATTTTTTTTAATTCGTGAATTATTGGGATGCACCCAATGGAGATTCTTTCAATTTATCCTTGGAAAAATTCATTGTGTTCCTGTGTACAATACAGTGATTATGTCACATATACAGATATCGCTTTACAAAATATTACTCTGAATAAACAAACCATTCATACATATAATTACGTGAATCATTTAAAGGAATGAGTATTATTGCTCTCAGACCTTTTAAGGGAATTTTAATCCCAGTTTTTTTATCTGATCTTGAACTAATGTATCATGAATCAAGCTCCTCATGCTCTTCATGAGTTTGCAATTTTTATGGGAATGAAATACATGCGATGCCCCCGATTCCATAGTGTAGGGGTTTTATTGACAATATGCACATTTCATTCAATGCATGTATTACAGTAGGATCAGATACAATTAATAAATTCAATCCCCCTCATGTTATAAAAATGTTTGTAGCAATGGCAGTGGAGACCCATTCCGTAAATTATATGAACTGTCTTTACAGAAATTGAATTGAGGGATGTCAAACTAGAAACAGCTCCCAATTTGACGATAAAAGTTAAACTTGTAGAAAAAATACCTGCTTATGAAATGATGCATTTTGTGTGCTCTGAAGGCACACAGCACAAAATACAGGTAGTTGCTACACCTTCATGCATAGCGGATGGAGTTGAGTAACAATTACTTGTTGAGTTTTGAATCCTAACTGTCCGCAAGTAAACAAAAACACCATCAAAATTATTATGATAAATCAAAGAGAAAATATAGATAGAGCACATGTGTGTACGCTCAAAAGTGAAAGATTCAGGAACAGACGCGAACTTTTAACAATTATCAGATCACAAAATGAAGTACTTCCTGAGCCTCATAAATATTCTCAATTCTCAGCCCAAACACACTAGAAACTGACTCTGAGTGAGTTGTGCACATAGGACACTAAAAAGAACAAGAGAGCCTTCTGTCTACCCGTTGGGTTGTTTCTCAGAAACCATAAAAAATGAAACCATTTGGAAGTGATTAACTCATATTTTGGCAAAATATATGCTCGTATTACTCAACTTTCGACTATCTTCAACTCATCACACCTCATTAAGTATTAAGCTGGGTAAAAAATGATCCCATTTCATCAGCGTTAATTTGTGCACAATCAGCTGTTTTAATATTCATTCTCTTAATTAGTTATCTCGGCAAAAGATAAGCAACTCGTTCGTAGTAATTATTACTCTTTTTCATGTCTCCTTTCTCGTCCGTATAGTCAAAGGGTAGATACATACATACGTCATATCGTATGCAGGCTTTTGACTCAACATTCCCAGGGAGAGTAACAAGACTGTCAGGAGGATCATTTAGCAAGAAAGATTTGCTCAAAATTTCACACATTTTGTGGAAAAAGAATTATATTATCTTGAAAAAGGCTGTACAAATAAAAATAAAGTAATCAAAAGGACTTTATAATGCTAACCTACACGTTTGCTGGGTTGAGGAGATTCGTAACTTACTACAAACTGGCCTGTACAAAGGAACATGAACGGTTGTTCATATAATGTAAATCCAGTTACTATAACTACTCCTGTAACATACAAATACTCATTTATACGGTAAATCATCCGGAGTCAACACACACACACACACACACACACACACATCCTTAGAAAGTGTAGTGTTACATGCCCGTTGTGATTTGGGATGAAGTGCCTATTATAATTACTCGAGTGAAAACAAGTGATAGGCGGGAAAAAAATCGGAAACTCATACATTTGTTATGTTATAATTGCCCTGAACTGTGAGGCTTGTAGTCATTCAACGAGCAAATTATCATGGTAAAATATAATGCTGCCCTGTTAATAGGAGACAGTTGTGTGTGCGTAGCATTTAAATGATCATTTTATTAGCAAAATATATTAACTCATCTTGTCATGAATAACTATAATTCATAATTCGTTCAGCCAGTGCTGGGGTAATAATAATACTTGTAACTATTTGATTTTCTGATTGGTTCATGCATAGGGTATGTGTGGAGTTGGGGGCAGAGTCCCATACATGCACATATGGAGGAATGTGATGTGGGTCTAAATGTATATTATACTCACATTAAAGGAAGAGTCCTCCTCAGGATTAGCATAGATATGTAGATACATACATGAGTATGTCTCTGTGCCATATGCTTATTGACCATCTCTCAATTTCCCACAGCATAATCACATTAATCATTGATGATCTCTCTCTTGACTGCATTTACTGGATGCTTTTGGAATTTTAATGCTCCGCGTAATTATACAGTTTTAATCATTAGCTGTCATTTCATTTCAGTCTGTAACACCTTTTTTTAATTTTTCCTTCATAATCTTATCTCCTATCTTGAAATGAGCCCGTCAGAGAGGATAGTCCCAATCAATGAACAGGATTACCCAGTCGTTGCTGAATTGGCTTTTAATTATTAAACACACACACACACACACAGTACATTAAAGGCTCATTCGGACTTGTATTTTCATGTAAATATTTTTCTCTCTTACGGCAACTGATCAACTCCCAGAGGCACAGGTATTTTAGGGCTGGCAAACCCATTTCTGCAAGGTTTGGAGTACAAACCGATGTAGATTGCATCATGAGATAATGATTGCAGAAAAAAATCCTGACTTGGAAGCAAATAGAATCGAGACTCCTTTTATCTGTCATCTTATCCCTAAAAATAGTTGAGGTTTCTTCAAGATAACAACTTTTACTTTTTTTTTCCGTAGAGGTCATCTATTTCCAACTAAACCGACGAACAACCTTACTCTGTAGCCAGGTTGAATTCAAATCTGATACTGTGACGATGAGAGTTCAAAAAAACCATTGAGCAAGCATTATAATGGATTTTTCCACTCAAAGTCAGAACAATTCCGTGGGAATAGTTGCAGGAAAGTTTTTTTTCCATTGGGGTGTATTATCACATGTATAGTCACATCATGGTTAAGCATAATTAGACAGAAAACAATTAATTGTGCATTGACTTAGGTCATCTTTATTTCTTTCCCCCCTCCCCTTTGATTATTTGTACTGTAATATGACGGACAATAAAATCCATGCCAACAAGTATCTATACTTAAGAATTATGACCGTTGTCATCACTGAGCACTTGACTACATTTATTTCACATAGGCGGAATTCATCCCCGTCGACAGGTGTAATTAATATTAAATAACATTGAAATATCAATCTTAATAGGGGAATTACATCCCTTTTGATCAGCCCTCTTACATTTTGACACATATCGGAGGAAAAAAAATGAATGAAAAAGGTAAAATACCATCTCGATTACGCGTCCGTGAGCATTACCGTACTAATTATTTCAGATCTAGTCAAAACAGGCGCAATGGATACACTCAAGTATCTTATATGTCGTGTTTACATTCATCAGGGCACATAAACAACAATACTGATTATATACTATACGACAATAAATAAATAAACAATGTATGCATTTATACATGGAAGTAAGTATATGTACTCATGCATATGCTAAATACGCTGCGGCAAAGCTCTGTCCACAGTTGAGAATATATGTAAGCCTCTGAACTACTACTATCAATTTACCCCTGAATGAGGGAGTAGGGATTCCATGCCTCACAAATGCATATCTACCTTTAGTACCATAATTTCTCTTTTAAATAAAACAAAGCTTGTAAATTATTACGACTCGTAAGTAAATTAATGGCATGACAAATAGCAATTTCATTATGGATTGCCCCACCGACTCTATTTTGTTGCAGGAGTTGTCAGGGTGCAGTCAGCATAAAAAATCTTGGATTATACAAAACTCATGGCAAACAGTTCTTCTAAATATTCCTAAAGTTCTCATTGAATTTTTTGAATACTCCTTACGTCTGCATTTCTGTGGACGCTGTTGGTCTTGCTGCAAATTTCCTGCAGCTGCTTAACTATAAGGCTTGACCTAAAGTGATATCATTACCCGTGAGTCTAACAAATGACTTTTACTTTCCAACAAGTGTCATTCGAGGATTCCCGCGTGAATCATTTTCTACTTCATACTTTTAACATATACTTTTAATGTACACTCCTTAAATCAAAACGTATTTAAACTTACAAAGACACACTTATCAATTATTGTACCTACATTGCTAGTAATAATTGGTTAAAATGCTCATTAATGTCTGAGACTCCTAGCCGAATTTGGTTTTACTTCCGAAAATGAACATATTTGGCAATTCAATAAATCTTTCCCACGTTCTATTAATTTATTGAAAAGAATTGAGTAAGAAGCAAGATTTTAATGAAAAATTTGCTATTGCTCCTTTTGGGCAAAAATCCATTCGCAAATAAATAACTGTATATGTATATATACACAATTAAAAATAGGCTAATGGCAAGAAAGCCCAACACATATAATTATATCGAGGGTAAGCAATTTCAAAGGAGATTTTCACACCTACCAAAAGCCACGCGATAGTTCTACGGACGCGATCCCGAGAGGTGAATCCTGAATGTACTGTTTGAATTGACAAGTTAATTTGACGACATAACCAGGATGCATGTTTACAATCAAGGGAAAAATTCAATTTATCAAACGTTTTCTCAAACTTACAACAAACCTGAGACACTGACATGATGGAGTGTATATATAGTTCGTGAGTGTGGCATGGCTCTTCTATTTGCATTTAATTATTGTTATTCGTATTTGAGCTGACTGAGAGCCGAACATGGCTCCACATTGTACTATACTCTCACAGATTGTGGGCTCATATTCAAATGCAGATTTGCAGTTTGCATTTCCGCTTGGGTTTCCATACTGCCATCCGAAAGGCTTTCACATTTGCATTAGTCAATAGAGACCAGAGATTTAGCTGCAAATTTACCAGCAGCGGTGAGCATACAGAGCCAGAGCGGACATTATGTATGAGCACACTTGTTCCCTCCATCAGATTAGTAATAACTGTGGGAGTTCACGTTAGGATGATGGGATATCTTCAAGAGAGATAAAAGTTCTAGCTTTTCCTTTGCTCAATTTTACTCAAGCAAAGACGACTCAATGTTTCATGTATCTACATACTAGGCACACAATGCTGAGCAATATAGTTCTAGAGAGGAGACTCTAACCGAGCAAGTTGCCAGTGATTCATGACTGGCATGTTTGCAGTTGCAATTTCCCGTTAAATTATTCAAATTTAAAACTGAATACCACGAGATCCCTATTGCTAGTACTGAAACTGAAAGGAGCCAAAGTAGGGTTCATTATTATGTCCCATGATTTTGTGTAAACAGATTAATGGTGATATAAAAAAAACTGTGCCTTTGTCCATGTAAGGTATTTTACCTAACCAAGTTTAGCTCTACTCCTGGTGATAATTTATAGGAAAAGTCAACGCTTTTAATCGTCATAAGAGAGTCACCAGAGTGTGTTCATATGGATGTAGATACATAGATACGTGGATAGGTATGTAATATAGGATAGTCAGGAAGAGTACAGCCCATTTAGTCACATTCATATAATTTGTTCACACTTGAAGACAGAATTAAGATTAGGAACAACAAGAAAAAAATATGTACTCTGGGAAGATATGAGTCAGTGATAAACACAAAAAGGACACTCAGGAGGCAGGGATTGTAAACCTGAGGAAGTGTCGAGCTCATTCATAAGCATACATTTATTACTAAAGATAATGGAGAAGCCGTGAGGATGGCTGCCGTCTTAATAGGTGGGAGAGCACAAATAACGTAATCATAAAATGTAAATGTATGTTAATTCCCAAACCCCTACCAAGATATGGTCATGGAGCACAGAAATTTTTAGTATCTGTTGTACACACTGATATAATCTCTTGGCATTTGAACGATCTTCGGGTGTTAGCATTTTTTTACGTAAGAAATAAAGAGTCAATACAGAGAGGAGTACATATGGTCTGAAGTAGCCTCTTCCGCCACAATTATCACAAGCACAACCTCCCCACCTGCCAAAAAACTTTCATCAAATTAACAACACAAATATTCCCAGATATATATATACAGCACTCAAAGTATTATACACTGAAGACATACAGTTATTAACATAACTCCTTCACAAGTCGATTCTCACAAGTGCCTCATCCCCCATGTGTGTATGTATATAACATGGTGGACTATCCCGTCAAACTCTGACAGAGATTTCCTCCAATCCTCTAAATATGTACGTAAGTTGGGTAGCATCACGCAGTGTGTACAATACTCACATATGATGTGAGTCACATGTAGCGTGTCATGTTAATCATATCAAGTTATCAAGTTTTGGATTTTCACTCATTCTAGATACGTCCATCCGAAAAAGCGCAACAGGTTGTTGTCTGTCATAAAATCCAATGGTTTGCAATATGCCAGAGCTTTACGTTCACAAAAGAAATCAATTTCCCCCCAAGACCCTATGTTGACCTGAGAGTAGAAACATTACCTGTATTTCCTCCATTCTAACATATAATCCATAAATTAGGGAACTGAGATTTATTTTATTTTCAAGTGATTCTCAAATTTATTACTTTTCCAATTGGAAAACACCGTGAGACCGTCATGAGGAGAGAGACTATTACCGGATACTCTCATCTGTCTCATTCTCTGAATGACAATTGTGCCGCCGCTGCTTTAATGTATTAAAATTAATTTGCATTTTATTTTTTCCCAGCTAACTTTGTGCATAGGTAGCTTCCACAAAAGGATACATTGCTACGTGCATATGTGTAGATACTATTGGAGAGCCCTTGGAGTACATACGTAGCTAATTGCAAGATCTGAGTACTTGAGAAAACAGGAATTTCTACGTGAACACTTCAATTCACGAAAGAATAGCATAATTCATAATTTGTAAATTGAAGTAAAAGATTCAATTCCATTTCACTCTTTCTTATGCAAACATATTGCTTATGTATGGGCGTGATATGGGGCCGCCGACTCTCATGTTCGTACCTGTACGGCATTTTCCTGACAAATTCACAAAAATCACTCCCGTCACTGATTTCGCCTGTGAAGAAATTGAAAGTGAATTTTAATTTACCGTCAGCCGGCGAAGTCGGTGTGGTACACACTCCCAAGACACTTTCCGTCCTCTGAAATGATTGGAAATTATGAACAAAAAAAAATAATAATACTGCCTGTGAATTATATCTCTTTAAGTGATTTCATGATTACAATTTATGTGACGCGTACACAATAATAACTCAGGTATTTAAGCTGGCTAATAGACATTTTCGAGTGACATACGCTTCAATATTCAATTTATCTTGAAATTCAGGGAAGGTATGAATTAATTCATTTACAGTATTTTGTTTCTACAATTCCTTTGTATTTTCAGAGCTTCTGTCTATGGATTGCACACATCAAGGATTTTACTCCAAACCTATTATATATGTATACCTGGGAGTGTAATTCTGATACTAAAGATACTGTACTTGCACATTTGCTGTTTCCTACTCGGATCACATTTGAATATCTACTTTTGTGGGAAATAACTACATGAGTTGCATTAGTAAAATATCCAATAATTAGTCATATTTCCATGTGAGGCTTGATATTTACCGTTTAGAGTCTGCTCAGTCCCTCTACCTCTGAAATCCACCTAAGTAATTATTACTGTTGAGGAAAATTGTGGAAATATTTAATTTTCGATTTCACGAATTACCTATAGATATATACACCTGTCGATGAAGCTCATCGTCATGATAAAAGGGAGCCTTTGGGCTATGGAATGAATTTGTGACAATAAAATGTAGCTAACTAGTGTTACACCCTTACAATAATGCCCTGCCTTCCTCTGTCGGTAAATAACTCACAATAGGGTTTTCTATCCTGACACACGAGTGTATTGTGCGTTGAATGTAAATGTTGCAATATTTGCATTTTTGAAAATTTTTTACAACCATATTCTTTTAGTTAAATACGATTTAGTCATCGGAAAGTGAAAGAGATATGTTTTTCATTGAGAGCTGATAGGGACTTTCAGTTGACCTGCTGACGCCTATTGTTTTGTGTATTTTGATTATCAACTCTTTTATTTGGACATTGCAACACATCAGAGAGTGAATCCCCCCGTAGAAATTAGCGTGTCATCGACATTCAATTATCATTATCCGTTTGCAAAGACTTGGGACTCATCTCAAGTTAAATCAGGAGAGTATTTATGATACCATCACTCTCATCACACTTTGCTCATATGTACATGACTCCTTTGAGAGTATGTATTACCTGCTAATGGACGGTTATTTTTGATTGAATGTAATTTAAAATACTGACAATGCTCACTGTCGAAATGTAAACGCTGCTCGTACTTTATTATTTGTTTTTCCCTGGTAATGTCAAGATTAGATGACTGGTGCAATGAGCAGACACATGTATCTCCTAATCACTCGGATTAAATTGACAGGTGAACCACATGAGGATACATAACTTGTCAGTTCTGTTCCGTTACCTCTGATTGTGCGTCGGAAATTTTCTCACTGACGAGCCGATTTTTTCTTCACCTTGCTTTCCTCGATAACGATGCTGATATGACATCAGCAATTCCTTTCGATTTTCGACTATTATTGTGCCAATGTTGATTCGTTCCCATATTTAGATCCCTATATGGGGTTATCCCCCGCAATGTAATCTCTAAATCTGAGGTTAAATACATCATTTGGGTAATTTTAATGGAGGGGTATATCTTGGAAGGATGTTTGTAATATACTCTATAATTTTGCAATCCCCAAATTGTCAAGTTCAAATAGATTAGACACAGAGACCTATATTCGTACTTTTATATACTACTCAGATATCAAAACTCTACAGTTTCTTGTTCGTAAGTCGAGATCACCCTTTGAATGAGCTGCGCTTGTGTGTCTGGTAATCCGAGATGCATTCCACTAGTACTTGCGTAACTAACCCTTTTGATGAAGGTGTTTGAACAGTAAATTGAAAAGGGGAGATTTTAAACAATTTCATTTAATTTCATCCTCCACCTTGGCTTGGTAGTTGCTATACGCTGGCATGTTTTCATTACGGAGCTTTCAACTCGAAAATTATTCAAAATTATACCTTTCGAATGATTGAAATAGGAATTTGATACTAATTCTTTCTGACGTTTGCCTTCTCCAAACTTTGGACAGCTCTCATTGTCAGTTCCAAACGGTGCCTCTATTTTTGCTTGCGTACTTTTTTTTGTGTGTGTTTCAAATTGTTCACGGCGGTAGGTGTGAGGTATGTTGCCATTTTACCATATGTAAAGCTTCGCCAATTGTAATTTTTTACAGTCTTCATAAAGGTACATGTAGTCAGGTTGGTGTGTTCATTAGTCCGTGCATACAGAACTTGGCAGATGACAGGAATGATTTGTGACATGCCTCTCAGCTGAATATTTTTGTCCGTCTTACTTGAATATTTTTAAGACGACCAACAATAGCATTTCTCCATTCGCAATCCTGATCCCTATCAACAGGGACGTGTATTTACCCCACATGCATGAGAAAATAAACGAAAATCAGGCACAACTGATTAGTGATGACTGCACTCATCCTTTGTACAAGGGAGATACTCCATGGAGGTGATGCAAGAGTTATCAGAGTTTTGGCAGACACTATTTTGCCATCGAGACAGTCTTGAAAGGGAAGTGTTAGTTTCTCATATTTAAATGCTGGGTAATTATGCGCTTAATTGATATGACCACTTCCCTCTTCTGTATTAATTGCGCTGATGCAATCCCATACATTCCGTGTCTCTTAGTAATGATACTCTGTCATCAGAGTTTAAGGATCACCAAAATCATAGTGTCCTCTTCAATCCAAGGTGTATACATATGTACATGGCAATTTCTCGGTATGATTTGTGAGCTCAAGAAATGTAGTGCCATGTGAGATATATACATAACTTTGTCCTACATTGTACATATGTACAAGTATTTATTTCCCCTATGCATCCTCCTTTACATCTACCTACTTCAAAGGGTATATCATAATAACAACTCAATGAATAAGATTTGTGGTGCCCTCTTGAAATTTCTCCTATTTTAGTCACTAGATTTCCGTGAGAGAAAAAAAGCTTCAGCACTCTTGGACTCTCTTTTTTCCCTAATAAATCAAAGAATTTTCGTATCAATTAGTTTTAGCTCTTAACACGTTATATTTTAATAGATGCTCACATTAATAAAGCAGCAGGTACACATGTGGATGGAATTTCCAGTTAACGAGTTAATATCATTGTGATTCACTCAAAAGGGGCTTTTGTCACTTTGGCAAGCTTATTAAATTTGGAATTTAAATCATCCCCATCTCTGTGAGTCTTTGAGGATGGGATCTCTCTCAAATTTACTTCTCCCAAGGAATTATGTGCTGAGAGTGTAAATCATTTTAAAAGTATTTACAGAACACAAATGCATATACATACACAATAATACAATTATTAGTGCTTATGAATGTATTGAACCCTAATTTTCTTATTTCCTCATGACTTAACATTTACAAAGGAACACTTGAGAATGTAGCCATTGTTAATATAGCCCATGTGTTATTTGTGTATACGCGTATCTCTAGATATGTACATGTGTGACAACGTACATGCACACACGCCGTATCAGCAATAGGAACACTTTAGAGATTTCCATGGGAAAATTGAATACCACACAATTATCCATTGTTAAATCGGATAAGTATTTACTTTAAAATGTTTCCGTGTGCGAGAGGAATGGAGGGTTTTGAGAACAGCAACTTATTACACTCACAAAAGATTATGCATTAAATTACATCAATTTAAATTCAAATGATTATGAGCATGAATTAAGAGTAAAAATTACCCAAAATCAAGTACATTCCATGTAGTAAAAGCATACAAGAGGAATATTGCTCCAACCTAAACTCTGACATGCTAGCGAGTCCCATGTTCCTCTTGATACACATCAAAAAATTATTTTACACATTTGGTCCTCACAACACATGCGTATGCATAAGCAAGACATAATAAAGCTGTCAAATCTAAGCGTTGGTATTTTACATCTCATTAGAAACTTGAGACTCACTATAAGCTCAACATAATATTCCCTCACAAAAGGCATTATGAAGACCCCCTCAAGAATATTAAGATACGTTGTATATGTAAGTATCTATAGGTACACACACCCAACTTTACAGACACCACTGCTGCTCGTAAGGACATGTGTAGTTAGAAAGAAAATAAAAATAAATTCTTAGTTCTAAGCCAGCCTTACGCAATGGTCTCACAATGCTATAACTGAAACTTATAATTTATCGTGTGGCCACGGGCATTTCGTCTAAGTAAGTTGTACAAAGCAAGTGTATACATCGTCGGTGCACTGTAAAGAGAATGACCGAGCACAACTGACCACGGACTGCAGTCACGTAGAATATGTTAAAATACGTCCCGACCTAATTACTACCATATTTTGGAAGATCCCTCGATAACTAGGTCCATCACCTCCTCATTCTTATTTATTAAACAAACATTTACTATTGCGTGCAGTGTGGTCCTGTAAATTATGATGAGCAAAGGCAACTGCCAAAAATGCGGAATATCCCTCGTAAAGAACTGGTCCTTTGGAGCGGACGCAATGGTTTTGTGGTGCCAAGAGGGTCTCTGAGCAATGATGAAGCCCAATGGATGTAGTAAGTAACTTGCATGTGAATTTCTGCGGCACCTGATACCTCTTTGACTTTGAACAGACCAGAGACGCTGATTGCATTAACTGTACATCCCCATAACAGAACACACGTAAGATAATGATTGACTAGGATGTATTGAAATGTTGCAAATTTATGATGCGCAGTTCGAACAAGTACTTTTCCTCTTTGTTTTCAGGTACGACGGCAAATATGTAAGTGATGAATGAGTGAGACCATACTTTATGACAACTAACAATACGTCCTGAATAATCCCAGGGATGTTAGTAGTAAGTCATAATGTACATATTACATGCACTGCGCCATATGTACAAGTGATATCAAATCCATACATGAAAACATAAAGTACAGGAAAATATCCTAACTTCCGACGCCATACCAAAGGATTGCATTGGTCTCGGGACAAATATTCCATCTTGAGGCAATATAGCACTACTGTATATGTACTCTGCACAATTTGAGTGATGCCTGCGTCTGACTCCAAGAAGATTCTCTCGTTCCTGCCCAAATCGAAATTACCGTCACGAAGAACTACCATGCACGCAGCACTCATGATCTTCATAGGATGTAACTTAAATTTTAACTAGACTATATACAACCTGAGGTTAGTTATGTAATCCACTTGCATGCATCATTTATTTTAGTGGAAAAAAATATGTATGTATTTGTATAAGTACTTGTAGGATTAGTTGGGATTACGACACTAGATACATATATCTACATCTGGTACATATGAAGTTGAAAGTGTTCCTGACTCAGCTAAATTTTATAATTTATGGCAGATGCAATCGACTCAATGGGGCCAGTACAGTGTGTGTTTTGTTTGTAGCCTGGAAAAGGGACCCGAAGTCTGTATACACAATACATCTACTGTTTTAGGTATGAATTAATTTTATGTGGAAGGACATATTAATTTGATAAAGTATCATTTTCCTACCTATTCCATTGGCAATTTACAAGTGCTTTCAAGCCAAAGGCCAGTCTTTCCGCCAGGTACTTGATTTTTAGAATGATCAGTTATTGGTTTTTTGCTATTATGTCATCGTCGCGACCTACTGACAATTTCTTGTTTTTGCAAACCATTCATCCCATTTTCGTAAGAGTAGGTGTCTCATTTAGCCCTTTCATTAATGTTTCTCTCTTATTTTATTTCTCTATTCCGAAACATACCCAGAATAAAAGATTATGCAGTCATGGAGTAAGGATTCAAGTGTAATTTTGGTTTTTTATAGTTTTAAGTGATACAGCAACAACTAATAAACAATCAGTGGGATTGGTCTCACTTGAGGATTTCAAGACTACCTTTATGTAAGTATTCATATCTTAAGAATAAGAAGAAGGAGAAGAAGAAGAAGAAGAACCAGCAGATGCTCCTACGAAGGAACAGGTTCAACTTTTTTGTGCTTATAACCAGACTGTTGACATTTGACAATCAAAGAAGAGACGACATCTTCAGCCTTGACTTTAAAAATATTTACAAACTTGTTTGTGAATAAGTATAAAGTTTTTTTTTTTCGTATTTATTTCTTATTCTGCAATCAACTTGAGTGAAGATGCACCTGTTGACCAGACGCTTCTTCATCCCAACCTTGCCTCACTCGTGCTTTTGTCCCCTGAAATGTGCGGATTGCATGGCGTAAACAGGCTCATAAAAGACAAAAAATAAGCACTTATAGGGTGCAATTCATTCCACATCATTTGTCTTCTGTCATTTTTTGTTTTAGTTCCAAGAAAAATCTTATAATTTTTATATAAATAATGACTGGTTCCGCGTTCCAATCCCTTTTTTATACCCACACATTACATTTTGGCGGTTTGAGCTCAATCCTCATTCATACTATTTTGAGTTCATCCTAGCAAAATTATTTCCACTTGCCATTTTCCTATACACGTCACAGTCCAGGAATCATGCTAAATTGTCCGGAAAAGGAGGGGAATTGCAACTTATCCTATTGAAAGGGGTTCCGGCATATGGATGATGATTCTCCCATTGTAGTACAACGATAAGTTTAAACAGAAGAAAGTTACAATTCTACCCATTTATTAGGGCAACTTTATTGTGTATGTGTGCTCAAAGATTTTGAGACATGAATCACGGCATTGCAACACTTGGGACTTTAAAGTGAATGAAAATTTAAATTAATTATCATTTTAATACAAGCATTCTTCAGGTTCATTAATGAATAATTCTAATCAAGCGACGCGTTTTACTCAAGTTTAGAGACATCTTGTTTCTACATAGGCATATATGTATATATTTATGAACATACATATATGCCTGTAAATGTAGCTCACGCCAGAGGAATTCAATGTACGATAGGAACCTTTAACTATCACAATTTGTACAAATTTGCAAACCCTACATACATACATAATATTCTATTCCTCTGCATGCAGACATTTCGAGAGAAGAGGACTAAATGCATCACCGTTACTTTCACTTTTACGTTCTCTCTCTCTCATGCCTCCTCAAACTCTGACTATAACTTAGACCACTGGTGGTGAGAGTATGTAGGTAGAGGGTACGTTTGGGGCTCTCTGACTTCCAAAATAAAACCATTTGAAAGTATTTACATATTAGAGCTCATTGTATAGAGGGACTTATATGTGCAGTAATTATACGTTCCCTATACATGCGGACTTAATTTATGCTCACATGTTGTTAATGTGCGGACTGAATGGACCATTCTGAAATTGCAACGATGGTATTATCTGCATGTGAATGCTAGTAAAATAAGTAGTGTTGAATTTTTTTTTTTTTTGGAGGAGCATATTATTTTTATCAGTGGTGGCCCGAGCATAATATCTAAATGGAAGGAACAAGGTGGAAAATGATTGAGCTCACAACACAAACTAATTGCCTCGGAGGATTGTACTTGGTTAATCGTTTGGACTCTGTGCATGCATAAGATTTCAATTGACCCTTCATATCTTCGATAGCTGACTAATAGGATTGGGAAATATTACAATTGTATGTATGTAGATACACATAGAATGAATAGATAAGGTAGTAACTTCAGAAGAATTTGTCTTCACTTCCATCTAATAATTGTAAGCTGCCGCTGTATGCTCCTGTCCCGACGAGTGTCTTACTAAACGTTTCCATTCAAGTTTTATTTTTCCCTAACGTTTTCAATTTACAGGATCATTGCTGATTGATTATTTCCATAATGACGGGCTTTACTCTTTTAATATTGATTCCGCTTGTCTCCCATTCTGTAGGCATGAGTTGAGAACATCATTGGGAATAATGCAGGAGCTGAGCCTATTATTTCAAGACAAAAGCTGCTTATCAGCGGTTGTCATATCGATTAAAAGAGACGACTGATAGGGACATTGATAGCTTTGGTCATGCATGCATTTTTTTCCCTCAAGGTGCTTTAAAGTTGGCTTTCTTAATAGGACTTATGAATTTATCTTAATCGCCCTTTCAGGTTTTATTCACTCGAGCAGCGGGTCGGAATTTACTGATCTCATTTGTAAGGCGAAACAATCATGATAAAATACAATGTTGAATCGGGGCAAGCTTGAGAGATGCAGCCGTGTGTGTGTGTGTGTGTGTGTGTGTGTGTGTGTGTGTGTATCTCGTGTTCGCGGTATTGTCGTTGTCAGCATGATCACAGGAGAATTTTACTTTACATTAGTTTTACCCATACCGTTGGGATGTTCAGTACAATGACCGTTTCAATTTCGATTATTCTAAATTACGTTGTCAACTTGTCATCAAAACTTGGGATGACAACAATGGTCTACAGTGGCAGTGACAACATTCAATTCATAGAAAAGTTTGGAAAGCAAAAGGTACAGAGGTGATTTCCAATCTGTAGATTTGCAGGCGTATAATTACATATGAAGGTACATATGTGTTGATACTTGCAATTCGGTATTTTCCCCCTGTGAACAATATGATGACAAGGAGGGAGAGTAAAATGTATATGTACGCTGTACATTACAACAATTGTTCGAGCCTGTACACATCCACGTACATAAACATTAAAATTGATTAATTGTCAGATTAACGCAAGGGAAGACCGTTTAGGTGCACAGTTGGTTTGAACTAAATTCTGGTGAAATCTTCCTAATAGCTCTGCTGCCATTCGTAGTTCAATTGATCCATCATCATGTGTTCACTATCATGTAAAAATACATTAACTTCCAACAATTGCATTGCAAGTAAAAACTGCAGTGGGCTTGCTTTTAGCGTCTGCAATTACAAATGACAATGATCATGGTAGCATTTGTGGAAATCTGTGTGCTGGGTGTCACATTTCCAAGCGTGTGCTCACCAGAGTAAACTTTAATGTCCTCTGATATTGTGCTTGTATTACCAAAGGACTACTTAGTCAATTTATCAAGTTCTCCTCGCTCATTTGGTGCTATGTGCTGTTGAGTCAAATTCCTTCACTACTTTACTCAAACTACTCACATACCTACTAGCTATGTCGTGGTTACTGAAACTGTTAATTTTTGAAATCTTGACTACATAGAAGATTTTCTGACGCGACAAACTGTTTATTTATGCGTTAGCCGCATCCAAATTACCGTTATCTCAAGTTGCATAATTATTTAAAGGGGCTATTGCCATCCATGAAAAATCAATAACAGGCCAGCATACGAACCTGGGGTAATAAATCGACGTGAAAATATGTTACCGCTCAGTGAGCATGTGAGCACAATATATATGTCTATAAGAACATGTATAGTATTTTTAAGGCTCGTTCATTATTAGTATTGGGAGTAACAATGCAATGTCAGGTACAATTTTGGTCAGCGTTCATTACAAAGATGATTTGCTATTTCTTTCATTTTCCTACGTGACAATTGCTCAGTTTAGTCTCAAGCAAGGGGGCATATGGAATGTTAACCGGTCAATAATTTATGAGGAGTCAGAAGGATATTAGGTTCGCGTGCGATGTGCAATGTGCAGAGTTTATGTAGAATTTGCTTACTTTGTGGGTGCTTCTCAAGAGCGTCCTTCATGGATTTTCGGCGTAACTTTGGATCCTTGTCGAGTCTCCCCCTACCTGTAATTTTGACTCTAATAACGCAACAATAACAATGATCTTGACAAGTGATGGTTAAACTGTCATTTCCGTAGGCTGTAACGAAAAGGATTCCAACTTCAAATTGGTAGCAAAAGTTGTGTGTTTCAGGACACTAACAGTGCTCTCATGGCTAATGGTGATTAATCGGTCACTATAAGCTGCCACATTCCTCCCTGGGCATGGTAACAGACGTGTACTTGTTAAATTTTATTATGTCAACCGCAGTCACCTTGACCCGTCTCCTCTCAACTAAAGTCTTGATTTTGTTCTTGTAGATTTCATACAAATTTATAGCTCCTTAAGGAAAGAATAGAGTTGTTCATTTCTTAGCAGATACAGTAGTAGTCGGGATAGGGCGCTGGGAAAACTTTCCATAAGCTTCCATGTCCTTTAAGTGTGACACAGAATTGTTTTACTATTTCGTCATCATTAATCAGACACGTCCAATGGAAAATAAGAGAGCAGGGGATACCTGATCCCTTTGAATTAATAATAATGTCTCCATTCACGTATGAAAACAATTAATTGACAATGGGAATTAATTCGTTCAATCGTAGGTTTGGGATTGTCAAAGAATTGCCAAACTATCACCTCGTGCTTCTCATCTTTGTTCATTGGAAAGGAGGCGTTCAAAGAACAGTCTTAAAAAAACGGATGTGTGTATCCTTCTCTAAATTAGATCAGCCCCTCAGGTTGGCGAAGGATTGCCAGAAACAGAAACTAATTATTCTTGAATCCTCACCCACGATTCCTAATGGTCAGCAGTTACTCAATACTTTTGCTCTTAATTCCTAATTTGCGAATTCCAAAGTCAATGAGTGTGTGTGTTGATTATAGGATAGCGGTGTGGGAAATGCGGAATTAGCAAATAACTTCCAATCAACTATTTCAGTTTAAATGTTACATACTTTGGCATTAATTCTACCCTCATGGACTATGCACCACCGCATTCCCATAAATTGTATAATAAGATTACAAAAATCTTAAATGAAGAAATAAATTCAATAGTTCATCTCAAATGGGAGGTAGATAAACTAATGAGATTCAGGAGATGGAGATGAGATAGCCTATGCAGAGCCAGATTTGAGGAGGATATTTTGCGTGGATTTAAGTGTGTATTTGTGAATGTATTGCTGTAAAGGGTGAATTTATCTAAGTACTTTATTTCGTAGGTATCTACTTATGTACCTGCAATGATCGTTAGTCATCACCTTGGTGGCTGCTTGGTCAACGGATGGTTTATGAGGTTATATTGTTAAATATGAGCACGAATTGTATTTTGCCTAAAACTTTGTAATAGCGAATACATTTTATGAATTCTTCCACATACTGTGAGGGGAGTATTGTTACCACAAAATGATTACAGATTCGAGAATGAAATTGAAGGCATTCCAAATAGAAAAAAACGAGAGCATTTTTCATTCAGATATTTCTGTTCAATAAATGCTCTTGATCCACACATCCCTTTTAGTTTTTAGACGGTCGCTATACGAGAGAGCTCTTTAGGTGGCGTTCCTTAATCATAACAATTCTAGGCAATAAACTTGAAAGAAGGGAGTGAAGTAATTGAAATTGTATTTTTATTTCTCATCCCCCTTTCATTACCATGGCAGGTACATAAATACAGGGGTAAAATCTACATGAAAATTCCATTCAACAATGGTTTACAAGTTACAACAATAATTATTACTGAATGTAATATATGACTCGGCAGAAGATCAATTTGTTGGGGTCAGGCTAACCTTCGACGACCTCGACCTGTTTACTCATCTAAATGTAATTGCTTGTCTTTTATTTTGCTCAATGGAGTCATCACGAATTTTCTTTCCATGATAATCTCTCAGATCTGTTACAATTTTCTGTTTGGTATTATTATTCCCTCATTCCTATTCCACCTGATCTGCTCTCTGTATTTTTTCAGATAAAAAAAAATCTTTCTATACATTTCTGCGTCACCATTCTATTCCCTGACTCGTGCTAATCTTATCTCTGGCTATATAGCCTCATATCCAGGAACTGTATCTATCTCAATGGATCTTGCATCTGTATGGACGGCGTTAAAAAATTTATAAATTGGACTTGAGACTCCCTGAAATTTTAATAATTAACTGTATTAAGCATTTTATTCAGGTAAAGTAATCTATCCGAGGTAGGATTTTCACTCATTTAAATTTAGGAAGTTCCGAGCATTACTTACGCTTTGTGCAATGTACATACAAGTTAGTTACACTGTAAGTTACACGAATAAGTCGGAAAAATAATTCCATTATGTTACCGAGCATACATTTGAGCTCTCACTGCAGGTGGTGGGGCCATCATGGAAGATAAGGAGATGAATTGCAGTGTGAAGACTATGTTAGGCTCTTAAAATAATTTAAAAGTCAAGAGTCAAGGGATATCTTTCGTGAATTACTTTTATTTTATTTTTCATTATATACCCCTCGTACTGCATTGGAGGATAGATAGTCACGTTTTTCTTCATTAGTTAATGTCAGCAGCGCTCAAAATGATGTATTTAAACACATCCTAACCTTTCCTCCAGATGCAATTTGGGAGTATCAATCCAATAGTTTTTTTATTGTTTTAATTTATCCTGTCCTCCTACTCTCTCCTTAACTTTGAGATTTTCTGACGCTCAGGTAGTAATTACTGCATTAGCTCATTACTCATCGGCTCAAATGTATGTCTGCTGATGCTGAAAAGATCATCTAATTTTTCTGTAATGAACAATTCTTAGTAAGGATTAGAGTAAGGGCACCAGGGAGAGCCCGTAATTACACTAATAGCTGTCATGCTCTCATTATAGGTTCCATCGATACAAACATACATACATACATACAACTTTACGTGTGGATTAAATTGGAAAAATTTGAAGGGTGAATTCCTTTTCTGATTTAAGGAAATGGTCAAGTGTCTTGAAAACTCTCATCCTTCTAAATCTTGGTTTACCTTATCCTCTGAAGGCAAATATCAAAAAAGGATATCATTTTTCAACCTTGACTTAATTTACTGCTGATTGTGTTATCTTTAATTTCTTACGGATATCTACATTTAATTCTAATTTTATTCCGTGAATAAAATATATGAGCTACTCAGAATTTGGAATATGATATCCCAGAATAAGTCTAATGTTAAGAGTAAGCTCTAATGTCCAATTTACAAGAATTAAGAAAATTTTATTCAAGTTAAATGCATTAACATGATTTCTTGGAAACCTTCTATATCTGTAATTATGCGACGGGTTTGACATTGCAATATATTATCGTTAAATCAAAAACATTCCCTTTTACATAGCATCGTGCTTCATGTATTTATGTATGTACGTACACGGGAAATCTTCCATGGTTGGAGTAATGGGATTGTTTATTGTTTATAAATGCATAAAAATGAGAAAAAAAACAGTTGGCATAATCAAGAGAAATGCATGAAAATGTTATGCTATGATAGCTTTGCAAAGTAGAAATAACCGGAAGATGTTGCATTATGTTTATTTCGATTAATTCTGCACAATGAGATATTGTGTAGAAAAAAACAAGTGGCAATAATAACACGAGAAACAAAACT
The DNA here is from genome assembly GCA_947179485.1 of Allacma fusca. Lineage (NCBI taxonomy): Eukaryota > Metazoa > Arthropoda > Collembola > Symphypleona > Sminthuridae > Allacma > Allacma fusca. Next base: position 17,864,042 of record OX359247.1, read on the forward strand.
AAAGATGCATCATAGTATGTCATGCGGAAGGAAGTTTTGACCTTGGCTGAAAATGGATTTTCCACAAAAAGAATTAAGTATATACGAATCCAAAGAATCAAGTCATGATCCTCTCAGAAAATAAATTATTGTTGTAGGAGTAAAATATTAAATTTAATTAATTTTTGCCATTTCGATCCCCTGCGTATGCTCAAGTTTATGAGTTGGATGTCATAAAAATGTGAATGCGAGCAACATGATAATGTGAACACCCAACCCTAGCGAAGTGTGAATGTTTCCAGTTGAGCCCGCCAGCTCGAAAGAGATGGGATGTTGATCTTAACAAGCCGTAAACCTGTCGACACAACAAACATACATACATATGTATAACACTCTAAATTGATTTCCTCTGAGGAACAAGAAACAGCAAGATCTCACTACCTGCAAGTAACTACAAACCACACATAAATTGTGATAGTGATGTTCGGGAACTGTGAGGGGAAATATGTGGTCGATAAAAATTACCATTAAAGAATATTGAAATCGCTTATAGTAAAGAATCTTGATTAAGGAACTCACAGGGGTTTACAATCCGGCAGAACTAATGAAGATGACTGATTGTGAGCGACCTCGTTAATCAGATATATCAAATTTAATCAATCTAACAACTTACTATAAAATCTACTTATGGACCATAACTTCCACTCGTGCATGATTTCTGCGAAGCGAATTGGATGTAAACATCCTTTACCTCACATATTGACGTCCTTACCTGGCCTTGGGTATAAGGCCTCAACTCCGGCTTGTTTTATTTTTCATAAAAATACTACAATGAGGATCAAAGTACACAGGTCCATACTAAAAAAGGAAAAGGAAGAAGAACACCTTGAAACTGAGATAACATACTCGACGATCAATACTGATAGCTATTCTATTGAGTATTCATTCCACACAGTCATCCTACATCCTGGGACTTGTCTAGGAGCAATTAAATTACGTACTGTATGAGCGAAATTCCAGTATGATTACTTATAAAGTCATAAATAACAGGTATGATAATAGATTCCTACTCATTGGAAATTCTTGTTATTCCGAAGAGAAACTAAACTCCGACTGAGCTTTCGGAAAAGACACGGGGCATGTAGAGAGACTCTGTTTTCAAAATCACAAAGATTTGTAGTAGCAACGAAACAGAAGCAACAACAAGTCCTTCCACAAGAGCTTCTGTATACTTACATTTGACAGGCCGTTGTCACCAGACATTTTTTCCCCTGAGCTTTCTACATTTTTAAACTTCACATTAACTTATGCAAGAATTTGTGGTCACATAATTATAAAAAAAAATATTACGCTGACATTTTATTGTTGACAGAAAATTGATAAAACCCAAGCAAGCAAGCACTTCTTGACAGTGATCGCACACTATAACATTTACGCTTTAGCAGCACGTTATCATTAGACTATCATTCATTATCACATCATCACAGGACTCTCACGAGCCAGCAGACTCGTATCACTGTGTAGCCTGTAGAGTAGAAAAGATTTTTCCGCAAAATAAAATATAATTATTACGCAAGTAAAATGCGTGTTTAGATGAAAGATATATTTTGCTATGAAAACTCGACAGTCTTGTTCCTTATACAAGCACGTGTACATATGTATACATCTGTCAAATATGGATAAAATAGGGGGCAGCATCTATGCAATATATGGATACTTGTGCATTTCTTCATTCTGTGAACGTAGCATCAAATGAAATAACGTAAATGTCAGGCCATACGCATGCATTGAACAATTATTAGTTTTTTTTCCTGTATTGATCTTACTCAAACCTTTTTATTGTACCACTTTGAGAGTTCTATCCTAATTAGCTGTAGTAGAGATACAGAATAAAAATTAATCTGGAAATATAAAGTCATTATTTTTCTGCTGTAATTATATCTGTGTAAAGACACCTGTGACCTGATCCTCTGATTTATTACTACATGGAGGCTCACCCTGAATCCAAATTAATCAACATGATCTTTTACGGCCTTTGTATTCTTCCTCCTGCTAAGGCTACATAGGACACGGAGTCATCTTATATAGAGATAAATATAGTGATACGCTTATTTAGAATTGGAAGTCAAAACATCTAATCTTGATAGTATCTGCAGTAATAATTAGTCTCCCACTCTATAATTAGAAGAAGATCTGTCAAACAACTTGAAAAATGTACGAATTGCCTTCTTACAAAGTATATTCCTTGCTTTTGCTACTACATTCCATCGCATGGTGGGGTAATCAAAAATTTTAACAAGAAAGCAAACGTTGTTGTAATATTGAAACCAGTCCTACTATACGTACCTTTGTTGTCGCGTGAAAAATTTTCCCTGACAGTTTACTACCTGTTTCGCATCTCTCTCTCTCTCTCGCTCTTTCTTTCCTTGCCATTCAATGACATAATTGCATTAAGCAAGAAATTAATCAATAAAACGTAGCATAAAATGTAATTTACTTTAATGAGCAATATTACCAATGTAAATGTCTTCCTTCATATCGTGACCAAAACATGACATTTCCAATCTTGCCCAACATCATTAATCTAGGAAGAAGCGACGTCAAACATGGATACAATTTCAAAAAAAAAATATCCCTACCACATTTTTCATGCCCGTCGTAAATTATCGCAAACAAAGAAAAAGTGTCAATGTTCTATCCTATATGTATACATACATATGTATGAATGTACGCCAGACCCACAATCACAGTACCCCTGACTGGTAGCAATGAATTAATCCTGTAATGATTACCACCAAAGGACTCACAATTAGTGCAGCGGCTACCCTTTTAAAATTAAAGGACGACTCTCAAGATTTACAATCCTCTCAGCACCCATAACAATCAAGGACAAGTTAAATTTATGGGTTTCTCTGATTTTTTCCAATTATTTAGGTAATGTATTGAATTGGACTCCGGAAACGACGACATAAACATAGTCTACCTTTCCTATGTATGTATGTTACAACCTGCACTAGAACTTACTCTCTTTTCATGTATCTATCTCAATAAATTTTTGTACAATTTTAAGTATACGTAATATATTACATGTCACGTATATACAGTACATATAACTACTGTAAATCAGATACTTCTGGGAGAGTCAAATCGAAAGTGAACTTGGAAAATTCCCTACAATTCATTTTAAAAAGAATGTATCAGAAACTATGTGGTTATTTATTATCTAATAAATAATAGGATTTTCGAAAGATTATAGCAAAGCAGTGAAAAAAAGTGTAACAATAGAAATTACAAGATCAATGTCAAAGGGGGAAGTAAATGAACAGTGAACATGCACACAAGTAATAACTCCGATTTCATTGAAGAAATTCGTAATAGCTTCTGTAAGAAGGATGTAAGACGTTCAATGTTGATGATTTTTTTTGGATTTTGATTATAATGAATCATTCATTGCAAGCAGCGTGGCCAATAACAATATTATGAAATGCAATTACAAATTATTGCTTCGCTTTATTCTTCCTTTGGACGCGATTGTCAAAGGAAAAAATATTAATAGATTGGGAAGGTCCGAAATTTTTAAACGCGATGGTCCAAAAATTGTGTAAGTATACGGAGCTAAAAATTTAATTATAATAATTTGACGGAACCAAAAGAAGCTGAGGAATTACATAATGCAAATAACATATGCTTCTCACTTGTTGGTGTATACTGTTTCTAATAAATGAATTGAATATTAATTGTTGTCTTTTCTCAAGTGAGTACATTGTTCTTCATGAAAAATATCAATATGGTTATCACGAAATATTAAGGTATGTAATTACCCTTATTGTAAGTGATGCAAGAACATTGCTGTAATGTGAAGTCACTGAAGACTCCATCATTAGCTGAAGTTCTTGTAAATGGTGTACTTTCTTCAGTGTACTGTAGTATCTACTCATTCACATTTCACATATGAATATGTAGTGTGTAAGTTGTACATATGTATGTACTTTGTTCGTTGAATATTGGTTACATGCACGGTATCCAGTTCCTAGTTGACGAAAATAATTCAGTTACAAAAGTGAAGATTCTTCTACAGGTGCAGTCCTTTGATGATGTGAATTCTAATTTAGATTTTTATTTAACGACAGATGTAGACGAGAGATGAGAAGAATGTGCAAGGTCAATTCCTTTCAAGCTTTAAATTATTCCTATCGATCCTATTGTTTAAGTGCTATGTATAATATTTTACACGTAATTAAGGTCAAGATTAATAATATTTTATAAAATTAGATGGAAACTTGAAAGGTCTGGACTCTATAGAATCAGATATACTGTACATAGCTGGGAGCTGGGAGAAAGACGAAACCCGTTTATATACTTTTACTTCATTGACTGTGGCATCGTTTAATTTGAAGAAGTCTCATAGTGAATTATCGTTGCGTGCCAAACAGAAGGAAGATATTCTTTTGCTCATGTAAATTAACTCGATTAGCATTAATTGGTGAGTCTAGTTGACATTGGGAAATTACATACACTTATGTCTAAAAGCGTATTTACAAATATATAGGTTGACAATGAGTTTTGAGCATACATGCAAGCCTAGAGACGGTTCATGGTATAGATACAAGTAAAAGCAAGTTATTTTAGTGCAATATCTGAAGAAACCATCGTTTGTCTGGGAAAAGATACTTTTTTATTAAACTGCGCAAAGACAGGTTATACTATAAATAAACACGATTATTGTTTTCTAGCTTGATTCCACACGCGTTCGAAAATTGGTTTACACTTGATACGACCTCTAAGTTTAGCACAGAGCAAAAACATTCCAGAAAGTTTTCTGTGTAAAGAGTAGACTTCTTCAGGGGGAGGGCACAATCTCTCATTCACCATGACAGGTACAAGTTCCTGTATTCTTGCGGTTAAGTTCTGATTACCAAAATCGTATGCCTCATCTCCAACACGGAACGCTTCTCCCAGTAACATGACTGTGTCTATATGCGCATTTTCCATTACCTGAAATAAAAAGTTTGTAAAAATAATGAGTGTGTGTTTAGATCACTTGCTGCTAAAAGCATTTATTTTAATATTGACAGGTAATATTTTCTACCTTAGATTCGTAGCCACTGAGAAACCCAATACTCGTAGAATATTTTAACACAGTTGCACGATCATTATCCGCAGCACCTCTTAATATCATGAGGTATTTGTCCACGAACTCTTGACTGTAGTCTCTGGAGGCACCAAAATCTAGCAGTCCAACCTAAGGGCAAATATTGACTTAAGATTGATGCAAATTTTTCGAAACAAGACTATTAATAGTTGCTGTCGTAGGTAACCATACCTGCCTAGTTTCGACATTGTATAAAAAATTCGACCAATTAGGATCAGTTTGCATAAACCTAAATTCAAATAATTCACGAAAGAACAAATCCAAAAGAAGATGAGAAATCCTGTCTCGCGTTTCTTGATCTAAGTTCCCACACTGGTCAACTGGTAAACCGTCAATTAACTCTGTAGTGTATACTTGCTTGGTAGTAAGTTCATCTGTCAAATAAATTTTACGCGTCAAACTGTTGGTATCATAGAAACAATTATTACTGTATAAATTATTACATACCTATAACCTCTGGGACGTAATAATCAGGATAAGGTTCCAAAAGTTTTCGGAACTTTTTAGCACACTCTGCTTCCCTCAAATAGTCACATTCCCATCCTAGTTCTCGTTTGGCTACGGTTATGATACTATCGATGAACATGCCTAGAGAAAAGTAGACATTAAAATATTTTTTTGAATGCCATTTCCTTTAGAATTAATAAAAAACGTTGTTTACCTGGAGGAAGAATGTTCCATACGTTCAATACTCCAACCAAATTATCAATATCACTTCCTATACCTTGCGCAACTCCCGGATATTGAATTTTTATAGCAACAGGACGCTTATCTAGTAATTTCCCCATATGAACTTGACCTATGGAAGCAGCTGCGAATGGTTTTTCATCAAAGTCATCCAATTTGGAACGCCAGTCGCTTCCTAGCTCAGATGACATCATTTTCTAATGGAATTAACACCTTAATACATCTCACAATCTCTCAACATTCCATGGATACGCGTAGTTTTTAATCCAAAATATATATGCAGCTATATTCTCTTACCTCCATCTGCCAAGTTGGCATAAAATCCGCCGCTTGTCGAACCCTTTCAAATATTTTTTGAAGTTCAGGGTTAATTACTGAATTATCCTGAATACTTAATATCTGACCAATTTTCAAAGCAGCGCCTCTCACTCTACACATTGTGTCAACTATTCTTTGTGCATTGGCTTCAGTTAAGAAAGGACTGGACGACAGAGTAGCTAAATCATCCTTGTTTTGCTTCAATCCCAGTGACCTCTTTGTATACTCACTCACAGCCCCGAGGCCCAAACCCGCCGCCAAACCGCCGTACGACACTAATCTCCCTATTCTGGAAGCTGGGACTCTTCTCTCCTTGGATGTTTCAGATAATTGCTACAAAATAAAAAAATTCTAATAATCTCAAACCTCTCAAAAAAAAAACCTTATGGCAGAAACAACAAAAACATACGAAACTTACTGAAGTGGGCTTCTTCTTTGAAATAGGCTTCACACCTGGAGAGACTCTAGTTCCCTCAGATGTTGACCTCTCAGCTTTAGAAGATGATGGCAATAACTGTTCTTTCAGCGTCTCCAAACTAGCTGCAGCTTCCGCTCTAATGTCACTCGCAGTACTGCTTGGACCCGTCTGAATTTTACTTTCCTCTTCAACTCTCTCAATTTGAATTTCCTCTTCCGGCCGGGCTCCAGAGTCATAAACGACAATTTTCTGCTCATTATCCTCGTACCTCCTTCCGTCCTCATTTTGTTGAAGAACCTCCACCCCCAAGGACTTTATATACATGCTTTGTAAGTCTTCCTCACGAATAAATACAACATCGTCGGGATCACCGTGATAAACACCTGTAGTCGGGGAGGCCCCTTCAGTCACCTTAGTTTGCTTGAGTAAATTCTTGGAAGCTACTATTGTGAATTGTTTCACCCCATGACCCACCATAGAAGCCCTCTGAACCAGGTTCCCCACGTCCGTCGGTGTCTGCGGGATTGACTGTGTAATTCACAATAAATTAAATTAGCCTCATCAAGCTTTACCCGTGAAATCCTTCCGTCAGATACTTACACGAGGACGAGCGGCCGGTCATTAAATAAATATTTCAAATATAGTACCATCAAACAACTAATTTTGTGTATCATTTTAACAAACCTGCTCCACATATTTAGGAATAGTACAGACGGATTTAAGCACGGATGAATTCTCAATTATGGTTTTGCCTACTGCCCGTTGAATTGCAAAATGAGATTTAGCTACTTTCGAAACTCCATTTAAAACTCGGAATATGTCAGTGGCCAACTGATTATTGGCCATGGTTCAATTTTAATAAAATTCTTGCGTTAATTATTCCCAACTATAGAATTTTTATCATCTACAGACTTTAAACTAACCGCAACAATGAAAGTGAATTTGTAGATAATTATACATAGTGTGTGAAATTTTTAATATAAATTCTCGTCCAAAACAAAAAATGATACAGCAAAATTTAAGTTGCCGCCGAGTGTGACTTTAACTTCCCCGCCATTTAAATCCATGTCGTGAAGATTTATTAAAGCCATTGAAACAAATTGGATTATTTAATTTTAAATAATTAAATACCTTAAACTATGACAGTAAATGATGCGATTGAGGATTTTAAAATGATAATATTATTGCACAGGCCAAATAATAATAAATACGATTACAGTAATTATTATGTTATTGGCACCTTCCGAAAAATAATAGTCTTAAATTATTATTTTGATGATGAACTTATGGCTTGAATAAATCCTTCCTTGTTATAATGGCCCGATTTGCAATAATAATATATTTTAATTGTTCAAAACAAATTGAATTATTTCATGATTAAAAGAATTAATCATTTAAGTTAATTTATAAACCCAACAAAACTTTGCCGTAAGCAGCTGCTCCCAGAGCAGAGTCCCCACCCTGGGAAATGGATATTTGTAAATTATTAAAAATTCTTTCTAGCTCTTGTTGAAAAATGGGATTTCTTTGCAGAGCGGAGCCGGTTCCGTAGATGATTTGAATTCCATGTTGGAGGAGAAAGTCTTGTGGCATTAATTCCTCCGCGTTGGAAATCACCCCTCGGCACAAGGCACGGGTGAAATGACTGACTTTCAAATTCCCAGGATGAATATTAGACACACTGGCTCGTTTCTGAGGGTCACTCCGCTCTCCCTGGAAAGTGGGTTGGATTTGTAAATCCGTGGATTCCAGAAGCGCCCCTGAGCTGAGGATACTCTCCCAGATTTTGTCTATATATAGAATTTTGGCGAAAAGGTTAGCATGAGAAAAATTCCTGGGAGTGTGATTATAGATGAGTTTGTAATTATAAAGAGGTTGTTCAATTTATGTTACCGGGGTTAATCTCCAGTCCAAGTTCTTGGATGAAGTTGTGCAACATTGTCACAAAAGAAGCAAGACAGTTACCGCCGGTTAGAGCAGCCGCCACAGCTAGATAAGTATTATTGAAGTAGGGGAAATACTCTACTCCTCCGGTTTTTATGGCCTTGTCTTTATTTTTTGGAGGTTGGAATCCAGAGGGCATCACAAATGCGATTTGTAGGGAGGTAGAAATATTTATGACCGCAGCGTTGTTTCCAGGTTTGTCAAACAGTGTGGAATAGATTGAGGCTTGTAAATCTCCTAGTGCCACACCTGGTGATGAAATTTCAAGATTTTATGCCAACATTTGTAATACAAAATATCTATTAAAAAAATGAAAAATATTTTTATGTAAGTACTAAAATTTATGTCTTGTTATACCAATTTTGCATCCCTTCGGGATTCCATTCCAATCGGCATACAAGCTACCAGCTATAGCTCCGGCAGGTTTGATAACTGGCAATAATTCTATTGGAAAATCGGCCTGCTTTAAATTTTCTAAATTCCAGCTTCCGTGTGAGGTGTCAAAGTAGCCCCAACTAGCAGCATTCTGGGGGGATATGCATGGTTTCCCCAAATTATTGATCAGGATGGTGACGAGTAGATCCTGGAATCCAAAATAAAATGAAATACTTTGAAGTTTAACCATTTTATTTTTAAAAAATTAAATTAAAACCGATAAAATGTTTTTGGAGTTGATTAGGTAATGTAGAACTTGGTAAGTTGACGGACATGAATTGTTCCTGATGAATCGAAGCCTTCTATGCTCCGGGGATCATTTCTTTGGAGCCAAAATACCGTTGGAATGCCGAAGCCCGTGTGAACTCCCAAATGTGAATCTGGCAGAGGAAGAGTGGAGAGGAATTCGGGGGTGCAACGGCTATCCTTATTGAGACAAAATAATAATTTTTTAGGGATAATAATTGAAACGTTTCTAAAGTACAATCCATTAGCAGTAGCGAACTTACTTGCCATGTCACTAGATTTGTTAGTGCGGCTTCATCCAAAGATACAGCGCCCTCTTCCGACCATTTCCAAGCTTCCTGGGCTTTCCATAGGACAACGCCATGCATTTGTCCACTGACCCCTGGCGATGAAATTTAAAAAGTTTAAGTTTGATTCAGAAAATTATTGTTTAATAATAGTGCTTCTTCTTCACTTTTATGGTCTGTAATTTTGCGATTATTGATACGCGGGTTTCAGTCAACAGAAGCATCTCAATGGTAAACATTGCTGAAGTATAAATGCAGGTTCCTCTAGTCTGCAAAATTCTATTAGTTGTGCTCATGCTCACCGACTTAAAAATATTTGATAATCATTCGTAAATATTATGCATTTCCAAGATAAGGAGTAGGAATTTGATGTAATTACCAATAAATCCAACATGTGCCAATTTTTCATAAGGAAACTGAAGCATCAGTGCTTCAATTGTGTCAAAAATTTTCTTCACATTTTGTTCGTCCTTTTTGGAGTCCAGTAGTTGCACTCCAGCCTTTTTAAAAGCACATGTAGTTTAATCAAAATTCTCATAAGTGAAAAAATTTTCCTAGGCAATAGTATTGACTATTGGCTACTAACAAGCCTAGTAATAGCAAAAAAGGCTTGGTGTGAATAAATCCATATTTACTATTATACCTTCGTCTCCTTGCTGCTCTGAAATACAACGAAATTACTTGTGGGATCGAGTAATACTATTTTGACGGATGTTGTACCTACATCAATACCAAGAAACAATGTCATATTGAAAACTGGAATAGTGAGTTAATTATTTGAAGCTCAAAAGAAGCTGTCTCCGTGAAATTGTATGGAAATATGAATTTAAATAAATCCGCTGTAGTGTAATGTAATAACATTAATTAATCTCAACTAAAATGCACATGTGACTATTCCGTATGCTCTTTGTCAGTCATTATCTGTACGTTTACTTTTAAGCTAAGTCCTCAAGTGACTATGGTCTCATGGTAAACTCTTGGAATAATTTAGCAACAATATATGTGAGAGGGATGCAGTTGTCCATCATATACATACATATGATACAGATCTGCTATAACACCCATGCATGCCCATGAATCAATAATGACCTTGTCCTTGCGTTTGAGCATGTTTACGACCGTGGATTTTTTTCTTGTGTAGTTGTATGTATTTACTTTCGGATATTCATATTTAGTCTAGGCATTATTTGATTTCATTCTGCCTTCACAATCGCTACGTTTTTAGATGTAACCTATAGGTACATAACAGAGATTAAAAAAATGTCTTTTCTTCTTTCTACAAATGCATTAAACTTATTTGCTTCCTTCAATTTTCAAATGAATTCACCCTTCTTTCAGCCTTACTTCCTTTCGAGCCCTCATTTATTTCAAAATTTTAGAAATGGTATCAAAACTTGCATGAATTTGAAAACGAAGAAGTAGTTTAGATCAACAGTATCGTTACATACCATTGTGATAAATGAGAGTTCATAAGAAAAAAAATAAAGATTACCTTCCATTTTACTTCAATTGGCTGAAAAATCGGTCTGCGGGTTTCAATGAAGGCTTCTTCGAAGGCTAGCTTTCGATTACACTGGTTTCTGACGAACATAATTTGTGTATAATGTTTACAACAAGTTGTCCATAGTAATAGCGTTGCGTAATAGTTACGAACGAATCATTTGCACGGGTAAAAACGTAACTAATTGTAAGTGTCTTATTAAATATTATATTAAGGACAGACAAGAAAACTTAGGGACATTTACATTACAATCACAGTCACAGGTCAATGCTGTACTATCGTTGGTACCACAACAGTATATTAACTCGCTTGCAATTGAAATTAAGGTAGATAAATGTATGCATGTACATGTGCTGTAAACAGGAATCTCACTAAGGATATTTTTGGAGTTCTCAAATGCTGAGGTCCCGGCTTTCATGAATTTCAGATATTATTTGGGTCTTGTTGGGCATGTTTATAATCGCAAAAGTATAATGAGTTTGCTGGTAATAACTAGTTAATGACTTCCAGAAAAACTTTAAAAGTCGGTGTTATATTTAAAAATAAACTAATCAAAATCTGTCATCGACTGCGACAAAGTCATTTGAATACTCGTTTCAGTAGCGTGCATTGACCCTTGCTGTGCTTTATATTCAGATTTGCTGTCTTTTTGGTTTATAGAATCTCAATTTTACCTTTCGTTACTATGTTTTTAGAATAACCCTGATCAACTGGACATGTGACTTTATGATCCATAATTTTCATGTTTGATCCTCCATTTGGAAATATGGAATTGGAGATACGAAATAAAATTGCATTTGCAAGTAAGTATAGTTGAACAGCTTAAATGCAAGTGTAAAAATTATTTGGCGGTAACAAAAACAATAGTGGCATTCCGTGAATCCTTGTCATTTAATATGCTATCATAGTTTGCTAGCCTTCCCCGAAAAATGCTTACAAAATTATTATCCAGTTTTTTGTTTGTTTTTTGGCACCTGGCCTTTGGCAATGTTTTGTTATTGGCAACTTGTTTTGTTGTTGCGGGAGTAGCGAGAGTCGAACGACATTTCTTAAGAAATTAATGGTTGTGAAAATTATTTCCACGTATGTAACTATGGATGGCTCCAGCAGTCTCCGGTAGGAGTGACCACCTATGTGGATTCTAGCAGTATCAACACGAACAGTAATAATACTGATCACAACATCAGCAACGTTATCCAACTATAATAAATAACTATTTTTACCATCTTTTTATGTTGGTTCCAGAAAAGCAGCATACATGTGGGGCATCTCCATATTACGCATATGTGCCATTTACAACTAATCCACATGGGCCATCTCCAATTACGCATATGTGTCATTTACAACTAATCCACATGGGCCATCTCCAAATTACCCACACGCGCCATCTACAATTTATCCACATGGGAGATCTGCAACTTATCCTCATAGGCGATTACCAACATGAAACTTCTCCAACTTATCCTCATGGACCATCTCTCGGCTTATGGACGTGTAGGTTATTAGGATCGCAGATGACAATGAGTTAAGCTACCCTGACAATGAGAAAATTTAAATTATCCTGACGGTTTATACAGACTGGCAAAGAATTTTATTGCATTAATTTATTCACTACTTTTAAGACGATGTCTTTCAGTGCTTTTTAAATCAAAATTCCCCACAAAATATGTATTACCAAGCCCATTTATACGAACGTACTTCTTGTCATTTACCATGTGAATAGTTATTATTACAATTTATAGTTATTCGAAAGTAATTATGCATTTTTGTAATAAAGAATAAGAAACTGACTTCATTACCAATGAATAAATGCTCAACATTATTATATCTTGGAGATTTTATTCCAGTAAAGTAGCAACAAACTTTAACAGCTTGCGAAAACACTCAAATTTTTATGGTTATGAAGGAGCCGTTTCAATAAACACGATTTCATTTCCTACTAGAAATAACTGTTTTTGTGTCCTTTCTACTATTTCAAAATGTTTTGAGCGAGCAACTACAGAAAATCCAAATGGATCCTTAACCGGTTCTTTAAAAATGGTTAGACGTTTTTTCCTTAACTGAGATGCACTTAAAACTGTTATATCTTTATTATCTTCACAACTTGGCAAAGGGGTCGTTGTATTGGAAGGTTTTCGGAAACGCGAATTAAAAGTGAAATCTTCATGATGCGTACGAAAGACGAAAAGGGCATCAGTGCTATTCACTAGCAAAGGTGTGCTTTCTCCGGATTTTATATCTTTCACAGTTGCAGTCCTACCAAAACGTTTACCACATGACCCAGAAACTTGACTTAAATATTTCCCCGAACGGTAGTCTTCCCTCTCTTTTTGATAATCCTCCTTTTCAGTTTCTTTCACACTCTCGAAAACCCGTTTCCGTTGAAATATTTCATGCACATCCCGAAGAGCTAAGTTCCAATGATGATCAAAGGCCACGACCCAAGCAGTGCAAAACCCCCGAATGCCAGTTACATTCCTAGTCCAAACTTTCACCCTCCTTTTATTTTTCATCGCATCCCGAATAGCACTCAAGGGTCCCTTAATGTCTTCCATAACTGTCAGAACATTTTGATGCTGTTTAGGGGGCCTGTACACAGGCATCTGATGCGGTAAAAACTTTCTTCCTGGCATGGGATACACTACATCTGATGAACTGGACGGTTTGGGATCATTGCCCTTCACATCCTCCTTCCCCTTTGCTGCTTCCAGCGGCACAGTATTAATCGCCCTTTTGGGTCTTTGATTTAACGTCAAATTAGACCTTTTAATGGGGGCTTTGGTCGGGTCCGGGATTGCCTTCTCAAGTTCAAACACATGTAAATATTTCGGGCTGTCACTCCGGAATACCTTCAGAGCATCCTGCTCACAGTGTAAAGCTATTAAAGGGTTGAATTTAGCACTAGTTCCATCCAGCAAACTCTCGGGGTCCGTGTTGGACTCTGAACTGCTACTGTTGTCATCCACAGTCAAAGAACTATCCGAACCACCTGACTGTTGTTCCATCATCCCTTATCAAGCAAGCAAGTTCACACCAATCCTCAAAGTAGCTCCCTCCCCACCATGCAATGTAATCTCATCTGGGATCAAACAATTTGTATTTTAATAATTAGAACATCACACATAGTCCATCACTTCCATATATAGAATATATAGATAACATCTTCACAAAATTCCCAATTCGCATATATTCCATAATTTAAATTCTAAGGAACGAAATAATATATTTTACCTAATTAGCAACGTCCAAAATTCAATATGTACTTACATACTTCAATTTGATATGTACATTATTTAATAATATAATATGACAGTTGAATTCATCGACAGAAGCAATGTCAACAGTACGTGTAGACTTACTATAAACAACGGAAGTTGTTATTTACGAAAGGAGCAAACACTCAGCAAGTCACTACAAATTTTGACCAAAATGAGGTAACAATATTAAATTCCGTGGAATAATTACTTCCCAGTTTGCTGCTTTCCAAAACTTGTACAGTTAAATAAGTTAATTTTTTTGAGGAACATTTTGTTGACTTTCTGAATTATTTTTGTATTTATCCCACTTTAATTTTATATTACCGCGCGAGTTTGATGCTGCTCTTAGAAGTAGCTTCGCGGGCTTTGCCTCCCACGCTATTGGATCTACGAACTGCACGAGGTAAGGTGGGTACGTTTAAACCCTTGTTGTGTCTATTTTTCAGCGTCGAAATGAGAATTGCGTTGATTTGAATGTATCTCTCTGCCTATGAGTACATTGCTTGTAATTCGGGATTTTAGAGTTTGCAAAAACAGTACTGTAGACGATATAAATTATATGGACGTTGTTATTAAACACTGTATTCATAACAAAAACAAAGTGCCCGAATTTACTTTAATTGCAGAATTATTTAATCAATAAATTTTCTAAAATTGTGAGAATCTCTTGACGATGGCTCTGGTAAGAACTTATGGAGACAAACCTGTGAGTTTCCAATTAGAAGATAATGGAGAGTTCTACTGTGTCGGATCGGAGGTAAATATGGATCAGTGTATTTTAAATATTTTAAATATAATATTAAATTTAAATAGAAGCATGTCCATTGGAATTTTCTTCTGACTTATCTTAGCTTGTTTCAAAATGTTTGATACGGTTAATTTGACAATTGTATTTTTATTGCTGTTGACTGTAGGTGGGAAACTACCTCCGGATGTTCCGTGGATCGTTGTACAAAAGATACCCGGGATTGACTCGGAGGACCATTACAAACGAGGAAAGGAAGCGGCTCTCTGAGCTTGGATTGAGTCAGCATGTTTTGGCCTCCAATATTTCTTTGCTGAGAGCTGTGGAAGTTGATGAAATTATTGATGGGAATGATGATAAATACAAAGCAAATTCGGTCCACTCCCTTGACACCCCTGCGCCAAGGTAGGGAAATTCATTTGATGATGGGGCAAGTGGGAATGGGGAATGTTGTCGTTAGATGGGAAGAATACTGATTTTTTTAGTGAGATGTTGGAGAATCTAACTATGTGCTTATCAATATCAATAGTAGTAGGGAGACCAAAACAAAGAAACCCACACAGTGGGTTCCAATGCTACCAAATAGCTCTCACTTGGATGCGGTTCCGCAAGCGACGCAAATCAGTAGGAATAGAGTGACTACGAAGAAAGTCCGAACTTTTCCTTTGTGGTGAGTTGTAATAATTGGTGGATATATTTTTCACTTTATCAAAATATGGAAGGGTATTTTATTTCTTTGGATTTATTTTTTTGGTAAGCAGCTTTGATGATACTGAGCCAAATTCTGTTCTTGAAAATGCTATGCAACCTGAGGTCTTGGTTCCGATCCGATTGGACATGGAAATTGAGGGACAGAAACTCCGGGACACATTCACGTGGAATAAAAATGGTATTTCTTAAGTTACAAGTTTAGTTTTCTGCAATGATATTTAAAATTCCAGTAGCAATCGCCATTTCATGCTTGTGTTTCAATAGAGTCACTGGTGACGCCGGAGCAGTTTGCTGAAATACTATGTGACGATTTGGATTTAAATCCCGCAACATTTGTGGCGGCTATTGCACAAGCCATTAGACAACAAATCGATGCATTCCCTACTGATAATATTCTTGAAGAACAAACGGATCAGAGAGTTATCATTAAAGTAAGTTACATAGAAGGGAGATACTAAGAACATACTATACTTTATCTTATCTTAAGAAACCCATTCCAGTCCAGGATTATCAAAAATGTTTTCTTTTTTTTTTTTTAGCTCAATATCCACGTGGGAAATACTTCTTTAGTGGATCAAATTGAATGGGATATGAGTGAGAAGGATAACAACGCCGAAAAATTTGCGGTTCGCTACTGTGCTGATCTCGGTCTGGGTGGTGAGTTCGTGACTGCTATTGCCTATTCTATTCGTGGACAGTTGTCATGGTATACTCGAACGTACGCTTTCAGCGAAGCTCCTCTCCCAACAGTTGAGATTCCCATGAGACACGCTGCAGAAGTCGGAGTATGGACACCTTTCTTAGAAACTCTAACTGACGCTGAAATGGAGAAGAAAATGCGCGACCAGGACAGAAATACAAGGTTACACTTTCTCCTATTCAAATTTTATCCTCACCTACAATCCAGTAAACTATCCGAAACAATTTTAACAAACTTTCCCCTCTGTTTTTAGGCGAATGCGGCGGCTGGCAAACACAACTACATGGTAGCTCCACTATTACTTTTTTTTTATTGAACCTTCGACTTCAGTAGGACTACCTTCACTATAAGTGAAGTTTGTACATTAATATTTATTAGCTTTTACTGGGATTGTGTAAGAATGGAAATTTTTAATATTTTCTACATATATAGTTCTCCCTATCGATAATGCCAGGATTTTTAAAAATATTTCTAGACCTGTAAGCGTGACCTATTTATACATATTAGCTTTACAACTTTTGTTGATAATGATAATACACTGCGTGTATTGCATTTACATGAATAAATCTCAATTATCTGTGTCCTCCAGCGAGATTCTATTTACTTTGAAATATAATCACACCAAGGTAACTGTCTCCCTTTCATTTTTTTTTGCGAAATTATTAATAAAAATTTATTTTCTATTGTTTATTACCAATTAATTTCCAGTGCAATGAATTGAATGATTCATGTCTTCCCTTGTGCATCCAACATCCAGGCTATGCATATGGATGCCTATACTCCACTCCTCTTTGTATTCTTCCTTATATCTTCACTACAGGCGCCGTCACATTACTTTCTCGGATTGGGGAGAAAGTAAGAGGATATGGTAAAAGGCAGGATGTGGATGTAGTGTGGAGATAGTTGTTGTGTGAGTACACATTAGTAGTATGAGTTTGAGTAGTGAAGGTGATCAAGGCATCAAGGTGAAAGTCATTCATTCCAGTAACTATTTGTATATTCGTACATCAAGTACGAGCTCAAAGTTGACCTAACCAACTAGGTGCAGAAGAACTGGTGACCACACCCTCAGATACCCTGTCACAGTGATATCTGTATGGTGGAGATTAGATCCTCCCACTACATCAATTGCCCTCCATGGCCTCGAGTTCTTTTTGACAGCCATGCGTGGTTAATTTCAAATCAGTGTTGTTGCATATTTTGTGATAAAAGTACGTACATTTATACTCACTGGAGTCGTTATAATATTCCTTCCTGTAAATTACACTATACGTGAAGCACTTCATTGAAATTATTTTTGCAAATGTCATCATAACGAGATCTTCGTTATGATTCACCTGGGAGATTAAGGCATGTAAATATTTATCCAGTAGTGAGGATTCTTTTAGTGACTCGTTTCTCAAATCTGATTCTCCAGAATAACTTATTATTACTAGACGATTCATCAGAGGTGAGTTATAATTTATTTTATTTGGATTAAATTTTAAAAAACAAGTGCTATCCTCAATGTTTATATATTGGGATTTTTTTTGTAAGGATTGAATTCATAAATAATAATATTGTTGAAAATATGTTCCAGACAAGGTGTTGCTGCATTTCGTCCATCCTTAAATTTTTGTACTGTGGAACTGGAAATGACCTGTTTTTGAATCCAGTAAGTAAATCATGGGGCAGGATGAATGGTTGGAGTTTACTGCCAAACTGTCAATATACTCGTCAGTTCTGATCGTTGTATATTTCTTGGCACATGCATTCATCCGGATTGTGCGGTGAGTATAAATTCTGAAATTTGGTTAATAATAAATTTAATTTTTTAAGGTTATAGTAGTAGTAGTAGTAAATCGCATTTCTTGTCTTTTTAAAATGAAAACAATGTATGGAATTATTGGAGGTGTCAGAGTAGGGAGAGAGTAGAGAGTGCTGGGGATGGCTTTCAGTAGTCATGAATTAATAATTTGGTTTACCGCAGGATGCCAAACCCTCCTTGGAAGGAGTGGAAAACTATAAAGAATCGAGCTGTGGAAGTATACAAGAAACCTGTGGAACTTTCCTTCGTTCTGAAGCTTAAAGAGGACTCGACTCAAATACCTGACTGTGTAACATTCCACCTGAAAACGAATCGACCAGCGAGGATTAAACTGTATTGGGGGGTTAGTGTGACGTATATATTTGAACTTATGAGGTGTTCCTGGAACGATTTTAATGAGGCTGTTTCCAACCCTAATGGGGACGAGAATGTGGGGTCGAAAAAATCCAAGTCTTTGGTTGACTTCTGTCAGGCAATTGTGGATTGTCCGCTAGAAGAGTAAGTATTGTAATGGAATATGTGAATAGTTGATGCATTTTATTGTCAATAAAAATATATTGATATTATATTTTATTTTTACGAAATTTAGGTCTGATGACGGGACGTTTGATGACATGATCTCTGTCTCACCGCCAGCAAATCTGAAGTGGAAAGATCTCGTGAATAAGTATCGGTATCCATTGGCTATTGTCGTTTATCGTCCAGAGAACACAGTCGATACCAATGAATCATTTGAGAGTGGAGAAGAAATTGTGAGTAACTTATTATCGTTCGTATTTCATTTGCGAATTTTTATTTATAAGGAATGTATGACGAGAAATTTTTTATTTTCAGCATGGTTTATTCACTTTGCTTCATGTAAAAAGTGATACGTTTCCGATGCCCACAACAGTCTTGGCTCATTATATTAAAATGGACAATGGAAATACGTTTTTGCTCAAGGTAGGTCAACACTCACACCTGTCAAAGTTGTTGTGTGCGTAGTACTTTTAAATCATATCAGTCGAAATATTGATCTGTATACCTGTTACTTAGCCATTGTATCTGGTGGAAGATGACACGCTTCTCGATGATGAGTCAGCTAATCAAGAAAATGCAGCAGCAGAAGATTTATCACTAGGTACCAGTCCCAACTCTTTCCCGGGAGTGTCATGCTCAGTGTGTCAAACTCTTCCAGTGTCAAGAGCAATTCTTCCGTGTGGTCATGTCTGCCTGTGTGTCCAATGTTTTGAAAAGGTTGAGCGGTGTCCCATTTGTCGGGGAGAGATGCAGTTCTTCTTCCGCACCAGGGATGAAGACTATGCTACTAATCTACGACTGGAACCTGAAGTTCCAAGAAATCGTTCTTGGTTCGAATTTTTCGAAGATGTGAGTGATCGTGTGAATCATTTATTTGGTTTTCATGATTAAATATTACATTTACAGAATCATTGAGAATATTCGAAAACAAACTTACAAATGGATCTGTCAGCAAATGTGACATTACTGTGTATTAGATCCAGTCAAACGAAAAGTATATACTGTAGATTTAATTTCTCTATCATTACAATCTCAGTCAGATATAGATATTAATTTTATTCTATTTATCGTTCCAACAACCACAAACCACAACGCGCGTAGTGATATTTAGACGCAGTCACAGCTCATGATCGGTAGGTGCTATATAATTAGTTATGAAATATTGTTTTGTATGTACAAACAAAGGATATAAAATAAATACTTACATATATTATTGAATAAGTCATAGTTCTAGTATGAATTCAGTGTTAGCTCTAGGTTATGTAGTTAAAATTATTATTATTCTGGTTATGTTGGTAATGCCACACGCAAATTACTGTGTTTAACCTGGCAAACTGTCTAACAATCCTTTGACTTTTAGGTACTCCTGCGAGAACCCTAATATAATCTAGTCTTGTTCCCCCCTCACAGAGTGAATCTCATCTGTGTGCACTCACATAGTTGCTACCAAACTTTCATCCAACTGTAATCTTACTCTTTTTCACTTACCTATAATGTCAGCTGTTTATTACACAAAGCTTTTAAAATATTTTTAAAGAATATATCAAACCATGAAACTATATAAGGTGATGAAACTCCAGTTTGAACAACTATCCCACTCCCAGCTACATACTAAAACAGCAACTATGCAAATTTTAAGCGTAAATAACTTAATGTGAATGCTCGTGTATATGTAAAATGCTTACTAACAATGGTACTACATGTGTTATGAACGAAAAAATCATAAAATTAAGTTATATAAAATCATATTACTCATGGCATATACATGTGATTTTTGTTACAAAATAAAAGTATATACCCTGTGTGTATCAACAACACATTATTTAACTCATTCCTTCTTTAAATAACCGTAGTAAATTTTCCCAGGAGTGCTTTTTCTATTTCCTGTACTACTTCTGACTTAATGTCATAATAACTCCTAAATTGTTCTCGCATTATATTATTATGACACAGGAAGACACTTCTTGGGTCTCCATCATCTCTACACAATCCATAAAAAATACTAAACTACAGTTACATTCATTGTTTTTCATATATGTATAAGCAATAATTATACATATTAAAAAACTACACTTACAAAAATATTTTTTATTCCGTGCCTATTAATACCATACTTACTTCTAATGCATTACTTTTTTGTAATGATTTCAAGTTAGCTAATTTCGACTGATTTTTTTTCGGCACAATATTAATCTCTAATATTCCCATAATTCGCAAGGCATTTACGTCGTAGCCTTCAGCAAATACTAAACATTATTTACGAGGGTCCCAATTCCCAAGATCATTTTATTGAACTATAATAGGAGCTAAAGTATTTCGGCTCGTTTTAAGAGCAAACCTGAGAAAGATACAGAAAAGAAGCAATTATCCCCATAAAATTTGCTACAAACACAACCCTTCCGAAAAAACTGAGCACATGGGACAGATCATAGAAATTGGCAAGATCAGAAATTGCTTCATTTCCACGGGCAGCTCTCCCGCTTCCGCTCTTGAAGCTTAATTTCTCCTACCTTGCTCCGGGTATTTTCGGGTCATGCCCACAATTCTCAGCTGAGAGATCTATCAAATAGCTCCCTGGAAAGCCCATACAATTTCCTGGAAGTAAGTGTCAAACGATTTTCTGAAAAAAAAAAATCTGCAAAAATCAAAAAATAAACAAAGCAGCATTCTGAAAAAAACAACATTTTAAAAAGACTGCTTGAAGTTTCTCGACCCCTTGACCTCAAATATTGACCCAGGTCAATAAAATAAATTTTAAGGAAACCGGAACTCAACTGCTACAAACTGGGGGCATTACTTATTTTATGAGGCACTTCCTTAAGGGGGAGGTCAATATCGACAGTCACCCTGTATACAGAGTGTACTATGTGCATATAGAGTTGAAATAAAAACCATATATAACAGTGCTACAGTGCGTGAGCCCTATTGTTGGCTGAGGGAGCTCTCAGTCTCAGCCTCAGCTCTCTCTCATCGCTGGCCATCTGTCCGACGAATGTGCATAGAGCTCTAATGTAAAGTACTAGTGGATCCCAGATCCTATGTGTGGAAACAGGACTTTGATTGGTGGAAGCCAGCTGATCATTTATTTTCTCAATCAGATGTTGACTCTTCACATGTTCAGTTGAGTCGTCCGAATTTGTTGTGGTCCTGTGAACTTGTTCTAAAGTCAAAGTTATTAATCCATCAAAACTCATTAAGTACTTCAGAAAGGGATCACAAGTCCACAATACAAATAACAGGTAAAGTCCTCTATTTCCATCGTGAATTCCCAATTTTGTGTAAAAAATGGCTATCTCGTCAAGAACGCAGTAAGTAATTATTGAGTAAGGAAATATCTATCCAAATATTTATTCCTGAGGGAAGAGAGACAAGAAATACATTGTGGAGGAATTGCCTAACAATTACCCGTGTTGTGACACACAATAAAATAACTTCTTGAGAAGATTGTAAACCACGTATTGAGAGAATTAATTAATTTATTTATTTGAATTTTTTATTCTTGCAAAAGTAGGTTCTGGTACATATACGTCAGTAAGGTTTTTTATTCGGGACGAATCAATAACTTGAAATGGAGAATTGTTGTGTGTAGCTATTCGAAGAATTCCAATGAAGATTCGAAGATTTGTACCATAATATATTATTTCCTTGAAATTGGACCATATGGACTTGAAGGAGTGCGAGTGTTTGTAGATTTGGATGAATTGAGTATTTTAATTGACTGGTTATTTATTTTTGGATGGATTGGTGTAACAGTGAGCGAATAAGTACAAGGTCCCGTTTAACTTGAGTATCTAATTGAAGTCAAAGCCGTAATTTGAACTAGTGGAGGTTGATGAGATATGTTTAATTGTAAAGTTATGTTGTAATTTTTAATAAGGTAATATTTATTTATAGTAATAGTGTGATAATATTGGGGTTGATTACAAGCCAGCTTTGAGATGTGACGGTGTGGGATGTGATTTAGGTGTATTTGTGTGATGGGTCAATTTTTATAATTGTAATATTTTTTAAAGCAGGCATAACTCTTGGAAATAAAATCGTTGGCTACCTTGTGAGGGGATTAAGGAAGGATTTTTGGGGGAAGAGACTCCTCAAGAAGGGGATTGGCGGAGGTGAAGGAGGGGTATATATAATTAGTTTGAAGAGGTAGGGTTGCTTGAGAAGGAAGGAAATTAAGGGGATTATTTCTCAAGATGGGGAGAATTTTCCTGGAGCATATTGGTGGCAGCCGGTTGTTCTCGTGTGCCTCTTGCGACACGATCCTTACAAATCGCGGAGAGTTAATTAGTACCCGGTTCACTGGAGCAACGGGACGTGCCTTTTTATTCAGCAGAGTTGTAAATTTGAATTACAGGTACTTTAATTTCAAGGTTAGTTGGGTCACTGTGGTTTCGTTATTTTTAGAGCTTGTAGTCATTAGTTTTGATGGGCATAGCGTTGTTTAATTATTATTGTATTTAGCTGCATGTAAGTTATGAGTTGTGGAATCTTTGGAAATGGTCAGATTGGTACTGGATATTGGTTGTTTAAATTATTTAAGGAAATTATGGTTGAATTATTTCAGTGAGGTTCAAGACCGGGTGATGCTGACAGGTCGTCATATGGTGAGGGATGTTTCTTGCAAAAATTGTGATGCCAAACTGGGATGGATCTATGAGTTTGCCACTGAGGAGAATCAGCGGTACAAGGAGGGCAGAGTTATTCTAGAGCGTGCTCTAGTTACCGAGAGTGATGGGATAGACGAAAGGGGTGTCAGCAATTGACCCTTGTTTCAGGCTTTTACAAGTGCTTAAAAGCTAGTGGACTCAAGGTTAGCTATATTTTATGTATCAATTGCACGGCGTAGTGTTGGCATAAAATAAATTTGGAGAGTAAAATATTTTTGCATGCATCGTTGTTTCTGCTCTAGAGAAATTATCTGGATCGGATGAGGATATACGGGGTAGCGGGTTGGGAGGTGGACGAGTTATAGAGATGGACAAAGGTTGAAGACGTGGTTGAGTCATTGTGTATAATTTGTAATAAAATTCGGTGTGGTTGGTAAATATTGTAATCAGTTGTGTCGCAATTTACTGGACGAGTGTCGTTTTAAGATTATGTAAGTACATCGAAAGATTATTTTAATGATTTATAATCAATTTAAGTTCTAACATTTTTTTCATTTATGCACTATAGGTTGGCACATTGCCTATGAAATGTATGTGTTTATTTAATTGTTTATTAAATTTTTTGACAATCGAACAAATATACAAGTCTGAGAATTGTTGAACCTTTTTTTGAGAAATCTACATCATGGAAAATAGTCGTCTGAATCAGGGTCAGAAAATCTATCGACATGAGACCAGTCTGAACCGATTGAACTTCCTGTGGATCCTGATCGGTTAATTCTCGAACCGCTGTCTGGTTGAGTTGGCTTGTGAATTTTTGTCAGTTTACCGTTATTATGTCGGATGGTTACCTGCAAGAAATTGATACTTTGGCGGCTGCATTTTTGCATTATTTTTTAAAGGGATTTTTACTATTACCTGTTTACTGTTCATGTTTGGGTACAGAGCAACAAAATCTTCCAGTGTAAAAGTCCCCTTCACTTTCTCGGCTAAGCTCCTGTCAAAAGGATATCCCATAGGCCTTATATCAGGGTACCTTTCGCTCAAAATACCACAATAGCTCAAGGATTCCTTGCATTTTGGTTTCTTTTCTTTTGGGACATTTGTAAGGAAATGGGAAATTGCCGATGGAATTAAATCTTCATCAGCGTTTGTTACCATAACAAAGAGATCAAATTGCATTCCTTCAGTAGTACCCCTGGGTACAAGGAAATGATGCGGCCAACCGCAACCACACACGGCTTCCTGAACGCTATAATCAGTTCCAGCCAACCAATGTTCTAGTTCCGAGAAGCCCTGAGACCATGGAATAGTCACTGTTGACTTAACAGATTCCCGGATGATCACGTTTCTGCCCGGATTTACTGTATAAAATCATGTTTACTTACAGTAGACCAATTCTGCATACATACAAACCACATACTTCGTTACTAGTATTAATTACTCACTCGTTTCCACAAACTTATCCATCTCGAAGAAGGCAATTCGCTGTTGCTCCAATTTGTACCTCCGACCACTTCCATTGAATCTCGGGGCCATGAATATTCTTACAGCGACGCTCACCCTTTCACGTTCGTTATTTGTTAACTGCATAGAAATATACAGATGAATATTTCTCATTCATTTAAACAAAAAATTACACATTGACTACCCTCTAGTTGAGGATTTACCAAAATCTTGTACTGAAATGCTTGATGATTAAGATGTTTTAAAGGTACAATAGCCACAAGAGTACTTTTGCTATTACAACTCAATCCCCGAGAGACTTCCACATCTGTCTCTGTCCAATGAGTGACCAGTGTGTTCGGTTTTTCATTACCGCTTTCAATAGACACGGAATCTACTGACACTGATGACCATTGCAACTGTGTTTGATGTACAAAAAAGGGAAATTCTTGAAACTTTCACAAATAATATTTGTATGTATTTCATGTATATAAACATTACTAACAAGCACTAAGTTCAATCATTGTCTACCTGATTCGCTGCATATGGAGGAAGTTTGTTATCCTTATAGTAGCTAAAGATCTCATCCATGAATTTGTGCAAGCGGTAGAACACCGGGTCTCTCATAGCAGATGTTGTTGTTCCCATAACTCCCATGCTAGTCTAAGCTCCAGAGAAATTGATAATCTTTAAATGAGCAATCTTGGACAAATTCTTGTAGAATAACAAAACACTAAATTACATCATATCTGTTTTCAGGATCTTGTTGATAAGAAATTAGCATGTGACCCAGTCCATGCATGTAACCGTAGTAGGCTGGGAAAGGGCTTGTTTGTCCACCGTTTCCAACAATGTCTCCGAGGATATCAATGCCATGTTCTTCATCCAAGGGACTAGTGGTCCCATCTAGCTGCATGAACAAATGTAGAAGCCCGTATGTATCATGTCTTCCAAATTACGCAATTTTAGACGTAAAAATAGTTAAAATAACGCATTTTTCTCATATCCCACCTTGATGACATATCCGACATCAATAGCTTCATAGAGACGCTGTTTCCATTTGAAGATATCATTCAGTTCAATCAGGAGTTCGGCAGCGGGCGTGTCGAACCTATTAACGTTCTGCAAATAGTATAGTACATGTAACAATAAGCCGTACAGACCCTCGTTTTAAATTTGCATACATAATTACATAACTGTAATTTTATCATCCTAGTCTTTTTGTTTTTACAGTTAAGGGAGTTTTCTCTTGCCGTGAACCGTACAAAGTTCCATTGGAAACAGACCCGATTTTTGGGAAGTACGCTTCTTGTATAAACCCCTGCTGACCGTAATCTAAACTTTTCGTAGTTGGTAGACCATTAGCAAGACGCTCAGCATCATATCTAAATTAAAATGGCCATTAGAATGTACAACAGGTATACAATGACAAGTTTTACGTAATTTGAAATACAAATATTTATGGAAACCTAGCAATTAAATTGTGATGCATATAATAAAATAGTTCTCCTTTTCGGTCCCGGGATTCTGGCCCCGTCGGGGGAGCGTCTTTCACATAAATCAAATGCCAGTGGTAGTGATGGGAATTAACGCCAATGTCCTCTCGGAAATAATTAAGCATGTGTTCTGGATTTTCGCCAATCATTACTTCTGGTTGCACATCAGCTGGTGCCTACAACAAATATTCCCTAAAATTTGAGGCTTTTAGAATCCTCTAGTTAATTCATAGTATTAATAAGTAATACTTGTTTGCAAGTCCTGACTAGAAAGTAAAGTTCGCAAATGAGATCAATAATAGAAAACGTCTACAATTTTATTTGTAATATTCAAATGATTGAAGTTGTGCATACTTTTTTAAAATTTTCCCAGAGGCTTAACTATGAATATGAAGTTGAAGATAGATAGATGTCATTTTAAAACACAATATCATATTAATGGTAATTATATATGTAATTACATGTAACTACTTGAATCAAATCGCTTACATTTTGTCCCGCACTAGGATCCTTATTTTTCAGCTTTGACTTTTTGTGCAACGATTTCCTTTCCGCTTGTTTCAAGATTTTCATGGGAATAAATTGATCTGGCATGATTTCCCAAACAGCTGGAATTTTAAAGCCTCGCATATCTTGTCTCCTCAATGTGGCATTCAGAAACGAATGTGTCCATAAATGAGGGTTGATGTTCTCATCATCTCTAGTTGCAGCCGCAAGGGACATGAAGTCTTCACGAGATTTTGGTTCTTCAAAATAAGTTGTCTCAGTATTGATTAACGAACTTTGACTTCGAATTCATTTTACGTCTTTTATTAATTTTTTAGGGAAAAAAAAACATACTCATTAAAATTCTTTGCAATTCATTAGCTGCTTGGTAATGACTAGGGAGAAAGTACGAGAAAAAAGCATCCCGGGGGACAGCAGCTTCTATGGCGGATAAATCCGGGAGCTCATTATTCTGACTAAGATGGCGGATGATAAATTCTCTTCGTCTTGTTTCTGGATCAGTTTGGGCCCGGCGGGTTCTAGTTGCATCCTCGGTCATCTTTTATGGGAGATTAAAATGAATAATACTGGGTTATCGGTACATATTTATTATTTTGTATTACAGAAATTGATATACTAGTTTAGAAAAGTTTTCTTACCTGTGGTTCATCAGTAAAAGTGTAATACACATTTTTATCACCACCTCTTGGACCTTCATACAATGGTTCGTGGATTCTTTCGAATAAGTACATAAACTTGGCTTGATCTTCGGAATCCATTTTACTTATGAAGATTGATAGTGAATCTGGTTTTTTTAGACATTAAATACTCTTGAACCCACTCTCTACCAAAATAAAGGACTGCCCTTTTCTCACTCCATACAAAAATATGAGAAGGCGGAAGTTAAATTGTTCAAAGCTGTCTCTGGTCCTCGGCAAGGCTGGTAACCAAAAACCACAGGATTTTATGCAAGGCTATATAAAAGTGTCCATACTTATAAAGCATTAACTTTACTGTTGCCCACATTATTTTTCATGGACCAGATAAATTTATATTTGCTTCCTGACTCCTGATAGTACAGACTGCACAACCACAGCACATGAGAATTAAACTTGTTTTAAATCATGACATAATAAAAAATAATGTGTCAGACCTAGACAGATTTGCATATTTGTTTCTCACTTTGAAATGTAATGTCTTTTACCGGATGCTATCATGAGTGTAACAACGGAGCTACTAGCACATGAAATTCTGACAAATTAATATTATTGAACAACGTCAGTACATGTATACATATATATGTACATATGTATGCATTTCAATTTCTAACGCTGATTTTAGAGACAAGGAAAAGATATAGAGGAAACGTCGAGTTAAATGTAAACTCTATTTGCGGCTTCCCTTGTCCATAGGTTATTGTGTTTTGTATACTTATAGTTTTTCCAGTTAAATTAACACAATCATTAAAATTAACTCACCCATATTCCTACTTTGCGTGCTACGTGCAGCCTGCTACTAGTAGCACCTTCTCTGAATAGTAACATCTAAAAAATTCCTATACCTGTAACTACCTAATTAAATACATAATTTTGCTTTAGTTAGCCGCATAACATTAGACATAATTTTAGAAATTCCCATCTCCTAAAAACATTATTTAATTGTAACAATAAGTTCATCTACAATACATTTTTGTACATTTTTGTACATTTTTGTACATTTTTGAAACTATCATTGAGGGATGAGAATTCTACCTTAGAATTTGAAGATTATTATTTTGCAAAAGATTCCAGTTAGAGACTTCATTCATATTAGAAACTGATAATTTATTTTAATATTGTTGTGTACAGCAGAAGTAGAATAAGAATGACTTCATCCGGAGAAAAAAAGACTGATGAGGATACTTCAATATTTCTGTCCTTCTAAATACTTTATGGTACAGTAGGTGTCAGCCCATACGTCCAACGAAAGTAATAGGGACTATTAGTTTCCCTATTTATTTCTGAAGATTCCCGTATAAGAGCATTATGGACGTTTTCCGTTGAAATGAACCTATTTAATGGTATCATTTGTAACCAAAGAGTTTCACTCATTTACAGAAATATTGCTGAAATTGTCCAAAGCTTCTACTATCAACGGAAGTCATACACATACTATGTTACACACTACTTACATACATGCGTGCTTTCATGAACATATTGACCGTATTCCATTGTTGCCTAAACACAAGTGAAGATGATCCATGAACAGATTGCCGCATTCAAGTAGGAGATTAAGGGTAAATAAAAGAGAACCATTTTTATTTGTATGTTTCAATTTTTTTTAAGTTTTAAGTTTGATGACCTTAAAGATAATAGTAAGGTGTCTTGAGAATTCTCAGTAATATTGAAAGTTTCTGCCTGTTATAACATAATCGCTTTCAATTTGTAAGGACTCAGAAAGGAGATAAAATGAAAAGACCCTTGCCTCAGATTTGGAATTATTTATACTGTATCTTCATTTTTGCCGAGCGCATCAAAAAGATATGATTCAGGAAGATTTACGAGCCAGAAAATCTTACTTGCCCGACCGAAGGATTTTCCAATCCTTTGGATCTTCAGGAAGTTCACTTTTGTGAGTAAGATTAAATATTGGGCATGAGAGCTTGAAGTAATTGAATTTAAACATTCATAGATACGGCGGTTACGGTTGCAGATGTAGCGACAGCAAAACACTACGATGCTTTTCATCATTCACAATGTCGGATCGGAGTTCAAAAATTTTTTAATCCTCTGACATAAACTCCGCATCTCTACTATGTACATAATTGTGTATGTGTGCACGTATGTATGTACCCCACATGCAGTACATTTTTATTTGAACCTTTTTCCTATTTATGTAATAACGAGATTTAGGTTTCTAATAAAATTTAGTATTAAAATTAATGTGTTTCTAATAATAATAATTAAGGTAATCACATTTTGGGCTCCAAGTAGTGTATTGTCCTCATCCGAGTACAATTTTACACGCATTTTAACGACAAGGACTAAAAATCACCACTCAAAGCATGCACATCAGTAATGTTATGAGCACACGATGGGCTTGACGTTGTGACTTGTGACTGATTGTGAGTGGGAGTGTCGTCCTGTCGCACAGGCATATGTACATGCTACACACTTACCCGTTTTTGTTCCGTAATTGAACATCCTTATAAATTCATAATGTTTTGAAAGTATTTTACGATTTGGGGGAAACTCCTCCGGAATTTAGTGAAAAAAAAGTCTTTTCTCAATTTCAAAGAAGAATTGAATCTATTATGGGACTGTACAAAAGGGAACATCCCGTGTGGTTATTTGGTCGATATATATTGTGTAACATTGCGTAATAAATGATGACAATTTATTGTGAATTGACGTGACATTAAGGTCAGAAGGCCCATCGGAGCACCTATGCCCTGTCTGTTGGGAGCTGTAAAGGCTTCTCTCTCTCTCCCAGTTGTGTATACACAAGACGTTGTAAAAGTGCATTATTACGGTGACTCCCGATCTATTGCCTGGACATGATTGTCTTGCATTGTGCTCGATTACATGGGTCACACTGTCATGCCCATGCCTTTATTGTACTCCCTACCCTGCCTTCGTTCCACCTTTTTGTCAGCAAATCACAATATATTATAATGCCATTCAGCTATAATGGATCATTACCCAAATGATACTTGATAGTCTGTCCCGGCTCTCCCAATGTGCACCCGTGGTAGGTACTTACGAAATAATGTAAGAGCACACCACCTCTGGTAAGGTGTTTCAAATGACAAAATCCCAACTTTTAGCGCATAGTATCATACAACGGTATCTATACCTATCACTTTCCTCACAAGGGTGTACCAATATGGTAGGGTGTAAGTACCTTTCCCATGTACCTTAAGTACGGCAGGGTGTATTCCACGGCCAGACATTTGGGCACACAGAGTATTATAGAAAAACTGTAGGTAGCGATGGCAATAGTTGAGCTTGTATAAATTATAAACATCAATATAAATAAAGGATGAGAAGAGGAAGGTAGAGCCGGAGCAGCACCCTATCTTTATGAATAGTTGAATAGAAGCAACTTCCTCTTGGTCTTTGTTCATCTGTAAAGTGAACCAACCCCTCAAACTCACACCTCTTTTCATGTAGCCCATCCATTATCAGTGTATTTTTTGTAATGTGATCTATGACCAGTTACGTACTTATACATCTATCTTACATATACAGTCGTGTCCCTTGAGACCATGCTTAACTGTAATTTCCAACCGAGGAATATGAATCCTATGCATGAAGTCCAAACACGCACATTAACTAGCTCCTATACTGTACATATACTTTTTTGTGTTCTATGCACAGGTACGTGGAAAGCTTGTGAAACTAAATTATCATTTTATTTTATATTTTAACCACTGTCACATACCACACCTATTATTTATACAATGACAAGGTCTACGTTTTATTATTATCAGCAGAGAAACTTAAGTCATGTACTTATCTCCCTCTGCACAACTCCGTTCCCTACCTTTAACATTTTTACATCAACTATTTACCACTTTTCACTTCAATATTCCTTCATCCTGTTCCTAAGGTTGAAAAGCCGTTGGCTTCCTCCTCAGACATCACGTCTCCCATGGACTAATTCAGGGTTTTTAAATCAAAATTCAAAAACGGAACCGTGCCAACGTACTAAACCATGTAAAGTTCACAAGTCTAACTGGATACTAAAGTATATTCATACTTTTATTTGAATATTTTGCAAACCTACATCTTAAATATTATTACCCCGTATATAATAAAAAAAATCTTCCTTAAATGTTGAAGACATGACAAGGGGGTCAAATAGTACATATTGAAGCTTGACGTACTTACTTAGGAGTTTGGCATATGCTCTTTAGTTAAATTTAACTTACGCCAATTGTACATATGAACCAGGCAAACCTTTTTGTTATATAAAATCATAACAAGTTACATAGACATATCTAAATGTTATTTCCCCTAAAAAAATTGTATATCCGCTGGCTCACTTCGTCCGTATTATTTTCATGTCTTGGAGAAAAATATGCGTGGCAGGAAAATTAATTAGAAAAACACGAACACCTACTGTCTAGTGTCATTAGGTTCTAATTGCGTTACACAAGCCAGCAATTACGTTCTGGCTGGGTAAATAGCTAATTAGCAACTCCATGTAAAAGTTTAACTACACTCAGAGTCGTATATAGTCCAGCAAAAAAAAACAGCCAAATAATGGATGGGAAAGTACACAGGAAATGCTAATAGATGAGCGAATGCTATCATTCCGGGAAGAAACATTAGCAAACGTATTATGTAGAAGTAAATTTCCAACTTTTGGAAAATTCCCTCCTTTGTTGTTTCCAATTACTTATTTGATTACAATTATTTTTTGAATGTACATACAATGTGACCACCTTTGTGCTAACGTAAATAAACGCGTGTACTTAGGAAAGTCGGGGAGCCAAACCATATACTAGTGGCGGCTATGTGAGGAAAAAATAACATTACGGGATTGACACCCCCTCGAATCATGCACACCTTCCACGAGCGTATTAAATTGATTTGGTTAGATTGAGTGATAACCCAAATTTACTTGGAATGATCAAGTTGTTAACTTCCCGCTCCCTCATCATCCACGTCCATGTACATACTTTTTCGGAGCCTAAATAGAAAAAATGTAGAGGCTGAGTATATATGTACATGTATCTGCTCAATGACTTTAATACCAGATACATACTAGATGACTATGAGGTTTGCCTACGAGTCACACACGCAGGCAGTTGTTGATTCCCATCGAAATCAACAAGAAAGATCTACTGTATAAAATGAAGGCAGCTTAGTGCAATTTGTCGGATGATTTCACGGTGAGTTGAAGATGAATGCGGTTCATTGTTACTCAGCCTATTCAGTCGGTGGTAGCAGTGGTGTGTATGTGTTGTAGTCAAATGGGACCTTGATATGTACATATTTGGGACTATACCCTAAAGGACGCTGTGCGGGCCAACAAGTAGTACCGTTGTATTTGCGGCCTTATACCGTTCTGAATTGTTTGATTCCCTATACACAAAGCTCACTCAATATTTTCAGTATACAAGCGTAGATACTTATGCACATAGGATAAACTGCTCCTTGTCGAACTGTTGGGTTGTAGTGACGGCACTTGGTCCTAACCATAGACGAGTATGAAACACAAATCTATCTATACTCCGAAAATCATACAGGGGATTGCTCAACCCTGTGTTTACCATACGGCATCCTCATTTCCCAGTGCACAAGTTCCTATAAGAGGGTGCAGTACAGTCTCCCTATAGGAAAAGGAGTGTCTGTATGGGGGGATATGCACAACAGAGGAAAATCCGGACGGAATTGAGTCGGATATTAGCAGAAGTTTGTTGACGGTTGGTCACATCTTGTTTTCAGTGGGAGAGATTGGCACGCGTGAGATGAGCAGGGAGATGAAAAGAACGATTTATGTCAATCATCATTAAATTAGGAGACAATCAACTGTTAATCCGAACAAAATACTCACTATATCAGACCATTTACAAACGGCTGTTACAAAAGCGCGGGTAGAAAAACACCGAATTATGTCTTTACATTCAAATTCGGATTTATGCTTTTTCCCTGTCTCTCTCTCTCTCTCTCTCTCACTCTCTCTCTGTGTAGTTCACTCCTCGGGATTTTGCAAAGCTCCTGGACCCAAATGCTAAAAGCCATGTGAAAGTTGGCAGTTGGACCAAGCATGAGTGACATCAGTTTTTTAATCAGGTTACAAAGCCCCGCTTGATCAAAAGTAAGAATATGGCTTATGAGATTTGAATTTTACATTTCAATATATAGCTACACTCCTGGACTACTGTAATAATTATTCGTGTGGTGACAAGTGGAAATGGGAATTACCAGAGGACAAAGCTGACGGGAAATGATGGGTAAACTCATGTTTGTATTTTATTTCATGACACTGGAAATATCTACTATAAGTACTCAGTTCAAAGAAACATTCTCTGACGGCTCCGCAGAAATCCACAAAGAGTTCTGACCATAGTTTTGTACTGTTTTTAAACAAATACGTTTACGTAATTAAACCAAGTGTAGTGTAGTTATGCATAAGAAATGTTGAGCCTATGAAGGCAATCATAACGACCGTGAGAGGAACAAACGTCAAAACAGTATCTGATATGACAAAACTTCAGTGTTTG
Organism: Allacma fusca; assembly: GCA_947179485.1. Lineage (NCBI taxonomy): Eukaryota > Metazoa > Arthropoda > Collembola > Symphypleona > Sminthuridae > Allacma > Allacma fusca. The sequence goes on from OX359247.1 coordinate 17,897,996, forward strand.
TCAAAGCTTTTCATTAACGATGATTAAGGTACTATAGTTGTCACATAATTGTCAAGGATTGGACTAACAATCTGGCGACAAATTTTTTGGTCAACAAAAAGATTTCTCACGAGAGAGTTTTCCTGAGAACACACACACACACACACACACATACATAATTACACTTACATTACAGAGGTATTCAAGTACCTTAATGCAGATTTTATGTAGATGTGGCAATACAAAGTCAAACAAAAGCTTCTACAGCCGGTTGGAGCCTCATGTGAGGGAAAATATATATGTCAATAGTTAAGTATTTTTTTTGTAGACATAAATGCAATTCCTTGCTGGCCTTACAGTTAAGAAATGTTTTATTTTTAAGTGCTTGTGTGAAACATGAGTTCAGTTAATGGAGACATAAATCTGGTGGTTAGGTCTCAACGAAAATCAGAGGACATTGATTGTAATTTGAAGAACTGTATTTTCTTCTGTGAGTTCCATGCATATGTACAGTCAGGATGGGAATATATCATTCTGAGGAGGGTATTGATGTAAATGTCTAGAGTGAGGGAAGAGATGAGAGAGGAACGTGCATGGAAGTAAGGGTCGAGAGGATAGGACGAGTTTGATGAAGAGCTTGAAGGCCTTGAAGCATCAATATCTATGCTAATACTCCCCAATTCGTACAAATCCTCCTCTTATGATGTCGTCTGTTGGCTGCCAAACAGCCAATAATACAATAGCCCTAAGAGAACTTCCAAAATTCATGAGTTCCGAGTCTTCCAGGATCCCTTGGCTAGGACATACATACATACAACTCCTCCATACAAGTGCTTGCTGGGCTCCTACTATATCCTCATCATCAAATCTCTGACACAAAGATTTCCCTGGTACTCACACACTCACCAGGATGCTCTTCATGCCTCCAAGTCATATTTACTTCCTAATATTCCCTAATACAATAGTTTCCATCTAGAAATAAATCGTTTATGTGTAAATACTAAACCACCACTTCTCTCCAGCTTTTAGCTTATAACCTCTTCATATGCTCCACCGAAGTTTAAAGTGCGTGCTCATCAAGAATTAATAAAACAATTGCTGTACTATTGACAAACAGGCAAATCATGGATCATAGACATGGGGCATTTCCCCTGTTTTTCTGACAGTAGTTATTATATCAAGCGTGGGCAGAGAACAGTTTCATATTTCTTCTCGAACTGTCATAGTACACTTTTCCCCCTTTCCATTATTATTAAAATCAAAGGAGTAGCGTATACTGTAGTAATATATTTACCAGGCACACTCACATACAAGGGTTTATACACCCACTCTATCTATGTAGATTGCAAGGAGCCATCTAAAGCCTACGTTTTGGAAGCCGGAAGATATGTGTACTGTACGAATGCTGAAGTTTCTCTGCCTTCAACATCACAATCAGTTTTGACTAAATTAACATACATGATTTCATAAGAATATCAACTCCCATAGGCTCCCAGTCGTAAATTAATTTTTATGATAATTAAGTGTAGTAAACCCCGCTACAAGTAGTCCGGCAGACATAAGGAATTGTGAGTGCAGTAAAAGTCACAGGGAATCCGATTATGGAGGTAAAGCCTCATGTTGCAGCCGTCAATGTTTGTCGATTTCGTTTTCGTAGGTGTGGGACATAACGTACATTTCTCCTTTTCCTTTTTTTTTCTTCCACATTGGATTCCCCGTATACTTCGGCATGTGAGTTTCTTGTTCTCCATTTGTATGTCTTCACTATTTGTTTGCACATCTATTTTGACCGGATTGTTTACTTTTTACACATTAAATTGGACACAGAACTCGCACAGGTGCAACACTCTGCCAACCCAGCATTTCTTCCTCGTTCCTCCTCCTGCTCCTCCTGCTTTTCGTCTGTCCCGTCTACTTCTGTAAGTAGATACTTATATGGTTACAGGACACTCTCAGGGATAATTATGCATCCATTCGGGTGTTCTTTGTACCATACTTTCCCACCCATGGTTCACAACCCGCGTCCTAAAACTTGGGGTTCATTAGAGACAAAATTGTACATGATTTCCTGTTCATTATTTTGTACTAAACTGTCATAATTTTGAGTATTTCCTAGTTATTTCCCAGTAATATCACTCGTTTGAATACTACTCCCTATGTTTTCCATTAGGTAGAGTACTATATACTCAAGCTAACAGTAGATATTATTAAATATACATAGATAGTCAGTTCAGGAAAATAATCAAGTTTGAAATTTAACCTTATTTTTAAACTTATTTCGGCAATATACCTTCTTATGTTCTTACCTCGTTGTGTCAGGTATCTATCACATGTCCTGTAATTCTGTTTGCGTAAAATTAGATCAAGTACCTACAGGTGAAATCAAGGGGGAGGAGAACAATTGTAGTACTGTATATTAAACAAATACAAAGTACGGACAAAAGTACATAACCTGAAATGAGTGAAGAGGTTAAATTATTACTGAGAATAAACGCAAAATTCCCACTCCTTGCATTTTTCAAGTTCTAATAATACTGAAGAAACTCAATGACCGGTGAAACCGGAGGGCTGGTTTCACTTTTTTTTTTGTAATAAATGTGAAATCTACCGGAATTTTATTGTGCCCATAGCGGGATTGACGAATTCCCGAAATGAAAAATGCCAATTTATGTTTTGTGAGTGAGCCCTTGTGGATATTTTGATGAATAAGTATATATTGAAGAGATTTCCCCTTTTGTTGTCCAAGTGCTGTAGGATTATGTACCGTCGGGGTATCTATTAAAGTGCTACTGGATGTGCACTACGTGTAAGTAATCTTGGGAAGTGCTCTCCGAACTATTTTTACATGTTGAATTATCATGCTTCTTTTCAGTGATAATGTCCATCGAGCAATGCATTGTTATGGTCGTGTCATGTGAAGAACGAAACCGTTGCCCATTACCATTCACTAAAAGTTGGGAAGGAAAAACGAGGTGCATGAAAGCTCCTGCAATTGGGGATTACTAAGTAATTATGTACATCACAATGTACGTACATACATGCTCAGAGAGGAACATACATAGGTCGAAATGCATTGGGATACTAAATGTACAAATGTATCCCCAGTATGTGGCACTCATGCCGAGATATCTGCTTTATTTGGAAACAAGAATGGAAATAGTCTTTTTATGCCCCGTGTGTGAATGAACGAGCATCCATTTTCCTTTAATTCACACCTTGAGAGTGCTCTGTCTATTTCACTACTTGAGATCTCTTTCGCCATTGACCAAAAGGAATATATTCTCTGATTGTGAGTCCCAGGAACCCTCACAACAGTACAGAGATAACGTAAGCAATTTTCTACGACAAAGGATGTAAAGTAGGAAAGCGAGAATAGAATTAATGACTTTTTCTCTATGAGGAGCATGCTAATGGAAATAAATTAGGAGACAAGTTAACATATCTGAGGCTAAGCCAGACTTCCTGACACCTGAAGATTTTCTTCTCAACCACTGTCAATTAATGACGGTTAACAGATTATAATTCCTGAGGAGAGACATTTTACATGTGCAGGTTGATTGAAGGGCTGGTTCAATTATGACTTCATTCCTTCATAATGTCCCACAATGCGGGAAATCATTCATTATACATAGATACATATATTCTGAGCTACATAATAGCCCGACTGGGTTTAAATATTTATGTGCCTTGGGCATAATTTATTGTCACATGGGGACTATACATGGCTTGATCCCCAATTATTTTGATTCGGGTTGATTGTAGAAAGAAAGTGAGTTGGTGGTGTTATTACCACAGTGATATTTCAGGATGTTTTTGACGTGCGCTTTTAATTTCAGGTTCTCGCCCCGAACATCCAACACCCTCCATTTCCGGTCTTGTGCTCACAATCCACCCCACTATTAGTACGGCCCTGGGAGCCGCTCATATTGTAAAAACCTTAAAATGTGACTGTCCCTCGATCACCGCCGCCTTGTTCGTGATCATCCTTCTCTTCATTTATCAGCGGTTATTAGCGATCCCTACCAATCAGTATAGCCTACCTTTACCTCCCGATTCTTGATCTACACACTGTTGATTTCGGTATTGCATAAGTTACCGATAGGTTTTTGCATACACCGGCACGATCATTACCCAGACACCAGTTCTTGTACTTTCCCTGTCCACACACACACACAGAGCACAGTACAAATGCTACGGAGGGGTATAATATTCCCGTATTGAATAAAATATGTCATAATGACCTGATCGCGTTGCCAGAGGAGAAACACTCATAAAATAACCCCAACAGCTCCGAAGACATCAAGCCTCATAGATAATTATACCTTCATTTGGAGTGCACACCATACAATATCAAATGCATAGATACTGTAACGTCCTTAATCAAATTGCAACAACGACACACACTTCTGCCCAAGGTATATTACAACACAGCCTTGTAAAAACATACTTACGTCATTGACTAATCATATTATATATTTAGACAGTTTGGGATGATCCCAGGCGGATATACTCGGACTTTGGGCATGCAAGGACGGATGCAATTATGCCCTGCTTGTTAAGACAAGTATAAATTAAAATGTCGACAACAATTCTCAGTAATGATTATGGTCTGTTAAAAACCACTACCATGGAACTAACCAACGGCCAGTGGTGCAGTGTGTATTGTCAGGACAATCCGGCACGTGCAAAAAATATAGTGGGGGTGTCTTTACTCGGAAAAATCCATAAAGATGGGATAGGTATAAAAGATTGAAGCGCTCACTCCGACAAGAGAGAGAGAGAGAGAGAGAGAGAGAGAGAGAGAGAGAGAGAGAGAGAGAGAGAAAAGCCCAGTTTGTAACGCATGATATCATCTATAGTGTTATCAGCCCGGTCCTGATATCCAGCATATTTGCTTATCTATAGATATACCTTCAAGTACAGTACAATGTTAGGAGGAGTAATAACATTGAGGGACAGATATGTAGAAAATGCATAAACGTTACAATGAGTTTAGATAGATACCTCCAGAGCATACGCATATACATACATATCCATGTATCCGCACAAGTAAAGTGAACTTCACATAGACACGGACAAGATGAGATGGAAAGGGGAAAGGGAAAATTCCCAAGGTACACTGGAAAGACCACAAGGCAATGAGGGAAGCTGAAGTAAATGCATGCAGGAAGCGTACATCCTGGTTGTGTATTGCTTGGATGAGATTGAGACTTCTTTAGACCGTCTATAGAACTGTTATCGAAGTAGTGCTAGTGGAAAGGAGACCTGCCTCCTCTAAACCGATGACGATAATGATGTCTATATGGCCTTGTCCTCATCTCCTTTTTAGTCTACCATCAGCGTTCGTCCAACCGTAAGTATTCTCAATCGCCGGTCCCAAATTGCAGTAGCGTCAAATCCTCCTGTCTCCCTCTCACTCCGTCACTAAATCTCTGACATAACGAAAAAAAAAACCTCTCTGCAGTCATTCCTAAATGTAGACACTAGTCGTTTCCTCCTGGTCCTGAGATAATTTCCCCCGTGGACTTGATAATTTGATTTTTATATTCACCTTTCCTTCTTTTGTGCCCTCCGCTTACCATTTTTGACTCCTTCAGTTTCTCATTTGTCAATGAAATCAAGTTAGTTTATTCCGGAGTGAGGAACTTAACTCCAAGTCTTTAGAATCCATTTGCATTTCTTTGCATTCATTCCTCATCTCAAGTGAGCGGGGCTCTTCTGCATCCCATTTTTCCCTGAAGCTCTCACAAGAGTGCATCATGCATGTGCCCAACTTTTATGATACTGCTTAAGCAGGACCCCGCATATAGTCCTGACACAGACACACACACATACACACACGTACAATTAATTATGAATATTCTTACTGCAGGAGTGCCTCCTCCTTCCATATAACTCACCCGATACTCTGTGAACTTTACTCTCTGTTGTCGGAGCAGTTTTTTATCCTCATAGAGCCCCATCCCGGACTTTCTTCTTGACAAGACCGTGAGCGAATGGGAAGTAGTAAGTTTATTTCGTATATAAATGTTTCCCTAAGAAGGAACCAAGCTGTGCACAATGTATTATACATGATTAGTAGTCGGGAGTATGTACTTAGGTGCACTATCAAGTAGACTAGGAGAGTTCCGAGTATCCCAACTGTACTCACCAGGAGAAGTGTATATACATAAGTCTATGCATGGAAAGTTGAGTCCGTCTGTATATATATATACAAACTATGTACTGTATATATAATATATGTAGATACATATATAGCAGTACCCTCGGATTCGTATTTCATTTTCAACTCAAGTTGAGCTCAGACTGCACTACTACTATGTGTCTGTATTATACTGGGAACATAGAAAGAGAGGAAACCTGCTGAAATGACTCTATTTGAACAATTTTCAATTTGAAACGACTGTTTACACAGCAGAGTAGACTCGGGAATTCGCCACGTTTGGTAGTTTGGTCCTGGGCTATTCTATATGGTGTTCCTCACAGTTCCCTGTAATGTTACCTCTCTCTCTCTCTCTTTCTCTCTCTCTCTCTCTCTCTCTCTCTCTCTCTCTCTCTCTCTCTCCTTGCTTCACTCTCGTATGTATCTCGAAGCCAAAGTTGCCTTTGGTTTTGTGTACATACTTAAATTCTATCTTTCTGAGCCTATTCGAAATTCTAACTTGGCTACAATATCAAAGAACTACAAGTCTCTGGGTACCAACGTACCAAGAACCCGACCCTGTATATAGCGGTGCTCTAATGCGAAACTACTTTCCTACATACGTACATATGACGATGCTCCCCATATGTGCATACATACAGGCGCATGTAAATATATATCCCATAATATACATATATAGGTACATAAAAGGTACCCTATGCATGGTGGATTCGTGCTGTTGAGTGAACCCTTTCCTTCTCTCCCGTGGAAGATTGCCACAATTCCAAGTTTAACTCCATTTCTCGGAAGTCTGTTAGGCCGTGGAAAGTTTAGGAAATGATTTTCTTCCAACATTACTTCAAATCCCACTTTTCTCCTAACTCTCTCCTTCGAAAACAAATGCTCAGGGATGAAATGGAATTTAGTTCAATTTTAATACTACAGCGGAAATTGTATAAACCACGCATATTTAATTCCGAGATAGTACTATAACCGCTAGTAGCCTGACTTTTGTATGCTCAAGTAACTATCAGCGTTTGTATTTGTGAGTGTGTGTATGCACAAATACAGATAAAATATTTACTAGGAAACAGATATTATTAAAAAAATTGTGAGTACTTTGCAATTTCTCCCGAAACTGTATATAGTATAATAATTGTCAAATTTTTAAATTAGATTTCAATTGCTGGCTAAATATTCCCTTTCTTGTTCTTGTGTCCTCTCCTCGCGGAGAATTGAAAACAGTGGGATTCCCTCCAATATTCATAAGCCTGAGGTGTTTCGGGTGGAACGACTTTGTTTGTCCAAATAGTAGACCAATTTTGAGTCAAAATGACGGAAAGAGTTCAGCGTCGAATGGACTTGTTAATAATTATTTGGGTGTATTTATAACAATGGACTGACTCTCCATTTAGAAATTATTTTCCCATTAAAAACTTTTACTTAAATCTTATCAGTCTACATCTGAGGCTTTTTCAAGCATTTCGAATCCCTGGAGTGGGTGCATTGGCAAAATTGCGAGGTTTTGCAGTCATTATATTCATATTAGATCATTATACATTTTTTGAGTAAATTTTATTCCGCCCTTGTTTCTGATTGATGGTAAAGTTAGTCCAATTTGGGATAACTGATGAATACGAAAGGAAACTTTACTTTTGATATGACAATAATAAATTATATTTTCGTACTTTTATACAACGGTGTGAGGACGAGTTTAAAATCTGTAGTCCTGGGATCCTGGGTATGTTGTACTTGTGGACTTAGAGATTAATGATAGCTTTGCATATTTAAACAGATCTTCATGTATGCATGTCTTTATAATGTGAGTGTCCTTCTGGTATGAATGCTTTCTGTTCTCTATGTGTTTCTCAGTAATATTTATTTCCATAGAATAATAGTTGCACCAGTGCAATGAGTATAGTGTACTTTCAATGCAGGCGTTAGCACGTATGTACATACATATGAAGGAAAAAAGAGCCTTTTCTAATATCCCTATTTAATGTTGCTGTTGTTAGACTCAAATGGGTATGAAGTATGAATCCATATACATACATATATACTCTGGAGATACTTCACCGAACATATGGTCCGGCATATTTACCCAGTCTGCTTTTTCTATAATGAAACAGATTTCGCACCTGATTTTATATCCCGAGTTTATGTTCAATGCTCAGCTGTGTAGGGCTTTTTGGGTCGATTAGTTCTGTGTGTTTTGTGTAAATATGTACAAATCCATGAAATATTTCTACACAAATATTACACATGTTTGACATTTTCAGTTCAAAGATTTTTATTTGCACTTACTATTCAATTCTGAGGAAATATGTACACGGAGATACATGTACCGTAAGGATACACTTGTGCGCATTTCACATTTTTAGCGTGTCGATCATATTCTCTGCACAGAGTCTACACATAGGTTTTTTTTTTCATTATAAATTTTTAATGACACTTTGGACTGTTTGGACTTTTCTTTCAGCCTTTTCCATGCATGACGTCCACACAGACTGGGAAGCCTGAAACTTTGGTTTACTTAAAGGAAATAGCACGGAATTATTGATGGAGTTATTATCGTTTTAATTCCCCTGCATGTCCCACCACTACTGGATAGATACACTTGCCTCTGTACATGCCATTAATGTTTACCTGCTGTGGATGGATGAAGCTCAAATCATTGCATGAATTGGATTCCAAATCTAAATATTCATATATTTTTGTCACGGAAAGCATTCTCAAACAACTTGTTCCTTCAGCCTTGAGCTATTTAACAACTTTGGATGCTGGGTCAAATACAGTCACAGACTGAATAATTTTTTGGACCTGACAATTTATTTAATTCCTCCCTTGACTCAATTATTCAAAAGTAAAATGAATTTTTAAAATAAGAGGTTTAGTACACGTGCAATTCTGAGTGTGCTAATTGCTACTGTTAAATATTCAGAAAACCAAAGGAAGGTAATAAAATTACATTTGAGAATACATACCAGAGCCAATCAAGGGAGCAGCCTTGAGTGTCTCTCTCTCTCTCTCTCTCTCTCTCTTGACAAATAAAAACAAAAATGCTCACTCAAAATGACAATGAACCGGAATGGGAAAACTGGGAAAAAAAAGTAGGTGAATGGTTATATGGAGCACGGTAGAGACTCCGAATGTATCCTTGAATGAACTGAGATTTAATGCACAAACATTGAATCATGTTCAAATTGATTTTCTAATCGTAAGTTAAATGTTTGGTTTGTATTCTGTATTTGTGGCGGTTGAAGTAAGTCGGAGTTGTAGCCTACTTAAATAAAGCACTTTGTAACTTTTTATAAACTCAAGTGAATAGAAAGAGAACAGGGCTCACCGATATTTAGTCGACAAATAAAAGCTAAACGTCAAGCATACAAAGGGAAAGGAATATAACTTAATAAAATGTATCCAGCTTCATTATAGCAAGTACTTGATTCTTCCCTCAACATACTTAAAACTAGCTCTTGCATCCTCTTCGAATGCACCTTCGCACACATGACTTTCTTCTTGGAGTTGTGCACGTCTACACACCCTGGGAGGGATAGAGAGAGAGAGAGAGAGAGAGAGAGAGAGAGAGAGAGAGAGAGAGAGAGAGAGAGAGAGAGAGAGAGAGAGAGAGGACCCCGAGAAAGTTATTACTTATGTAGGCACTTACACATGGGTTGGGAGTCGTCTGTGGAATCAAAATCATCCAAGTTTCAATTCCAAACGAAGTTAAATACATTTTATTTTCCGTGAGTAAATTTACACTGGAACTTTGAAGCGTCATACATGTATTTATATACTTACAAAAAGGGAGTAAAAGTAGTAACGCTCAGAGCGTCAATATTCCTTTTGGAAAAAGGGTTCCCTACTAGAATCTACTACTCCAACAAGTCAACCTGGGCAGCGGCGTGTGTTCAGCATTGTAATAGTAACAGGGCTGGTGACTCCGACTACATACATAAGTATCTACATAATACAAAGAATTATGTACACAGTCATTTAATGTAATGTAGACGCACACAGAGTCACAAAGCGCTCTACAAAAATCAAAGGCATGTTACGGCGAGAAAGAAAAGGGAAAAAAGCCAACTCTTGTGTATGTACATAAATGCAGTTAAAAACTTCAAAGCCCGAGCACACATATTTGTTCTGTCTTCATTTACCTTTCACGTCTCTACATGTAAACTCATAGTTTCGCGGAAATTTTCCTTTACCCCCTTTTCTGACGCTAATATTATTTCCTAGTAGCAAAACCATATTGAGTGGGGGGATATAGAAGCTTAATAATTTTAAACAGGTATGTACACAAAGGTCCTAATCTGGATCCGTTTACAAAGCTCAAACAAAATTTACTTTGAAATTTAAACTAAGGCTGTAGTCTTCAAATTCCTTCATTCTATCCGCTTATACTGTACAGTAATGCTCCAAAATTTACTAATTAATTATTGTCGGCTACTCTTTTTTTTGTATGTAGCTCTAAGTTGTTCCACGTTAGCCCGAAATGAGACTTTACATTATCTACCTCCCGAGATACACTGGTAGTAGCGTTACCTGATGCAGCCCATGAGTTTGTACGTCTGTTGTCGTGTCCATTCAATCGTACAATTATACGTACGTAACTGTAATAATTATTCCTGTACATATTTGGACAGTGTATTGCACACTGACACAAAATTTATTATTCACATATGCCGTGCATTACAAGGACGTTTACCTTGGAGACCAGCCTGTAACATTTTACCCGGAATCTACTAGAAAGGTAACAGAGCTCTGTTGATTTTCCCCTCCAGGAGTAACACATAGTGTCAAAGAAGATTGCACTTGAGCAAATTTTTTCCACAAAGAAACAGATGACATAATAAATGTTTTAATACAGTTGGCAAACTCCAAATTATCCCTTAATTAGCTACACAATGTTGACACAGTATTTGGAACAAGTCTGCATAATATTTCCCCTCTGTACTAATAATAATATAATTATATTCTACAGCTTATATATTGGCTCCAAGTATTTTTTCCTTACGTCGGATCACCCTGTCACTCGGCCTTTGTTTTTAGTACCTTAAAACTTTTGGGGATGGAATAGCATACACGGAACATGGGAATGTACATTATTCCTTCAATGCATCATCCGTGCAATAATAGGAAGTTCCCAGGGAGGAGCCCGGCAGTAGTAAGTAGGATCTCAAAACTTTCTGTATTATTCTAAATTTTGAAGCTAGGAGAATTTGAAGATTATCCACTTCACCAGCTGCGTTTCCGAGGGTGGGAGATAACAACTTGTGCAATTTGTCCGTGCAAGATGCTGGAGTAGAAAAATTAGGCGGAGGAGAGAATGAGTGCTTGTACAAAGGTTGCAGAAGCGGCATGTCATCAGGAATAATTCCATTATAAATAATCCCTGGAAAAATAATAGGATTTGGTAGTCCTCCTCATGGCCATGGCGGCCGGGGAAAGAGTCACGGTATTTTTTTTTTGTGAAGAGATAGGACAAAAGTCTGGACGCATTTTTAGTTTTTGTACGTATGTACATATGTATGTATGTATGTAAGTGCGTGTGAGTACAAGGTAGAGAGTACGCGGAAGTTCCTGGGAGGAGAGGAACATCGGGAGATTGCATATTCTTCAAGTGTTATTATGATTATACCCTATCCTAAAGAAACATTGTCGCGTGTGTCTGCATACATTGCATATACTTACTAATATTATTCTGGACTTACATATCCCGCCATAATAGGATTTTCTTTGAATTTTCAGTTTCATCTACTCAAATGTTGTGTTAGGGGTAGATACTGACTGTGAAGGAGGAACAGCATTGGAGGAAATTGAAAGTGGGATTTCTTTATGCTATTAGCCCCATGTCCATACAATTGCTATGAAGGTAAACATATTGGGAGATTTTGTTAGCTACTGTACGTTTAAAGTTTATTCGTGCATGTATAGGTAGGCTCATTATGAGGCGTAACTGTTGTGAGCATAACTGCACTATGTGCTTTTCTGTTTGACATTATTATCATAATAGTGGGTTGAATTCTCGTTGAATGAGTATCTCAGCATGTGGACTAAAAATGTCTTCCCGTACTCTCTACGCACACTAGTCACAGTTTAACTATCTGTACTAGGGTTTGTTTCCACAGCCATTCATACACAGGCAGAAGGTTTGGATAGTGACGCCTATACCCTAGCATTAACTGAGGCTTTGTTGAAGCTTGGTGCATTCCAAAACTAAATATTTGAAGATTTTCACGAAAATGAATTCAGCAAATATTAATATTGAACTTTTCCCATGTAGCATTGGATTTTTGAGCGGCACGGGAGACTGGGAGCACTTTTCCAAATATTTTCATAAGGAAACTAATGGGAAATAATTCTCTCTATGGCACGATTTCGACCTGAGTATCTCAGCCCTGATTCATTGGAGTAATTCGTGCGTAGAAGTTAGGAAAGATATGTTTGGGCTTGAGTGTGGAAATGAGTGTGTTGCATCTTGCATCGTGCAATCACTGACTGTGCAGAGTCTATATATTATTAAGTGGTTTTAAAAAGTATCCGTACATGTAATATACTTTTTGGCGTCTGTAATATTTGAACATTAAAGCTCATATTAAACTGACAATTTTGGCCTCATTCCTCCGGGATTGTAATTCGGGATTGATGAAGTAGTCAATTGTCACGACATGGTGTCTTTGATGATGCCTATGCATAGTAATTGAGGACTTGTCTGTGAATGACTGCAATTAGGTGGGAAGTTTAGGGTTTAGGAGTTGCAGTTTTAGTTAAAATTGTCCCTGAAGTGGAACTTGCAATATTTCAATATTTACTGATTAGAGAGTTTGACAGTTTCACGGGGAGTGAAAACAAGTTTGGTATAATGCCCGGCTCCATCCTATGAAAGTAAGAGTATTTATACATGGAGCGTGTGTGTACTTAAGTCCTGTATATATAGGGAGTGAGAGACACATGTAAGTATGTTTGTACGTCCTTCATAATGATTTTGCACGTGATGGTTTTGGAGACTGCAGAGAGTGTTCAAACATGAGGAACGGGGGGGAAGGAGCATTGTGTAAATTGAATCTATCCATAGTCAACGTTCTCTATATTGAGCTGCAAGATTAAATGAGTATTTTGAGAGTAAACACTTTCAAATATTTTATCAGTCGTCACACCAAGTTTTCCTTAGCTTTCCTTTTTCCTTTCCGTTTGTTCCTCCGTAGTGGTCTCAACCATGTTCATTTACGTTACTCACATATATGCTCTAGGAGCCTTCTCCCTTCTGTGGGTATACACAATATAAATCCACACACGCACACACAAACATATATTCGGTAATATTATGCGTACACACACACACACACAATCACGCTCTCTGACTACTGTATTTCGGGATGCTCTGCCATCCCTCATTCTATACATACAGACATAGATGTATAGTATGCCATACCTGGATTTATGCAAGTACAAATACGGGACACAATAGGGTTCTCCAGGGTTAGGAAATGACTTGTGTGAGCATTACCGGTTTTAGTTTTTAACTGTCTTCTTCCCTTGCATGATCTTCCAACACGTTTGAAGTTTTCGGTTTGGTGAATCCTTCTTCTTCGAATAAGTTAAGTTCCTAAGGATTTTTCTGCATCACATTGTATTCATACATATTAGACCCTGAGTTAGTTTAATTCTCACGTTCTAGCATTCTACTACATATGTATATAAGTAGATATACAAATGTACACTCATACGGACTTACATCTGTATTCACGGAACTTCTGTAAAGTGGGAATATTTTTTTGAATGGTAATAATTTTTTATTTAATTATTTAAAGTTTTGAGAACAGTCTCTGGTCTCTCTGCCATAACTCTATGTGTTCAAAGTTGAAAACGCCCTCCAAAGTCAATTGGATTGACTCAGTTTGAGGTAAGGCTGCACTTAAAAACGTTTTTGCGTATAACGTGACATGGTTAACTCAAAAAAGTTTTTTTTTTTGAGTCACATTGTGATGACTGACGCCGAGCTTAGGGAATTCAGTGAGTGGGAATCCAAAGGGATGCTGAATACTGTTTTGTTTACAGAATCACAGGTTATTTCCTGGTTCAGATTTTAATTTGAACATTTTTATTAGCATTTGTAATTGTGTGAGAACTTCAAGTGTATTTCCTAGATTAACTGGCTTGGGTATTGACGTACATACATATGTATCTATATAATGTATACACGGAATCTAAACAATACAATTTCTAGGAAGCTACAGTAGTCAAAACTTAGGATTTTAGAACTGGAAGTATCATTATTATCGACAGTGCAGGAAGTCTTTGAGTGATCCCGCGATCTGACTTTACCTGTAAAGATTTACTTGTCATTAAAGGTATATCTACAAACGATTAATTTATTTATTTGACCACCTGACGCAAACGATAAATCACCTTAACGATTTCAGCATTCACTTCCATTCAAATTCAGACTAGGAGGGGTCATTGTCATTGGATATATCTTTTTTGGAAACTTTGGGTAAACAAGTGTAATTGGAATGTTACGCAGTGTCATATCTAAAACTCATATTGTACATGAGATACAAATGATGGAAACCCAAACAGAACAATAATTATCTAAACAAAGTGAGGGGTACACATGACGAGCGTTAGGGTGAACAATTTATAATTTATTACTCCGCTTGCAGTCAAAATAAAAAATTATCAAGCGAATCTACAGAAGCCCCCTTATCAGCTCCCTGATACCGTGAGACAATTACGTGGAAATGCAAATTTCCTATTTATTTGCTCTAGTGAATCGCAATTTCCATTATCTCAAATGCTCTCTACCAGCCATGCATCTAATGTGAACTTCCAGGTAATATATACTAGGAGGCTAGAACCTGCCTCCTGAGTGCTGAGATCAGTGAATTATTTATAAAGGGACACCACATAGATATGGGGAGCAAGATTGCGTCAACATAGCTTGAACGGAGACATATACACACAGTGTATGTACCCCCATAATTATCTGTAATGTCTAATGTCCATACACATATGTTGAATGCATAGGACTTGATTTAAAGCAATTTATAAACGACTGTAAATTAATGGCTGTCTGCGCTTCTTGCGGGAAGTCAAAAGTGCACGAATGATTATGACATCCAGATTTGCCTTCAGATTGTCCCTGCTCTGTGCCGTGTGGTTGTATGTACAGTATGTACTTTCCTGTTATTTATAGTATTTATTCTCCTCTATACAGACACAGCAGTGCATTGGTCTACAAGTTAACGAACAATTTTGCTATCATCAGCACCTATAAAAGCGATAGTCAAAGGAGACAGACACTGATGTCATTAACCTGTCGACGGAAATTTTGGTGGGGTATAATTTAGAGCCCAAACCTATGTATCTATGTATATGTAAATACAAGGATTTTTCATTTCTAGCGTACAGTATCATACGTTAACAGAGCTGGTTTTAAATATCTCAGTGTCTGATACACTTCTCTAAATTTTAAATCTATAGATACATCCATGTGATTTTGAGCTATGAATAACTACGAAATGACTGGAATTTACAAAAATTTGTCACCCATTTGTGACTATTAGTCAATGTTAGTTATGGCTTCACAAACTTTGGTTTTTAACTCAGGATTGTCCGACTCATGTCTTTATGTAATTGTAGAGCCCTGTCTCTGAAATTCGTTTGAAATGCGGAGTCTGTCGTAACATGTGAGTAGTAAATACAGTGGTATGAGGAACGGGAATAATTTTCTCAGGACTCAAACTCCCACGTCCTCACTGAGTGATGAAGATTACTAGTCCTGTGTGTTGAATGTCCATCAACTCGAAATGAACAACCAGGAGAAAAAGGTACATAACATTGGTAGGAGCCGTGAACATTGTGTGTGTGTGTGTGTTAGTTCCATATATGTGCGGTGCAGTAGTAGCTCAACCTGACGACGCTGACTCTAGATTGACATTATTATCTTCATCATTAGTTGGTAGACGAATGTAAACAAAATGAACTGGCTCCAGCCCAACGTCAGCTCTACTCCCCGGCAACTATGGGGAAAATGAAGCGCAAGTGAATTTTTCGTAACCTGAGAATTGCCAACCAATTTCTTTTATCCCTCTGGATTTTCATGTAGGATCCATCCAGCATTAGAAATTTGATTATAGTATCTATAAATACGACTCTTCACACGTACAGCTCTGAGGTAATTTGTCCGGAGTCATTTAATATAGAGCATAGGGTGGCTACCATAATAAATAATTATATTAATATGTATTTTATTACTGGGTGTGTAAAGGCCTATAATGTTGTCAGACGGGGCTGCTATCTGAAATAATGCAATTATTACAGCTATTGGGTCTCCTTCTATATATTTGTAACCCGGAGAAAAATACCTAGATTGCGTAATTATAGAGAGTGCTTACATCAACTTGTCATTTAGACATTGGAAAATTGCATTTATTTACTTTACTTTGTATCAAGCATCATGTCTGCCCCCTCTTACTACATATACTGTAGATAGGTATGTATATCTACTCCATGGATAAAATCCTCAGAAGCCAAGCTGTTAAAGTTGGGGGTTATTCATTGTAGGTTATATTCGAGAATTGTATGTAATATAGATAAGTGTACGTTCAGAATCCCTTTTATGTATCTAATTATGTATGTGTATTTGCTATGCTCAGTGAGTGAGAAGGAGAGAGGGACTATTGGGCTAAGCTACAGTAATTATGTATCCTAGTTGATATAGCTTAGGAGAGTTTTTCTCTCCCGTTTTTATCTCTATCATACTTTTATCATTAATTTCAGTAGAAAAAATGAT
This sequence comes from Allacma fusca, assembly GCA_947179485.1. Taxonomy (NCBI): domain Eukaryota; kingdom Metazoa; phylum Arthropoda; class Collembola; order Symphypleona; family Sminthuridae; genus Allacma; species Allacma fusca. The sequence goes on from OX359247.1 coordinate 17,914,918, forward strand.
GATTTGTCACTTCAGGTGTTGCTCCCTTTCCATTCACTCATCATGTGTCATATTTAATTTTTGTTGGTCACTTTTTCCTCATAGCTACTGCCTCTACAGTACAGGAGTACAAAAGCTGACGATTCCTCCGGATTGTTTGTCCGTTGGCTCTATTTATTTATTCTTCGTGTATAGCATTCCACTCATAATTTTACGCATAAGCATGCTCCCAAACCTATGAAGTATGTATGCATGTTTAACAGAGTGGGCTCAGAATGACAGGCTAGAAAACAAATGCTCCAGCATGAGAACCTGATAATTAGATTGAAATCTGTGTAATTAATAGTAAATATTGAATATTTATTTACGTTTTGTCATGGTACAGGGCTTTACCCACTGAACTACTCCTACTACAGGCAGGAGAGAGACAGAGAGAAAGAGAGTCGTATATGCTGGGTGTATGATTCGTATCCAACTTTTTGCTTCTGTATGCTTTTAACACATACAATGTATATACTTGAGAGTAAATAGTACAAGTGTGGGACTGAACGCCAATTAATCAAATAATTATATATAGTATAAGGTAATTCAGTATTAAACTTTTGTCAACAGTTACTACTCTGATTGTAAACAATATTTATTTTTAGACTTATTTATTATGGTATTCATACTACTTGTGTTAGGTTTTGTTACCTTGCTCTTCTGGGGAACTGTCAATGGAATTAGATATGAAGTCAATTTGTGTGCTCACTTATAGATACGTCAGATTTGGATGTACATGTGACGATGTAAACTGTAGTATTCCTAAATATGACTCTTCTGTAATAATCCAAAAGACTTTGAAATTGTTATAATTAAATAAATAATTAAAGTGACAGTTTCATGTTTTTCAAATTAAACCAATTGATGGGTTAGAGTCTGAACTACTCTATTTGTTTTATTAGCATCACTACTATTTCCTTTTTGTTTACCGTCCTCATCATCCTCCTACAATAATCCGTGGTTCTCTATTTACAGTAATGCAAGTTCTCGCACACACAATTCACTTTAGCAACAGTTGTCATTTATACTTTTCTCTCCAATGTCTATGTTTCCCACAGTTGACTTAAACTGAGCAGCACTATTTTAAACCTTAATTAGGACTGGGACTACACTTTAGCACGTCTGCTGTATATCTGCTGTATATGGATAATTCTTTGTGTGATTTAATTTGAACTAAATTTCCGGTCTCATACTAATACTGTACGTTGACAATCCAAATGACAGTAAATATTAAAATGATAATATTAATAATTAATATTAAAAACATTACTTTGTACAACGTTATGAAATTGACTTTCATTGGCGTAAACAGGAAGGGGAAAAGTTCAAATGTTCAAAGTAAACAAAGCACAATTTTCCCACGGAGCGATTGCAGAAAATAATTTTAGCAAATAGGACGAATGCTCAGCAGATTGAATAATTTTTTATAGTAGATTGGATGAATTTTCAGCAATAATATGATAGTTTATGTAACACTTAGCACAAGCGGGCTCTTGATGTTATCTCATGGCTTCGTTCAAGTATTCCGTTATGTGACACATGAAAAGACATTCCCTTGCATTCATTTCATCATACCCTTCCATCACATTTCATACATGCAATTACTCTACTTTCATATAATTATTCATAGTGTTAAATTATCTAAGTGAGGCATTTATTTTCCCGAAATCCCACCACATCTTAAATTTTTCTTTGCTTGTATGTGTAACATTTGCTTTTACTAATTCTTCATATTCACATCATGATATGTATCAATGCTAATGAAATTGTGTTCAGTGCTCTTTCTACTATTCCATAAGTGACAATAATAGGAAGGGGTGGAATAATAAAATATTTTTTACCCTCCTTATGACTGAGTACGTCGAACTCTCTATGTAGTCAGCTATCGGATTTGTCTCAAAAGCCCATACAATTTGATAAAAACCAACACACATTTTCATTGTGAGTACACATGACTTCAGTTAAAAATCCAAACACAATTCCGATCTTGTTTCACGTTTGTGAGCCTTATTACCCAAAATTGTAACGTCGGTCAATACAGCAAATTTTTACGAATCTCAAAATAGTTGTACACAAACTCGAAACATCCCTCCATCATGTGAACTACTAGGGGGGGCGATCCTTAGATGATACCATTCACTCTAGAAAAGATAGGTTTTAATTTGTGCTGTAATTGTTAGACAATAAGGACTTCCTTTAATTTTCCGCATCTCGTTACACAGTACTAAGATGGCAGATTAATTATTACAGTGTTGGTTAATTGGGTAAAGATTATTGGGCATTATAGGAATTCTTATGGGGAATGGTATTTTCATGGATCTTTATAATATCTACGAGAATTTGCGTAAACCTTATCATGTAGATTTCGGACCCATGTATAATTTTATGTGTGACGACAGTTTTATATCCCATATTTGACCACCCACCTGAATAATACTGTTGTACATCATTGCTCAAATGAATTGTGTTTGTAGACAAATTTTGTGAAAATTCGGATTTTAGTAAAACTAACTACGTAGTTTTGTATTTAGTTTTTTTTTTAACATTTGGAAGTATCTAATTATACGTCCGTTACAAATCATATGATGACAGGACGACCCAAGAGTTGACCACCGATGACTAATAAGTTCATGTCATTTTCCTTCCATCAGCCTCGAAACTATTCCGAGACGTATGTACATAATTGATACATGGACAATTAATCTTGTTATCTCCCAACTTTCCGTTGTTGTTGACACTGGAGTGACTCTTGAAGTAAGTTGAGGAAAACAATCTTTCTTTTGCTTGAATATTTACTCTTAAAGTCTGATAAAAGTGATAATACAGAACTCAACTAAGAGTTTTCTCTAAGCTGGCACCGACATCATCCAACTCTCATAACAATGTACAGTGAGTCATAAAAAGAGTAAAAGCTTCCAAGCCTTATCTACAGAGATAGTTAGCTCCAACCTCTGAAGATAAGTCGACGCTGGAATCTGAAGTTTGTCAACATGAGATCACACTTCTATACCTTTTATTCCTTGGAAAGTGAAACACACATGTATCTATAGATATCTATTGGTTTCTAGTAATTGGGAGCAAACTATAAAAGTAAGTAGGTATTTTGGTGCTGGACTAGTAGGTATATGTATCTACTTGACGTAAAACATTAGGGAGTAGAGTTCAGGATTGAATCTGGAAAATGTTTGGTTAAACTGAGAGTAATCCGACTGTTAACCTCGTTCTGTTGTTGATCCAGTGATCACATGGAACAGATCTTGTATGAAAATAAAATTTGAATTTGTCATGTATGCTGAGCGCTCCCTGCTCAAGGCGACTTTCAAGAGGAGTCAAGAAAGACTTCAAAGTACACATGATGTGTTGACATTATAGGACTTATGGTAATCACTCCGTCTTTAACTGTGGGCAACTTTTAGGGAGGTGATACTCTTTGCACCTTATCTCCCACTTTTACGGTTAGGAACGTACTGTGGACCTTGAACCTTGGAAAATCAGCATGTTTGTTCAAGACATTCATTCACCCAGCTATCATTTCGGGGTTCATTGCCAATACTGTAGTACTAATGCAGAAAATCCCGAGAGCATTTTATTTTAGATAGATCCTTGAACGGAACTTCCTCAAGCTCCAAGCTGGGACCTGGGACTGAAGGAACATCAACAACTAAAAAATTACAAGACTTTATGTGATCCTTGACTTGGATTAAACAACATTTCAGAAAGTAGTCCTCTCCAGTAGAAGTACCGATAGGGAAAGTGTGGTAAGAATAACAAGGGATTTTTATTAAAAGCTCTATTCTAATATAACCATTTCCTTCTACCTGAGCAAAGTCTCAATAAGTCCGGTTCCATTGTACTAAATGTTAGGTAACCTTTCGGAAGTTGCATTAGGTGTAGAAAAAAATCAGGCCGAGGATTCCTCAGCACATGGAGCAAGCTTTACTTTACTACCTTGACTTTACGCATAAGCTTTCCTACTTCCCGGTACGTTCGGAATGGAATCTAACGATACCTCTATATACCTACCTATGAGAGTTACCATCCCATAGCTACATCCCCATAATTGAAAGTCTGGTAATATTTACTTTGTTGATTTGGATGGGAAGCAAATCGATTTTTCGGTCCTTGACAAAAGCACACGGTTATATAGAGGAGTAGGAGAGAGTGAGAGAGAGAGAGAGAGAGAGAATGAAGGAGCAAATGCATTGCACCAAGCCACCCAACGAACCGAATGTGAATCAAGAACCAAACTTCATATTTCACAGTTAAACCTTTACCATTTTGGGATTGAATGGGATTTTGTGTCCTATATATGTAGATATCTCTCAACTATCTATGTACATACAGATATTTCATATAATCTCCTCCAGCGACAGTGCCTATAGCTAAAGTATTTATCTTATGTAGATTCAATGTTTGTATTCATCTATTGCAAATTATTCCACCCTTGGTATTTCCCGATTTCGCGAATTGCTTTCTCCTTCTAAATTGCTTCCGCATTGAAGAAACAAGATTTCCCTTTGGACTGACTCTCCTCTTGTACCGTTCTATAAATAAATAATAATCTTGTCAGATCTCAGCCTCAAGTAACGTTCCCATCTCCGCTTTTCCCCCTCAACTCCATTCAATCATTTGAGATTTCTCAAAAAATGCTCCTTATTCCTCAGGTACACCCTAATATCACTACTTAAGCATTTTCTTTCAAATCTTACAAAATTACCCACAAATTTGCTTTTAAATGCATTTCCAGCCTTACATTGTTAATAAAGATAAAGATTTAATTTTGTTTTTCCCCTGGAAAAGAATACAAATAATACATTAGTCTTCTAACTATCAGTATATTCTTGAAAATTTTACGTTTAACTTGTACTTTCTTTAATGACAGTCAGACAGATTATGATTTTTCTGACAACTGAGATTATTTTCATGGGAAAAAGAGAGAGAGAGAGAGAGGGGAAAAAAATCCGCAAGGTAATCTTGGAAAGTTTCGTCTCTCTATTTGTTCCATCATCCTCACAAGGCCTTATAATCGTAAGTTTCATTCTCCAAGCATCGACTTACTCCATTGCATGACGCAATCTTATGAAATATATCACGGTAACATCAGCTCCTACCACAGGATGGGTGTAGCTTAGGTATAAACGCCGAAGAAATTGCATGGAAGCACGAGCAACTCCGTCCCTCCTATTACTTCTATAGCTTGAACAGTTTCATTTGATATCCTCCACCAAACTATAGAACTGTACAAGTTTCATTGATTTCTTCTAAAGGGGAAGCCTTCTTGAGCCGGAGTTGTACACTGCATAATAAAATGCCCGTATAACTGACTTTATATAAAACAGATCCAGGTGTATTTGCTTAGCGCGTGTGTGTGTGTATGTGTGTGTGTGTGTGTGTGTGTGTGTGTGTATGTGTGCACAATAGTGGGACCCTGAATTTCATATACTAGTATACATGGTCATATACCCCCGTACCCCCTTAGGTACATGGGCCAATCTATAGATGAACACAATAGCAGGATGCATAAAGGGTTATGATACAGTTTTTAGGTAGCTTTCCCTCACGTATCCTTCCCTGACGATGTCTGCCTTGAAGATGCTCTATAACGCTCATATTTTACATCCATACTCCACTCCTATGACTTACAAGGTGTGCTCTACATGTTGAGTTTACATCAACTGGTGATATAAACTACATTTTGGGATTGGTATAAGGTACCCTCGCGTCCTACGCTCATATGGGACGGGAAGGCGGGATGAATCCGGGGCTGGTATTACAATCCGTGGAGTATTACAATTTCAGTGGTTACGGGTATCTAAAAAAAAATCCATGTCCTGGGCATACCCAGCCGTGTCATACATACTTAATAGTCTTATGAGTCGGAGCGGTAGGAGTTGTAGGTTGGAGTGAGGAAAATATTGGGGAGCAGAGCAGGCGAGTAGTAGCTGGGAACGCATGTAAAAAAGCTGCTCCAAGAGTAATATGTACTAGAGAAGGATATATGCACCATGGGAGAGAAGTCTCTCCTACATCGGGTATGAGCACTGGGACTGGGAGCCAGCAGTTTGTTGGGAAGCTGATGGTAGAAAGTTCCTACCTCGGGACGAAGAGGGGTGTCGAGAATCCGCCTTTAATGGGGAGGCAGCTTCGAGGATAGGCGGAAAGTTGGCGGATGACTGTAGAGGCGGTGACTGGTCTCAATGAGAAGAGTACACTGACTAATACAGACAGAGTGGGGCAGGCCGTGATGGAGTCTATTAGATTGTAAAGCTCTTTTAGTTTGCAAGGGATCCTCAGTTTGCTTATGATGTTTAGCTAGCTCAAACATATGGGTTGTGTACAGATCCACGTGCACTGTTTGTTTTGACAATTATTCTCGTCGTGCTCTCTGTGTATGGGATCTCGAAAGTGTGTCTAAGTAGCTAAAAGTGTATGTGTTTGTGGATAATCGCACCAGCAGTCAACGCTAACATTGAAACTAAAATAAAGTGTGAGAGGGAGAAAGAGAGAGAGAGAGAGAGAGAGAGAGAGAGAGACACTAAAAGAACAAGGGAACACATTATAAGTGTATTTATTAGTTATAACAAAAACTCAACAACTTGGATCAACTTAGCTCTCCGGGTGTAATAATAGACTCACACGCGTATAGGGAAACATTCTTTCACTCTCGAACCTCCATCGAGTACTCTATAAATATCTAGGGACACTAGGAACTGCATGTGCAATCTTATATGCAAATTTGACCCAATGAAAGAAATTTTTTGATGGGAATGTGCAATAAAGGATTTTTTATTTTCATGTGTTAACATTTGTAAAATTGTTATTCCCCCCAAAAAAAAACAAATTTTATCATCCTACTTATTTTCCTCATATTGCACAGTCAAATTATACACAGCGTCGTCTTGGGTGATCACCTCCCAGAAAGATTCGAGTTAACTGATTACTCTGAAGGAAGGGCATACTTAAGAGTATCCCAAGGAGGAGGGAGGAGTCAGTGGAACTAAATGCCATAAGCGATACTGTGACACACATCAAGTGAGAGACAAGAAGTAGGGAGAAAAAATTATAAGTGATATAAGGTGAGGATCCTGGGGAAAGACAATTCAGAGAGTCAGTCAACCCTTTGCCTTCCACACTTGTTGCTGATTGAAAAGTAAAACAAGGCGGACAGACTAATTTGTAGTTGGTAACGTTGCGGTAGTACCTCTCCTAAGCTCTAATACCAACTTTACTTGGGAGTCTTGTGTGGGCCTCTCCTATCCTATCCACATAGTCATATACTTACTGGGGAGCGAATCCGTTTACTCACTTGAGTTTGTGTACTCCGACTTAACTATGTTTATTCATATAATATCGTGTCCGAGGTGAAGACTAACATTGATATTACGCTACGATACCACGATTACCGCTTGATCTACAAACATCACCGAGAACTTCCAACACTACCAGTAGTTCTCGTATACTTACAGGTGAGTAAGCACACATGTGTAGAGATCTCTGACTACTTTTATCCTCCCGTATAGAGTAGTATTTGTGGCATCCCAGACACAGCAGTCTAATAACTACCGCACACATTACTACTAGCAAAAGCTTTTGATTTTGTTTTCCTTATCATTTATATTGCATTTCTATCGGAATCAAGTGCATTTCACATTAGGACACGCACTGAACCCACACCTACTATAGTCTCACTTCATCAAGTGATTGTATGTGTGGATGTCCCAGGCCAAGTGTAATTTAGGAAGTTGTGCGTGTCTGCATCAAGTGTTTGTATTTTGTAATATGTATAGGCATGTTTTGACGAAACTCTCCAAGTCGTCCATGTATACACACAGAGATACACACACACACACACACACACACACGTACTTAAATAATAGCTTGTGAAAATAATCTTGACAAATTAGTCACATAGTATCAAGTGCACTGTAACAAGTGCAGTGGAAGTATCATATGTGTATGTTCCTATTTGGTAATTTGTTTGATATTATAGGCATCCTCACTTTTCTTCTCCCTGGTCGGGGGTCTCTTCATCCTTGTGGACAACTTGTTGGGAATTGAGCACACCCGAGCTCCGTTTGACATCTTTCTCCATTAAGGTTTCATCTCTTCAAAGAGTGGATCTCCTGTGGAGTTTATTTCAATTGACATAACGTCACAAGTGCTGAGCAATCCGAGTCCTTTATCAACTCCATTACATTCTAAGCTCTCCAGGAATTAAAAAAAAAACTATTGTATACATACAATCTGTAGGAGTGCAATCTTCTTTCTACAAGCTATTATATACAGCAGGGATATATACGCTCTTCATAGGAGTCAGTATTATAGGCGATTATACAGTAGTGAACAATCAAGGATTGTTACTCAGACTTAATTTCCGTGTAATTCCGTATGTTCCAAGCTGGTCCCATTCGTTCACTGACATTTACACTGAGTCCACTCTCAAGCCCACATTTGTTTGTGTTTACAGGAATTATTAATGAAATCGTTGAGTCATTTGCATATGTAAAGATTCTCAGTGAACTCTAAAAGTTCCTCATTAATTTCCTCCCTTTATAGTAGATACTAGTAGAGAGGCTCTAAAATAATTACACCATTTTATTAATTTTGTGGTCCCAGTGTGGCTGTAAATGTTGGGAGACTATTTAAAATCCCCTGGATTATTTGGTCGGACTTTGATAAAGGCTTAATAAATTAAGCAAATATTTTAAACTGGATTGTTTTCCTGTTCATGGGAAAATAAATTAATTACTGGGCAAGTGAGGGACAGACGTTCAAGTTGTAGTCATTCCGCGACGTTGGGGTTCATCAAACGCAATACTTATGATTTGTTATGGTGAAATGACCGATTATAATTTGTGACGGGTGGAAACTGGTATACACCTGCGGAACCCATCATCATAGAGATCAACACCATTGGATTTGAGTTTTGGACTCTGGAAAAAAAAAGTAAAAGTTGAGCGGAGACGCAGGGGTCTGGGGTGAGTTACACACTTATTTTTAAATATATGCCTTTTTCTCTAGAACGCTAGTAGTAGTCATTGTAGAAAGTGACTAATGTAGCTAAATTTGTAGGAGTTGTAGAACGCACTGAGAATGTCTGCTACTTCCATGTCTAATCGCATAAATTTCTATATGTATTATTCCTATGATGGTACAGGAAGAAGAACGAGTTTATCAAGAACAGAAAATTTGAACCCTTGATAAAAATAAAAGTGTAGGTCCTCACGACGTGAGCCCCATGTACTGTAGTACAGAGCAAATAACGTTGGTTAATGATAACGTTCCTCCGTCCCAATCAACGATCGAGATAAATCTGTAATCAGTCATTTACATTTCCATTCACCCGCTTGCTTGCACCTGAACCAAAAAGTTGCTGTTGTGCTGAAACTTGAGTGAGAAACTACACAGAGTTCATCCCGAGTAGTCCAAGGGACTTGAGTTTTCAACTTTTCATATATTGAAATAAATATATTGACGGCTAACGATAACTCATTAGACACTGGGAAAAATTGATAGCTTCGGAACAGTCTGTCCACACACACCACATATTACACACATCTAGACACGAGGCCGTCATCAGTTGTTCTTCACATACAGACAGAGTCCTGCTGAAAAATTTATTCAGTCTTGGTGCATCAGTGTCAATGCGAAGAACTATTAGTTTCCAGTTCAACAAACATTATTAAATCACAAATTGCATCCTTTCTCCCAGTGCAATTTAGTCCAAAGTATCTAAAATTGTCAAAGGAAACCATTCCCATCAACTGACTCTCTAGTATCTACCTATACAGTAGTAGCAGTCACGGGTATAAATCCTTCCGTGTCAATCACAGTGAACATTTAAATTTGTTGACTTTTGACAGTCTGCTACACAAATTGAATTACTATTTTCCCAATTGTGGGGATTCTTGATTACATTCAAGTCCTAACTATCGAAAACCGGTCAAGGGTACAAGTGCGAACAAATGCGGGTCTAAATCTCAATTTCCTGTGCGCTCGACAGTGACGCAAGAAATAAAAAAAGAGTGGAAGTGAAGTAATTTTATTTTTTTGGGAGAAAAAGAAAAAAGAACAAACCCAAAAAGTCAAAATGAGTATCCCACTTCATCAAAAGTTATACTCCAATGACTGTAATGGAGGGAATAATCCCGGCTTGCAGAGTCAACAGCAGCAGTCATCTCTATCCCCCCCGCCCTCATACATAATGGGGTCCTCATCGTACAATGTCAATTGTTCACCCTTCGGACCACCGAATTGCATGTCTCCCTCCATGAACTCATATGGAGCCATCGGATCTCCTCCCGCAGCTCTGGCTCCTGGTTCACAGTGCATGAGTTCCGTCTACAATGGCATCGGAGGGATGACCTCAACCGGATCCTGTGACAATCTGAGCTTAGCAAGTGGAAACAGCCCTAACCATAATGCTCAACTGGGAAGGAGTAGCAGTAGCGGTGATTTCAGAAACTCTTCGGTCATTGCCAACAGTGTGAGCAGTGCTTCAGCCGCCGCTGCGGCTAAATCCTATAGGCGTAGTTACACACATGCCAAACCGCCCTACTCCTACATCTCCCTCATTACGATGGCTATTCAGGTAATTATCCTACCTCAAATTATTTTCTTTAAACTTTTTCGCAGCATACTGATTCTAGTTCTACTTCTACGTTTCTACTTTCTCTCTCTCTCTCTCTCTCTCTCTCTGTCCATCTCTCTCTCTCTATCCGCACAAAAATGAAAATATTGTAATGTCCAAATAAAGTTGTTATTTTATAGACAATTGGAAATAAGTCTCAAATATGAAATACATCCCCTAAAATAAATCCGACAAAAAACTTTTTCCAAGCCGAATAACAAATACTATAAATATAATAGCACTGTGTTGAAAACATTACTGCATATGTATTTTGGCTTGAATTTACAAATGATTATTTATAATAGAGAGGATTTTCTTTTGATCGGAATTAATTGTTTACTAGTTGGTAAGATATCTCTAAGAAATGGAATTAGATTAGATAGAGTTAACTCTAATGTCAAATATTGACAAAAACATTTTTATTATCGAAGAACCTAGCCTCCACGGAAAATTCCAAGTTTGTGAGTCACTGGGGACACGAATTGATGTCGATAGTGGAGAGTTTTAAATACTGACAATGAGTCCATACTAACAATGTATATGTATACTCTACTACGGTCATAGTCCAGAAGGAAATTTTCAGAGTAGTTTTTATCCTGGCAAGTCATCAGAGAATCATGAAGAGAAGTCATTTAGCAATCGTAAAAAGCGCACAGGTTTGACAACCAGTAAAATATCTGGTACTGGAGAAAAATAAGCCGTAGTAGATAATTATGTACATACATCTAAATTAGGTAACTGCTGCACTAGATAATTCAATTCCCTGTTATTGCGGAGCACTTACAACTCAGAATTTGAACATTTTAAATTATAAGCGTGTCATTATTGCGTACCTATCCTTGTATTGTTTTTGTCCCGCGTGAAATAAAAAAAAACAGCTCGAGCACGTCGCATATCAAAACCACTCTGACAATAATAAGAGCGGAGGAACGAGAAAACACAACTAGGAAATGGCTTTATCCCTGACATGCTGATAATTCCAGAGTCGATAAAGTCTCATCTAGTAATTTGTTATAAGGATATATTAAAAATATTTTTTCCTTATCTTCGAACGTAGGTGTTTGCGAGCAAATGTATGATATGAAACTTTATCACTAATGCAGACCTATCACTTTGTATTTACGCTGACTCCCTCCTCTCTGACACTCATCCTAATTTCAGTTGCTGGACTGACGTATCTACTACCATAACTGATGCTAATGGTAGCATTTCCTCAATTAAAATCCCACACTAGACTTGCTCTAACAACGCATATTCCTAGATAAGTTTTCCATCAATTCATCCCTCCTCACAATATTATAGTCTACTTTAATGTATCTATGTACATATGTATACATGAAAATCTCCGCTGAGTCAAAGTCGTTTTTACAGACGGAATTTAAAGTGCTAATTTTTAATCGTATGGGGAAGTAGACAATAGAAATTTAGTCCAAGTTGGCAACTCTGTAATCTGTCCACTCCGCCGATGTTGATTAGAACTGGATGGATTTTTAGGAGTAGGCTGAGTAGATGAATGAAATTTAATAACCTAATTTATTGGAAAAATAAGGGCTACGTGTATTGTCAGCCAGCTTAGTGATAAGGATGAATGAAATTGCAATCTGTCTCCAGTGCACCCATTACACATGGTGTGTGAAGGGTTTACTGTATCTATAATTATTACATATCAAAAAAGCACGGTTACCTCCTGGCCAAGTTTTAACTCCCATGATTAGTCAACACTTATGAGCTCATTGGTGGTTATTTTGTTAAAAATCCAGTCACAAGTCTCCAGACATTGCAGAAAGATTAGTGATAAATGGCATTGATTAGGGATTTGATCCATTAGGTAAAATATCTGTGTGTGTGTGTAAGGCTTCATGCCCGTCCTCAAATGGCCAACTAGATAGCACTGCACCGCTCATGATTACACATGGTGTGGTGAAGTATGTAATTTAGCTAGTTTGTTGTCGTGATAGTAACTTGAACGAGAGCACACAATAATATTTGCCAAATGCAGTTTGGTACTGGTAAATAAATATAACGCAGTCTCATGTGTGAATTAGAAGCTAGTTTTGCCAGTGTTTGTTGTATGCAGGTCTCTGGCATTTACTTGTACATACTACACCTGTTATATCCATAGTGAAGGCCCAAGTTAGTAGGGGACTCATGATTGCACAAAATTCTGGTCTATCTTCCTTCATGGGTCTAATATCTGTGTACACTCTTGCGTTGTGTATATATTTAGTCAGATCCTGCTGATCATTGCATCTGTGTATCTGAACAACTTAAGTGGATAAATACAATGTTTGTTTGCTTCTCCGCAACCAAATATTAAAAAGTTTATTGATGAGGTGCCTATCAGAACGTCCCTATTCAGCCCGGACACCCACAATAGGTCATGTGTATAAAAGTATCTTGAGACTCAAACAGGATACACAAATAACAGTCAAATGGAAAGACACATAGTGAATTTTAACAATTGTAAGAGCAAACAGCTCAGTAAATCTGCTATGGGCTTTTACAATGCAAACACATACTACACACTGACACTATACTCTGTATATGTTCAGATGTAGATATGTATATAATTATGTGGATTTGGCATCAAGTTTACATCATCAATATGATCTGTATTGCTTCTGACGTGCAAAATCTCGTCCTTAAAGTAGCTTCTGTCCCGTTGGCCAATGTGTAGTACAACAATTATTACAATGTATCCTTAAAAATATAGAAGTTCTACGCAGTGCTCTGAGCATTGAATTTCAACCCCTTGAATTAAAAAATATGAGTTCCATTTATTTGCAGCGGCGTACAAATGAATGGAATTAAAAACAGTGCTCAATGAAACTAAAAATAGCTAAACTTGAAGAGAATATAAGTACTAAAGAGCGAAAATAACAAGTCATTTGAATGTCTGATGTTCAATTTGCATGCAATTATTCAAATGAGAGAATTTTTACCATCCCAATCCTTAGAGTCATTTCATTTTATTATTTTATCTGCTGAGGCATATGAGAGACATGGGGTAGTCTTCCATCGAATATGCTCATGGGAGATAATGGGATGGTAAGAGCATTACTGTGGCAAAAAAATTACCATAATGGTAGACATCTTCTGTATTAATAATTATTATTAGACTCGGCCCTTCCCGACCGTAATTTCAATTTTCTTATTTTTCCTGTATATCTCCCCCAGCGCTATCCTCTGATATGATGGCGGCTTTTAGTTTTTTTTAGAGGTGAGTCCCTCGACAGTTCCTTTGTCAGTAGTCATGAGAGGGTATGACCTAAACAAAAATAAGAGAGCTAAGTAGCGGATGATTAGCAGGACATTATTAGCATTGAGTGTCATAAGTGCTAGTGTCCAAAGGAGGATTTATATTTTTAATGTGGAGGTATCCTCCTTTTCTGCCAATTAGGCCTTAGGTACGAATTAATGGAATGTTTTTATGATAATGCGTGGGGAATGTGTGTGTGTGTGTGTGTGTGTGTGTGTGTGTGTGTGTGTGTATGTGGAGAATTGACGTTCCCTGGAACTCATGGTAATAAATTGTGAGAGGATGTAAGGATTTGAAGAGATGACTGATTGCTAAATCCATATGTTAATTGAAAGTAGAATGTGTACTTGTGGTTATGGAGGGGGGAAGAACGCAGGAGAGAATTTCTGGGTAGAACAAGTGCCTTGAGTAAATTGAGCGTATGTACATATGTATAGTATTTGCAGATTTTCGCACATCGTTGTCATAATGGACCTTCTCTGTTCTCTTAGTTTATTTGAACATCATCGCCTTGTTGTTTTCCATTTCGTCGACATTCCATCTGTGAGAAAGTTACCCTCAACCTGGTGTAGAGTACATATGTATGTACATACGCTTTGGGCCGGAGTTTAGCTTCAAGTGAGGAAATATGAGTTATAATAAAGCTGTTTTGAGCTGTCACGCTCTGGAAACCAATGATGAGCTCTTAATACTAAACTGACGTACTTAGGTACATTTGAGACTGACTGAGTATTAGGGGAATGACATAAATACTTAGCGCTATAATTTGGCTCATGCATAGAGTAATCTTCACAGTGGTATTAAGTTGGACAGGGAAGAGGTATATCAACAAATGGTATGTGTAACAAACGTCAGGCACTTGTACCTACATATGTAGTCTCGGATGTGTACGTTTGGCAAACAAAAAAAATCCTCCGTATTTGTGTTGAACCGAATCATTATTATTCACTTGGAAAGCATGGGTAAATATTGTATCAAGACATCAATTTGTTTGTCAAGCATCTAGCAATGGGAAAAATTACTTTCCGTTTGCAAGTTTCTAGATGACGACCTAGGCCTAGAAAAACTTGTAAACTTTTTGTATGTATCATAGAGTTTTGTTTCTCTTGAGTATGCCTTTTTAGATCAGTCCCTCTGTCAACTCTTCAGCGTCTTCCTCATGTTTTTTAATGAAATTATTTCCTTGTTAAAAATAAGTGCCCTGTATCAAAAACCCTTCTTATTCTCGTGTCACTTTAGTTTATGAGAGGTGTAGAAATATCTACAGGCAGGAAAAAGTACTCACTCACTTGTTGGTTCTCCGATTCGACATTTAATTCAAGTGTACTGGTTTTGGATAACTTTGCAAATATCCAGACATCAACTGTAGAGTCCAACTTTGAGGAATTTTATCTTATATCTGTATTTTTCTTCTTCCTTAATATTTATATTTCCCATCGATTTTTAAAATTTACTTAAGTTTTTTTAAGCGTTTCAAGTTTCGGACTATCTATTAAATTTAAGAGGAATCCTTCAGATGATAAGTACACTTTAATTTCCAAAATTTGTATGTAATAATTGGGTGGGTTGAGGAGCGGGGGTTTTGGAAAATTCAACTTTTAAAATTTATTGGAGCTAGATAAGAAAATTGACTGAAAGGGGGTAAATAAGGAATCTGGCTACATGTAGTATTCTTTACTTGTACAGTATTAACCCCTTCGCCTAATAAGTGAATGTGTTGATTTTATGCATTAGCTTCATAAGAGCGGAACAATCTCTCCCATTGTCCTCCATTTGCTGTCCTGTTCATGTGGAATAATAGTAACAATTGAAAATCCTCAGCTAATTCTTACGGGTGATAAATTGTCTGTTGAGTTTTATTGGCTGGTAAGGTGCCCTTAGTATTTATGTATATATGAACTGTCCCAGCTTTCCACTCTCAGTCTAGTCCTTTTCCCATCCGACCCTTTTTCCCTTCCCTCTGGTCGTCCTCGTAGAATATTTTATAAGTTTTTCTCGTGAATCCCACTCTCCTCTCGAAATGATCCCTCTCTATACAATATGTACACATGTCGTCAAAATACAAGCTTAGATACAGAGTTACGAGAGCTCATAGGTTTCTGAGGTTGTATTCCACAAGATACGAGAGTACTTATTTGTGGAGTGTATACATTGCTACAGGCTAGATGTGTAGTTTTAGACTGGTGAGTTATCCCATATGTTACAGAATGACAAACTATTGAAAAGAAGCCGAGAGCTGAGTCTAAATCGTCGGAAATCCTTGTAAAGAGTTTCATTTTGTAAGTTTCCATGTTGCTGGTGTAGGGCTTGGTTTTTGGGGATTGCGAGAGACTCATCATTTGATTGTGAATTTGTCCTGTGTGATCGTTTTTATGCCCTCTTTTCCAGCCATTGGAAATTTTCAGCTCGGTCCCAACCACCACAATGTACATCCCGTAGGACAGGCAGTTTTGTAAGAATCCTTCTATAGTTTTTCACATTGGGATGTAATATCGTATGCACTAGGGCGAGAACCACACTCTCTCTCATGGTATTGGTTGCGTTGAGAGTTGAGGGTAGGGAGAAGGCGAACGGATGCGGGTAGCATTTAGGAAGGAAGATACGAAAGTGAACGCAGGCATAGTTTCATGTTCCATGTGTAGCATATATAGCGCTTTAAGCCGAAGAGCAAATAAAATGCAAAACTCCTAAAAATCTCATGAGCGTTCACCGTTCTTTTCAGCTTAGAGATTTGACACACACACACACACACACACACGTCCTCTCCTCTCAGTCAATACATGTAGGAGCCTATAGGTTCAAATCTATATACCTACATTTCTGTATACATATAAAAATACAGTACCGATTCAATTTTGATTTCTACGAGGATTTTCAGCATGAGCAATCTTCAAGCGATTTCAATTGAAGAATTTACAACATGTGAACTCTCGTTTTTTTTCTTTCTCTCTTGGTAGTTTTGCGTCTTTTTCTTTTCTTCGACTCCCTCAGCTCTCTGTACTATCAACACTTTTGTAATGTAACATTTTTCATGTCTGATGTTCAAAGGAGCATATGAGAATTTTGCACGAGTCTTTCCTTAAAGTTAGATACTAAAATGCATTGTCTTATCAAAGTACACAATTCTTTCTCCTCCTAAAGTTTTCATGTTCACTTCGCTTTGAACACGCTTTCCCTTCCTCCTAGTACACATTTAGAGGCATGGAGGAGAGGGGAAAATTGGAATTGGATAGAGGGCTAAAAACGCTTCACCAACCAGATTTTCATGCCGACGAAGGAGAAAATCTAGAAAGAAATTTCAGTCAACAAGCAAAAGGCTTTTCTTGAAAAACCGAACCGAGAGGAAAAGCTAGGTGTATATGGACTATGGGCTAAAAGATTTTAGAGACTGAACGGGGGGGGAAATGGAAGACATGGCGTGGTGATGACGTGACGACAAGGAGAGATAAGATGTAACTTAGGTGAAAAAGGGCTCGTGAAAAGCGGTCAGGAAGACCTTACTTGGTTGCCAACCAGCCAGGCGCATTTTATGAGTATCGATTATTGACATGGCAGGAGGTTCCCTCGTCTTCCCACTGCCTTCCAGTCTTCCTTCGTCTTTGTCTTCTTCCTTTTAATTCTTACATGACTTATCTTCCTTTCCGTCTCCATCCATTATGGTTATACAGCTCCTCGCTCCTAACAAAAGCGTCTCATCAAGTATGAAATCAAGTATAAAAGCATTGAAATGATTCACACCTTCCTTTAAAAAAAAAAGCTACATTTTCTGCAGTAGATCCTCCCAAGAATAAAATCCTTGGCATTTCATGATGCTATAGCTGGAAATAGAAAGTACTACTAGGTAATATACAGTAATTATTATATATGTAATTACAAAAAACTAGTATAGAAATATATAAGTATAGGAACAAAAAGGGGACAAAATAATTACAGGTGCACTATGCTAAAAAGCAGGTTGAAGTTAAATAGAGTTTTCCTCAAACGGAACTTTGAACTATCCTGGACTAAAACAGAATGTTAGGAGAGACAAGGTGAACCGCCTCCTAATTAGAAATTAATTTGGATTTCAAAAATCAATAGGAACAGCATACGTGTGTTGTTAAGGTTCTTGTTGGGGAAACACATTAGTGTAAACATCAGACTCTATACTACAGTAACAGTAGAGTAAATATGCCGTGCGCTGCTTTCAATCACTGAATTATTCAGTGGTGATTTTTTTTTTCGTTTGCGGGGTTCATCAAGATCCTATTAATGGAATAGGATTGAAATTACAGTCTTTCATACTGGGCATAGAGTTTAAAGAATAGGTTACGGTTAAAATTGAGACTGCATGCACTTCCTTGAACTCAAACAATAATTTTCGTATTTCCAACCGTGTATCAAATCCAATTTATATAATCTCTAGAGGAGGTAAATTCTTGTCTTTCTATTTATTTTTTTTGTAAGAATATTACTTCCCCTCCCGTAAAGGATATACCCCTGTACAGTTGGCACATGACGGTTTAAAAATAACAATTAATTTTTATGGGGCATTCCTCCATATGTAGATATTGTGTAACGAGTATCTATAATTTCCTTTGGATCTGTTTCACCTTCAAAGATGTACCCAAGCAATTAAGTTCGAACTGGTTCCACGGTCCAAGGATAATAATAATTATGATGTCTGGTAATTGTAGAGCATATAGCATTCAAATACAAGAAGATTCTAGAAGCTGAGGGGAATCTTTCCAGGCATATTGATGATATGGATAGAAAGTTCTTTGGAGATATTGCGAAATACAAGATTTCCAATCCCTCCAGAATGAACAAGTATTGGTTTATTGACAATGTTACCACATCAGTTGGGAGTTAAAGTAAGCTAGGATTTATTAGTTGATTCCATATTGTGTCTAGCATTCCATTGGAACACTTTATAGTTTGTTCCTGATCAACACCCATGTTGAAAGTTTACAACATGATGATCTCATAAGATGATGAGATTACTGGATTCGAAACTTAAATGGAATGTTTTGTCTTTCAAAGACACTCAATACACTATCTGTATGCTCAACTGGGATTTAATGGATAGGGTTGGCTGGGGGATGTAAATAGAATTATTATTTTTGTGGATGGAAAGTGGCTGAGTTATATTTGTGCTTAACTGCCATGGTAGTAGTAAAAATGTTTTGGAAAAAGAGCAAGCTTGTGGTGCACAAGAGTAATTTTAGATTGACAGAGGAGGAGGAGGAGGAGGAAGAGGGAGTCATGCCGAGTGTAAGTACTCACATATAAAGCTGGAGAATGGGATTGAGCTGAAACTCTGATATGTCTAATATTAAGGTTTATAATAATAAGAAAGGACAGACAGATGATTGCTCGAGTTGAAATTGAAATGAATATGCGCCCGAGTCGAAAGAGTTTGTAGAGTTGATATTTAGACTGCGTTATACATTGAGAGAGCGAGAGAGAGAGAGAGAGAGAGAGAGAGAGGAAAGTGTGTTGTGTGTGACTCTGAAATGTGACTGTATGAGTGCATGTGTATTGATTGATGATGAAAATGGAAGGTAAATATGATTTGGTACGCGAGGAGATCAACTTACTAACCGAAGCTTTTTCCCGTATGTTTACTTTTCAGAGTGCTCCTTCAAAGATGCTCACATTGTCAGAAATCTACCAATTCATCATGGACCACTTCCCATTCTACCGTCAAAATCAGCAGCGGTGGCAGAACTCAATAAGGCACTCCCTCTCCTTCAATGACTGTTTCGTGAAAGTACCTCGGACACCCGACCGACCTGGTAAAGGCTCTTTCTGGACGCTTCATCCAGAGAGTGGGAACATGTTTGAGAATGGCTGCTTCCTCCGACGACAAAAACGATTTAAGGATGATAAGAAGGAAGCAGTCCGAGCCCAGCATCGAATAAATCAGCAAGATCAACAACAATCAATTTCGTCCACTTCAGGAGGGAGCAACGGCTCGAGCGGCCCGTCCTCCATGAATGGTGGAAGTCCACCAAAGTCTGGCAAGGGAACCCACTCCTCCACCCCCACACCGAACACAACGACAAATCACAGTAGCCATGAGGACTCTCCCAACAACGGCTACAATCATAATGCTAATCACCACAGTAAGATGAGTCAAGTCAGTGATCACCACTCTCATCACACCCATAATGCCCACCATCAGCACGGTCACATGAGAAATAGTTCCGGTCATCATCATCAAGACAGTCATCAGGACCATCTGAGGAACATCATGAGCATTGCCGGGAACGGAGGACATCACCAGGGTGGTCACTTGATTCACAAGGAGAGTCATAGCCCTTCGGAGATCATGGACAAGATGGACTTGATGTCCAATGGGGAGGTGGGTCATCGGTACCCTCCCCTGGGGGACTCAGGTCAACTACCACCCGTGTATCAATTCTATCAGAACCCTCACATGAAGGACACCTCCGCGGACCTCCATCCATTTTCCATCCAGAGACTTTTCCCCACCGAAGTTACCTCTAAGGACTCGAAGCACGGTCTAATGCCTCAATCTTGTTTCCCTCTGTCCTTCAATGCATCGGACTACCACTACAATCCAAGTCTGTACCATCATCTACCCGCCAACTCCTTGACGTGAAACTTCTGAGCTCTGAAGTGAAGTGATTATTTCACCCGTTTCATCCCCCAACACAACAACACACATTTAATTAATTACATTTAACCGTTTCCAAACGATAGCATTATTACTGTATACTAGGAATTTCAAACAATTCATAATATGTATCTATTTATAATTATGTCAAAGGTAGGAAATCCAACAAAAAACATTCACATTCATATTCCTGAAACAGCGAGCGAGCGACTGAATCATAGCTTGTACATTCATTACATTCTCTACCAACCTCACAAGTTGAAATTCTTACGTACATAGAGATACAAATAGGAGCCCTATATAATATATGTACATAAGCTACTACTGAAAACACCCCCTTCACCCAGTCATCATTTAGCACTAGGAAGCTAAGTTTCTCAATCACGTTTATTTCTCTATACGGCCACGGCTACTACTATACATTTGTAGCTTTAAATTTTGCAATGCTAAAAAAAAATCTATATGGTAAATGTGTACAGTACAACCTGAAGTAGATAAAGTATCCTCAATTGAATTTCAAATTTGCCTTTCCCAAAATACAGTGATAGTCACAACACTATATACACAGAGGCTGTAGCTATGTATATTACCACACTCATTGTAGTTCCTACATTCTATACCAAGGTAAAAAGATGGGGGGGAGAAGATTGTTGATGGAACAAGTGGTACACATACTAATTGTAGTAGGACTAGTAAGCAAACACAAGTTTTTAAGCGGAAAATCTTTTCGTATTGTACCTTGTAATTGTAAAAATGATTAGAGACAGATTCCAATTAGACAGGGACATTGTAGGAAGGAAGGTTGGATTTGAGCCATTTGCATTTTATTTCTCTCAATAATTCCTCGACCGACAATGAGTGTACACCACACAAATAATTACCCCTGTACACCCCAACTGGAGTGAGCATGGGAGCATTCTCAAAGTTTACATGCAGCACTTTCGACTGTATAAGTACGTAGCAATTAAGGATGATTTCCCTCGCTAAAACCCTCTCCGAGTTGGTTGGACACGGGGCGTAATTGTTGTCCAGTGGAAGATAAGTGTAAGCTGTGCTGTGACATGGTCTACAGTAATAATAATTAAATCCCATGTAAATATTTAATAGTTTATTATTATTATAACGACAACCGATAATGTAATCATGGGGACTGTCCCCGTCTAAATATTGTGTATTTGACCAAATAGGGCCTACATAATGTGGGTTGGATTGGAAACCACAGTTCCCTTGTCGACAGTCATGTGAGGAGAGTTTACGGTTGTGTGCAGAGCCACTGTAGAGTCGTGTTCGACAAGATAATATCTCTTCCCCGTCTACAATCGCATTCTGTTATTATACACTTGGGAAATATCAAATATACCTGCTGCACGTCTCGTCTTTTTCAATGGACACTACTTATACATAGTATGAGCTCCTTATACCGTAAGTTACCATCAAGGGCTCTGATGGAAGTCTCTATTACCTCCGTAGAATTCCCTTATAGGTTAATTGATTGCGTTAAAACTACTCCGAATGCATACTAACCGTCACATGACGACGGTCACGGATCACGGAAATAATTCCATCCCCCCAAAACTGTAACCCCTATATGAGGATCCTCATCCTTTAAAAATTATATTTACAAAAATATTCCCTTAAATAATAAAAATCCTCCTAAGAAATTCCATGAGAAGTCAATGTTAATTGTCAGGATCTGTACGTATGCACGCGTTTAAATTCTACCCTCTCACCTTAAGTTTGTGTACACCCTTTGGTTAGGAGAAAGTTCTAAGATCCATAATTTTCCCATGTGGTGTCAGGAGCAGGGATACCTTTCCCCCGAGTGACTGTGTCAATACTGAATTGCTAGGAATCAAAAATTGTCGCTTGATCCGAGTTAAATGGGTATAGAGAAAGGAGGCAGTGAAAAGGCTAAAGCCTAGCAGTGGTCAATATTGTAAGTAGAGAGAAGAAAAAAAAAGGAAAAATTGTGAAAGGGGTAACGACTCCCATAATTCAGCCCATACTTGTGGTAATAATATATGGCAATAATATGACATGAACAAGACTGAACGGTCGGAGGTCGGATCAACTCTGCAGGAGGGTTTGTCTAAGTAACAACTGAAAAGGTTCAGTCTGCAGGGAGTCGTCATTACTAACGTCATCAGTGTCGTGTTGGCATGTTCCTCTAAAAAACATAGTAGTTATGTACAGCAAGTTGAAGGTAAACTGTAGACATACTGTCAATGCATGCAATGCAATGGAGATCCCACTGCTTCCTATATACCGCCACTGTTGTAGAACATGAGTAAAACACGTCTTTTATTTGGCACCTGTACCTTCTATTTGTTGGATTCCCACTGAAACATTCCCCCGTCAAAGGGATGATTGGTTTTTCGTAGTCAGATAATAATAATTATTAATTATAATAATTTAGTAATGTGTGTTTTGGGGATTTTTGTTACGCAGTCCGGGTATAGATGTACCTTCAGTGATGAATGATTATTAATGTAATTTCGTGCTACCTTTTATACGTGTAATGGGTAAAATCCTCCCGTGGGTTTACACAGTTTTTCTTCACAATAGTTTTTAAATCGTTTTTTTTTACTCTGGCATTCGAAGAATTGATTTCACTCTTTACTATTGATCCTCATAGGGATATGCTGGAAGGTGATTTAAATTTTTTTAGTATTCGAATTTTTAAGCAATTAGTTTCTTATCCTTTATAGATTTAATCCTTTCAAATGATGATAATTTTGTAGTTGTTTGATTTTTAGTGTGGGAGAAGGAATTGAGTATAGATTTTATTCACACAGGGTTTTAGTTCAAGATTCTTGTTTTGTTTTTAATTATTAGAAGAAAGTTTTATTTAATAAAAATAATTAATTACTTGTTATAAGTTATACATAGATAAATAAAACACAAGGTTCTGTCAATCGATCTGTATGTTTTTCACTTGTTTCAATAACCTCATGCACTATAAGCAAGGTTTCTATTCTTTTCTTATGGATTTGGTATAAACAATTTTTTTTATACTTTTTTTGTGTTAACTTTTTGTAGTCATAAAAATGAGGTTTAAAATTATTGAAGCTCTCTTTATAAACGTATGTGTATACAGTAGATGGTCCTAACAGTACTTGGTGTGGATCATACGAAGGAATAAGTATGAATTAAATTGTTGAGGCTTAATTTAATTTTCATGGAAATATATAATGAATCTAGTTGACTTGGGCTACTCCAAGGAAATATTTCATCAAAAAATTAACTTATTTCCGGTAAGATGATTGAAAACACTATTGTTGTAGGTTCTCGAGAGGCTACAGAATTTTTATTATTGGAAGCTGGTACTATAAATGTGACCCTGGATATTCTAGAACCTGTTAGTTTAGAGTTTATAATATACTTTTACAAATTATATCGGATAACTGCGAAACAGATTAATCCCATAAAAATGCAAAAGTAATTTTTTTTTTGATTGAGTACTGCTTAAGCTCACAAGATCGAATAATATAATTGTAAGCGTAATTACATATATGTACGTGTAGTAAATTAGGGACATTAGGAATCCATGCCATCTAAACATTTCGGACGCTCTATATACATATACATACCTATATATCAACAACTTAACGTACTATATATAAACTTAAACTCAAATGTAAAATTGAACGGAAACGTGCAGTGATTAAAATAACAGCTATTATATCCTATAGAGGCAATTATCCCAGGATTTACTTTACTTCTGCGTCAAATTTGTAAATTTGTAATTGTTATATGCTATTCATGTCTGTACATTCATTAATGAGTAAAAATTCTAATAAATATGTCGAGTGTCACAGTAATACTAAATATAGATAAATGGTACGTATATTCTATTCCATATCTACATACATGTGTGGGCAACACGTAGATGGAACAATTTCAAGTGTGTGTACATATACATTTGCGTAAATAACATTTATATAATTATATATATATATAGATACATATATAGATATACTACCTATAAAATACCTAGCTAATAATTATTATAGGGCTAACACAAATTTTAAAGCAAGTGCAATGACATATGGTAATATGATCAAGAAGCCGAGGATCTTCAGTTAATAAGTTACAGTGTAGCAAGTTGTAAATACTACAAAAAAAAAGTAAATTCTTCAACCGTGTGTGTACTGAAGGAAGAGAATGCTATAGAAAGAAAGAAAGAGAGAGAGAGAGAGAGAGAGAGAGAAAAAAAAAAAATTGAAGAACCAAAACATGATAGACACAGGAAATATTGCATTATACAAGTAAGTATGATCAAGTGCAAATGTGCGGTTACTTACATTAAGCATTTACCATACGAGTAATTACTAAGTATTTAAGAGTCGTGTTAACATTACAAATAATTATCCATAATTACTACATATTCCAATGATGCTGATACTTATATACAAACATACAGTTACGAGTAAGTCAAATAAAGTGTATTGTGTAATTACGCAACAAGGTCCTTCATTTCGTTCATACAATTGCTAACTTCAAGAATGCATGGATACAAACCCTATATATTTACATCTATCTACTCATTGACTCACCATATTGATTTTGGAGGAGCCACACATTTTAAATAAATTCAAACAGAAAGAACTAAGCCAGGAGTAAGTCAAAGGCAAATATATGTACCTGGGGAAAAAATACAGGACAACTTTAAGTCAATTTATTATTGGCTGGGAAATGCTACGAAAGTCGAACAAAAACCCATACCCGAGCACTGCATCCAAAATTGATACAATATCCCTTTGTCTCATTTGCTTATTGAATTTTGACAGTATTGGAAAAGGTAGTTGGGCATATATGTATGTACCTCCGTCTATCCCATAGTAGTGATTAAGTGCCACACGGGTTAATCATACAGGTGAAGCAGGAAGGAAGGGTCCTAAAATAATCTTTATCAGGATGGTTATACAATTTGAAAGCGTAAACGATGTGTTAGTCGAGATCGATTTGACTCACTTCGATTCCCCCTCCCACTGCAATTCTCCAGCTCTATTTTATCAAATGAATTGAGTAATGCCCCATTTGTACCTCCAGGACTCCAGGTTGTCCAAGCCATTGTAGTAGACTGAACGTGCGTGTGCCCAACAAGCGGACTCACAATGAAATTTCGGGACTTCTTAACAGCCTCATCTAATTGCATGTATTGTCAGGGTACAGAAAATAGAAAATAAATTGCACTCCCACAACAAATAGCCTCCCGAAGGTTCTGCATTACGACAGACAGTTGAAGTTGTAATCCCTAATTGACTACCTGGTCCCAAAAACAGGGACGTACATGCGTACTTTATTATTTCCCATCTCATACTGTACTCTGGGACTGTATGCATCCGTAAATTTTTCTCTCACCAGAGAGTCCAACTCAATTGACAAGCAGGGTGACTTCAACACGGAACTCTTCACACCTGCTGAACAGTATAATTTTAGCTCTGTTTTCCCTCAAGTATGCTCCACCAATGCTGCTCTTCGATCCCAGCCATGACAGAGGAGGACGGAGCATGTGATGAACAAAAGTCATTTTAATGTTCAGTACTAACTAGTGTATAGATAGATGCCTTCAATACTACTAACTGGATGATGGTGAGTGTGAATCCAGGGTGAGCTATTGTTGGAGTGATTCTACTTCCCCATGCATGTACCTCCATGTATTGTCATAAAGTAGGGTAAGTTTGATGAGTTGAAATTAAATTGAACCCTCGTAGTAGTAGTAGTAGTAGTAGAGTAGTAGCAGCAGCATGCCTATCTATCCATGTATGCTTAGTTGTGTGACCATTGTCTGTGTTCATGACAAGCCCATAAGCATAATTGGTATCTGCTCATAAAACTTTGTAGGGACCCGAGACCCAACCTTATCACTTTGCGAGGGTGTATGACACTTCTTGACTCTCCTGCTATTAGTGGGGACACTACATGGAGTCCCTAACGGAAAAAAGGACGACAAAAGTAAGACGTCTTTCATGCCCTCCAATAATTTTTTCATGTCTGAATCTACTATTCGTCAATTATTATCGTCACAATGAAAGTCAATATTGCTTTTATAATATTTCTTTAGTCTATTCTTCATTCCTACTTTTGTTTCCCTACTAGACAGTTCCTTTCCTACACTATTTTCGCCAATATTTGTTCTTTCCAAACCGATTCTCATCTCGATACAAAGAGCAGAAAAAAAAGAATTGCGAGTGCTTTCCCAATGTGCTCACCATTAGTGTGTATGTACGTGTATGTACTCCCATGCATAATTTATGTAAGCTTATCTCCATGCCTCATCTTTATTAAATTGAAATTGAGTTTCAAAGGGGATTTTATTGAAAATTGGCAAATAGTCCTCCCGTTATAGTTTCCGACATGAAAATTCAATTATTTTTGAAAAACTGTCAACTTGTAAGGGAAGAATAATTTTCAAGGAGGCATTTACATTCGAGTAATAAAACTAGAATCAATATGGAACTTCTATTGAGTTCACAAATGCAGACTCAACTACTTGGACAATCAAGGATTTGTACAACAAATAGTCTTTTCATGTGTGTGTGTGTGTGTGTGTGTGTGTGTGTCTGTGTCTCTGTGTGTGTATTTGTATGGATTTTTATTCATTTGAGGAATATGGGGGCACTAAAAACTTAAAATGTTTGTCACTCCTAGCTCCTGGAGCAATGTTGACTGGTAAGGAGGACGGTAGACTGAGCGTAGTCGGTGTCTTTTTCAAGTGTGTAATTGATAATGTGCTTACTTTGAAGCATTGATGCAAGATTTAAACTTCTTTGTCCATATAATCAGGTAATAAAAGCTTAGGATTCCTTTTTGGTAAGTTGGAAATTTCCTGAGGGAACTATCAATTCTATGTCGTTGAGTCTCTCTACTTGTTCTTCACACAGACTCACACACACACTCATTCATGCTCCTCCACACCGGTCTACATGGTCGGGTCTTGGAATCATCAAGAAGTGAAAGAAGCTTGTAGGAAAAGGTACTCCACAATCTAAAACTATTTCTGCGTCTCGAATTTTTTCTCTCCTCAAGAGAGGATCAGATACATTGGGACTGGCTTGAGTCAGGAAGAAACACATGAAGGTGCATTGGTACTCGAGATGATGTTTAGTGCTGCCGGTCACATTCACTTGTAAATATCATGCATTCATAATCAACATGTACGAATGCTGTAGGATGCTTTGCTAGGAAATGCACACATTGGAGTTCATGAGCATGTCACACGTACTATGGGCATTGGAGGAGGAGAGAGACCTGCACAGAAAGTACATTTACGTAAGCATGAAGCATGAGAACATGTACATGACAATGTCCAATATAATAGTCAGAGGCCTCTGATTGTATGTACATACATAGGTATGATACTTATATGTCGTTTCGTAAGATAGGGATAATAGAAAGTATTAAAGGTCTGCGGACAGGGTGAAAAGAAGGAATTAGACCTGGAGTATCTTTTAGGAAACGTCGAGATTAAGATGGTTTTCCTTTGGTTCTCATGACGAGGTTTAGTGTTTTTCACTGGACAATGGACCCTCCGGAATAATCCCGCGAGGTTTGGCCAGGGCACGAACTCTTATATCCACATATCTCACAAACTCACACATCGCACGTCACTCCGTCAGAGTTTTACACTCTCTCGAGCTCATGCTTGGACTTTTCCTATCAGGCTTTCCTACTCTATCAGATTCAGTTTCCCTCTGCCCTGGACCGAGGCATGGATTGTACACAATTCCAGCTCTCTTGTATGTAGGTGTATCCGCTAATGTGTACTTGAGGTTGTAGCCGTGTAAATAGCGTCCGTACGTTCCCCATAAGTTTGCAAATGTTTGAGGGTATATAGGGTGTCAGATGTGGATATTACAAAGAGGTGGATGTAGATGTACATATGAACATACATATGTACGTTTCTCAAAATAATAGAAGCGTGTGCTTTTTTGGAGTAAGCAACTGTGTAAAAATCTGAGGCAAATATAAATGGGAACTGATTAACCCGCACTCACATCCTTATACCTACGAACCACTTATCTTCTATCTCTGCATTAAGTATCTACATGTAATGGATTCAATTGACAAAATACTTAATCACGTGTTCAGGCCAACATCATGTCGTAAATTTTCTCCCAAGACCCAATGAAAAAATAAAATCCTGCTCACTTGACAAAGTCAAAGCTGAAGTTAGTTCAAGTTGCTTGTTTTGAAAACTAAAACCTTTTGCAATTTCCTCCTCAAACAGACCTCTGACATGGTATTATGGTAAAAGTTTAGAAACTTGTCCCGAAAATTTACTGATTTTTGTCAACTCATCTCTCGACCAGGGATGATGATGACGGAGTATATGTAAATGTGAACAGTTTCGGAAACCAAGTGCATACTCTCTGTGGTGAGAGGTACATGAGACCTGGAGAAGAGGAGAGGACATGATAAACCGGAAAATGTAGTGCTTGTCCCAATAACTCATCCATCACGAACAATGACAAGAATCAAATCATTTGTAAAGAGATGTTGACTTGGACTTTTGCTATTAAACTTCTGATTACCGTTTTACAGTTTCAGACAGTTTTAATAAAGATTTCCTAGTTTAAACAATCCCTCTGAGGCTCATATACAGTATCTACATGTAGGTTCCTTACTCCGTGAGGGCTTTCACTGGGAATGGGACCTCACCCGGCTGACTATATAACATTTGAGGATAAGTACCTATCTCATGGACTGGGTCTAATCTAAGCAACTGCTGCGTATACAGCGTAATAATTTGAGCAGGGCGACGTCGTCGTGGGCGAAGAAGATAAGGGCTTGATTTAGAAATTTGAATATGTATCGTAGATGGATCATGTTCAATCATTCTTGTCAAATATCCAACTTGCTCCTGCACATAGAGATTGTCCCTCATTTTCTACCAACAGTGTTTTCATTTTCGTCAAAATCAAATTTACTTTCCACTAGATACTAGATATAGACCCATATGCCTATGAATTAGCTACTGGTGGTTTCTAATGACCAACTTCCATTTCAAATGCATGTGCAAGCTAACAGAACGTCTCATTACTCTTACTCTGCACATAGACGTCCATCTCCCTTTTGTACTACCACCACGAATGTCTCGCAAAAACCTTCCTCTCAATTTCCAAGCCTTATCCTTTACTTCAAGATGCCATGATAAATAATAATTCAGCTCTCAAATATCAAAATGTATTGCATAAGGAATTCCATGGGAAGAGATGATACATTACATAATAGAACTAACTCTACAAAATATTTATTTTATATGTCGTAAAGTGTGTTCTCTAAAACCTTTTCTACATGTTAATTCTAGGGAAATGTCATCCATGGAAGATATGCTGGAATGAATATTTACAATTTGAAATTTGAAGAGTCAAGGGACGTGGAAGAAAGGTTTTGAAAGCAAGTTACCCTGCAGTATGTTACACCTAATAATTTGTTCCTGTAGTGCATGGGCTCATTTTAATATCAGTTTTGCTTTGATCCAACAAACATATGGAAATACCGAAAATATAGATAGGTTTTCCAAGATTTTGGACAACAAGTGTTGCAATCCTCCCATGTGTGGCATGACTCCTTTGTGAACAAAGAGAGTATTGTATTAATAAGATATAACGTCAAGTTAATAGAAAATAAATTCTCTGCGGCAAAGATTTCAGGCCAGTTAGGCCGAGGTTGTTAATAAATAAAAAAAATCGGCTTTTCCTTTTGAATCTTTAAATACAATTTGTAATTGTAAATATTTGAAGTCATAGGAAAACCTTTGAGGACTCTGAGGACATCATGGGAGGTTAGACCACACGGAAGAGACGGGAGGTAACTCTTTGACCCAAAGTAGGGCAAAATCATTAAATACACTTTGAACCGTTCTAGACTCTGTGAACCCTCAGATATTTCGTAATATACAAATACATCTATCCATAAAATGGTATTGCGTATCTACCTACATGCGTATCTACTTGTAACAGCGTACTTGCGTAAGAGGTCACAGAGAACCTCGTAGGCAAATACTGAATATTCAGTAGCTTGTTAAATCTTTCATGTGTTTTTTGGCGGCAAATAGTATATTTTTTTTCTTTTCATTGATTCTATATGACTCCATGATATGTTTTCATATTTTACAACTATCTCCCTGGACTTATTTTTCCTCGAGGAACTTGGTCAACAAGAAATGACAACAATACCAACTGAAATTTTAGGTATTTGCATTAGATAAAAATTTGAGATTGGGTTCCCGTCCTCTGGAATCATAGGTCATGATTCTTACCATCTCCTACCATCCTATCTTCTTATATCTGAGTTTATAATCCCTTATTGACTCAGTTTCACTCAATTTTTTCCATCCTCAAATATTATTCTAGCTGGGAATAATTTTCCGAACCTTTTCATTTCCATGTTATTCAGACTGGAATTTTATTATTACTATAAAAAGACCTTGAAACTGGAACACATACGAAAAGGGAAGTTTTGTGTGTATCCCTAGAAACTAGAATGATTTATTATGTCCGTGGATATGAGAGCATTAATCAAGCACGTGACTGCTCATCGAGTCCTCTATAAAATATAAGTACTAATTGTTCCGCAAAAATGATGAAATTTCTCAAAAATCCCTAACAGCCCCAGCTGTTTCAAACCTTTTTGTACAACCCAAAAGTACACATCTTAGATTCATCATCTCGTAAGATCATCCGTTAATGTATTTTGGATGGTGTAATTATTTACAAGATCTCGTAAATTTCCCTACACATTTACAGTGGATTAGCCTGAATTCCATGATTTTTGGTGTTGTCCTTGCAAGCAAATGAAAGTTAAATGGAAAGATTTCAGCACTAGAATTACCCCATTCGTACACATCATATAGGACATTTCTAATAGACATCTCCAAACACACACACACACACTCACACTCACACACATACAAAACTGTGCGATTGTGATTAATAGTTTGCCCTATGAATTGTACACGAGCCATCTGCGCTAAGCACACAAACAGACACAGACATTGAAATGACTGCTGTGTAGAAGTGTTCTTTTTATTCCACAATTGATGAATTCATACAAGCACTTAATTTTCCCTAAAAAGAGTATTGCCATACACTGTACAACAGTCTACTGTAAATCAACTGAAACCATTGAGTGGGCTCAGCTCATTTTTTCGCCCATCAAAACAGCTTATCCCATACAGCCTAGGCGAATGGAGTTGGAGTTCAATAAAAGGAAAGTACAGTTGTAGGGAAATAACAGAACGTGGTAACAAAAATTTAAGTATTTCTAGCACGTAAGGATGTAGGGACCATGGAGCTATAGGCCCGAACATAAAAAAATATGGTATTTGCAGAGTGAACAAGTGTTGCCAGTCCGTTGGTGCGAATAGAGGTAAATACCTTGAAAAGAGATTCTCCTATTATTTTAGACGTAAAAGTATTTCCTCCATTTGTAGAAGTGTCCCCTTTGAAATTCTACTAGCTCACATGTGACCATACATACATATACTTTGTCCTCCCGAGCCCCAACGGTGTATTCTGAAAGATGGTTCCAAAATAGAGTAAAACAGTCGGATTGTAACATAATTGCAGAATGCAGCTCACAATGGTAGTAAGCTGTGTAAAATGCAACGCTTGAGGGTATTAGATCATTTCAAGTGTATATTTTAGTATTACTCGACCCAGGAGCAGGCAAAGAGTGTATGATGATGTATGGGGTTGATGAAAAACAGAAAATACTGTGTGGCTTGGCATTGGCACTCTTCACAGCAGACCTGTATTGCATAGTTGGGTTGGACAAGTGGGTTCACTTCACTCTTTGCCATCAGCGTCAGTCACTGGTTTCATCAAGTCGTTGTCATCGTCGTCGTCGTCCTTTTAGCCACACTCCTCGTCACTCATCGTCATCAGACTTCACTCTTAAGGAGACCATATGAACAACCCCAGAAAAAGTCTAGGCCAGGCTTTCATGTACTTATATTTAATGTGGCCAACGCCATGCATCAGCTTAGTACGTACACGTCACATCAATTCACTCAAGTACTCTTCAGTTTCATTTCATATTTTTCATCTTCTTCTGTCTCTCTCTCTCTCTCTTTTCTCTACATCCTCTGAAAGCTTTTTGTTGTGCAGTGCCTTTATAGTATCAGGATACCCTTACCCCCGGGATATACCCCTAGAAACTCACAGCTATGGGAAGTAACTCCAGAATTACATATCCAACAACTTGTGGGGAACTCAATAAGGGATGAGGATCCATCAACTTTAACCACAGTAGTAGTTTCCATTCTAAAACCACCACATGGCACATACTACATACATACATCTGTATCTCCTCTTAGAATATATATGCATAGTTGTACATAACAATGCCCACCACATTGCCAGTGAAGAGCGGAATCAATACTCGTAACTACATTACTGACTCGGATAACTGTTTTGAAACAGCTAAGTAAATGTTTTACTTCAATATTTGATTATTTGAGATTTCCAAGATATTTATATCTGTCTCATTCCCTAATACACATATACATAGTATCCACATCCCCAAAAAAGGTATAGATGTGGAGTCCTTTGACTAGAAAAATTATCTCTGTACTGATAATCTCCTCAGAGGAACTTATCAGTGGATCATTTGCAGAATTATTAGAACGGGCGCTGACTCCAGGGATAAACTCAAATCCTACACTACTACAGTTTAATATTTTCAGAGCAGAACAGTTATTGTCCGAGACTGAAGATCATGATGAATGCATAAATTCTTCTGTAGGTGCTCCTCTCGACAACACATGTGACTATGGGAGACACCAGCCTCTCTGTATGAACATTCCATTGAGTTTGCAGTTACTTGAAAGAAAAGTTTAGTCGTATGATTGAGGCAGGGAGAAATAGCAAAAGGGAGGGAAAAAAACGAGAGAGAGAGAGAGAGAGAGAATAATCCAATTAGAATATCATTGAATGAATAGATGAGAACTCAATAGGATTCAGCTGTCTCATTCTTTGTGAAGAAGAAGATGCTTCCAACAATCAACAATGTGCATTGTGTGGGGTTTCTGAACTGTTCTCAGCTATTCCTCGGTTCAGTCATTGCATTGCATTGGCATCAGAGTACGTAGTCGAAATAATACATGAGAGTGCAGCATCCATGGCCAAATACCATCCCATATCACATCTTCCTCAACTCCCGACTTGCACGTCGTAAATTTATTTTTTCCTTTAATTTCTCATAGAGACTGAGCTTCAGAACCTCTGAAGCTCTCTCTCTACCTTCGGAGTGTAGTTACAGATACTTATAGATATATATGTTGAGCGCATACAAGTGTTACTGAAAAAAGATACACCGATATGATGCTTCAGTGTGCCCCTTTTTAAAGACGTCAACTTTCAAGACTGATGCGTACAATCATAAAATTTCCAACAACCAAACCAATAGTGGTTCACAGGTAAAACATGTATTGTTCAAATGTTAAGAAGGCATTTGTACTCGCTCTCGTGAGAATGACATGGAGGAAAATCCCGTCACGGACTTTCCCAAGCAGACGAATTCCGATTTGTACCAAAAAATCTTTGCATTTTTGTGAGCTTGTATTAGGTATTAGTGCTAATTGATGAATTTGATGCTTAGGTACTGTCAGAGTGAGGGTAAGGGGATGACGTACATAGGATAGGTACTTGCTCACAGTCTCGGATCAGCCACAAGGAAGGACAGGGATGTTCTCTTATTGTTGGAGTTGGACATCCGCATCTGGGAATCCTCCTGACTGACACACCTTGATAACTTGGAGTTTTTGGCACCCGCACCTGCATACTTGTGGAAGAAAAGTTAAACCCTAAATGGGATTGAATGGAGGGTGAGAAAAAGGAAGAAATCCTAAAGAAATATTTGATGCATTTCCTCTCGATTTTTCTCACCACAGGAGTTTTCACAAATTCTTATCTATCACAGACACTCCTCATCAAGAATGGAGTGTCGTACTTCTCACAAGGGTTCGTCTCACTCATTTATTAAAATTTGGTGTTTTGCCAGCAAATAAATGCTCAATATCAATGTGTCGGTCTAAATTCCCACCGCAGTTATTTTAATGGGTTATCATGTAACATGGCTGAGAGTCATGTAATTGAGGAGTCCCAAAAGTTTCGTAACCATCCCTATTGTAGGATAACTACAGTATGACAGAGCCCTTTGATACAATTTTAATGAGAGGTTGAGCATGTTAACATACTTTAAATTGCCATCGGGAGAGTAATGGAGGGACATTGTACTATAAAATGGTAAAGTGAAAAATAAATAGAATAATTTATGCACATCAATACAGAAGACCAAAAGGTAAACACTTACGACTACCGCGTAATAACACGGAGACATGACAGTGAAAGACGCTTCGTTTGTTGCAAAAAATATTTACCTTGTTTGTGTAGCTTTTTTATCTAAATTCTAAGGACTTTAGAACAATATATCATTCCAAAGGTACACACACACGAGCGCAGTAGGCAAGGTGGTCGAGAGGTCCCACTTTGAAGCCGGAGTTGCCACCCCATCCATTCCACCACACACACCACTATCTATGTAAAATGCAGGTAGAGAAAACAGACTCGTATTTTTATTTACATTATTTCATATATGTAATGTTCCTACTAGCTCGCGACATTTTACCTCTATTTAGACAGGATAATAAGGGATTACTTACGCAAATCAATGGCAACAATAAAACTTCTATTCAGAGTTTTTTATTTTGCTGTTAAATGAAAAATATTGGATGTAACATTGTCCCATAACATTAACATTGCTAAGCATCCTATCTACAAGTAGTTAGCATTCAAATCCAACATAAAAATAATATACGACTTGTCGAGTTGAAAACAGAAACTGTAATGTACAAGGATGGTGATGACGTTAAATAAAACTTATGCAAATATTTGCCCATTTGAAGTCATCACGTCGATAATAATTGTACCAATTGTCTGTTGCAGTGACTTTAAAAATTCGCTTACACTAACACAAACTTTAGGAAACTGTAATTATTAAAAACTGTAGTAATTATTTATTTGAATACCTAATTAGTATAATTGAGCTGTTTTCCCCTGCATCCGGAATTTTTGTCCTAAAATAATTCAAGTTTGGATAAACCCAATTAATTATAATTCCTTGCATTTTATTATTTCATTATTTTTATTTGTTTTCTTTTCAGCTGAATCGTGCCCCATGGCGCATAGTCGACCCAAATGGTTAATTTATTTGATTCCAAATTCCTAATACTTCAAAATAATTTTAAATTCTTGAGTGCACCTAGCGTCAGTATAAGATACAATTTTACAACAAGGGGATAACCAATAACACGCTGATTAAATTGAAATAAATGTGTATATAATACTCAAATTAAATTGCAATACTTATAAATGTTCTATTTACATCCCAAGATCCAAGAGTCGGATAGATTAAAAACCTCGGATGTAGATATAATAGTAATCAGAGATGTATGTATGTATGTACATTATGTAGAGAGTATACGCTTTATGTTCATAGTTTGAAGCCCCTGCGGGCAGGTATGCACCTTTTGTACTTGTGTATATAGGAAATGGTAATTATATACTTGAAGTCTACGTACGAGCATCTCTTTATTCAAACAAAGTTAGTTTATCATGAAGATCAATAATAGTTTTTCATCAAAAGGGAAACCAAAGAGATTCGATTGCAGCTTAAGTAAATTTAAAACTTTGATCCCACAAATTGTTCTCAAATATTAGCTATGCAAGCATCTAATGCATATAATAATTAGCAAACAATTCATTCCAATGAGAAGATCAATTCTCACTAAATGCATATAATATTGCTATAAGAATGTACACGTTATAGACTCTCATTTCAACTCTCTCTCTCTCTAACATAAATCATTGGCAGAAGTTTGAGCAAACTGAGCTAGAAATCTACACCCTGACTGGTTGTGAGCAAGGAAGGCACGCTTGTAGTAAATTATATGACTTGGCTTAAATTATTATAAAGCAAGGTGACTACTCATACAAGGATAAAAAATATGCATTAAAACGTTTCCCCCTTCCGTAACCATTAAACAACTTTTCCCGCTTTACTTTATTAAATGCACCTTTTACCCTCAAAAACTTACCAGAAAACAGAATAAAATTCACAAGAAAAATTATTTGAGCAAGTAATAATTCAATATTGATAAATAAAAATCTCATGAGAGGGAAACTAGTTACCTCAAACTTATTTCCCCGTAAGTTACTGTAAAAATATGAACGTAGAGTGAGCCTCACGTGCGGGTGTTTTCGTAAGGTTTAAGCCAATGATAATATAACGATGGGAAACAAGTGAGAGGGAATCGTCGTTATTTTTGTAGAGCATTTAACAATAGTAAGATTTGTTTTCGGACAAATTATCCCTTGTGGACGCAAACTGGTTGAGAATTAATTGACGGCTATTGGCCTTATGGTGCCTTTCAACCCCCGTGGCAAATTTACATAATATGCCGTAACCCGCAATTCTTTCAACTCCATCCGCCCCATCATTTCAAAACGTAATACACATCGACCGAGAAAGACAATTGGCAGGGAGGGTGAAGCTAAAAATACCGGAGTATACACAAAGCCTGGTCTGAATGAGCATGAGCTCTAAGGAGTACATACAGACATCATTCATTTCCAGGGTATGTATGTATTTGTGTACGATAGGGGTGGCTCATTTTGGACGTTGGATCCTCCAGCTATTGCGTGTGCAAGTGTCTAGTATTATTTCCCCTCCGTATAAATATTCAATAATATGAATGTGTGTAGCCGGTCATTCATATCAAAGTGTTTCATTGAGTTTTTGATGCAGTACAAAACGTCAAACGTTGCTCACGATCTCGATTCCACAGGGTCTCAGTTTAATTCCATTGACGTGCATCCCTACACCAATCCTTTTGATCTCATCATTGATTGTTCACATGAAAATCCTTTCGAGGGTTGGACTGAATAGTGGGGAAAAGGCCTCATCCCAC
Organism: Allacma fusca; assembly: GCA_947179485.1. Lineage (NCBI taxonomy): Eukaryota > Metazoa > Arthropoda > Collembola > Symphypleona > Sminthuridae > Allacma > Allacma fusca. Next base: position 17,952,428 of record OX359247.1, read on the forward strand.
GTCACAATTAAACCATGCCCGATCTTACCGGTTTAATGTGTAAAAATCCACTAGTATAACATTCTGTATGTATCTACATATAATTAGATACGTATATGTAAAGACATACTCATATGCAGACACACATAATCGGGAGGGGATTCCCTGTTGGTAATAAACGGCTGGATGTTGACACAGACATTATTAAGTTTTCTTCAAGCAATAAACCCCTCTCGAGTCTACAACACTTTCGCGGTAGTTAATTTTAATAATTATCAACGTCCTTGCCTTCTTGAGTTTTCAAAACTTATTTAAAAAATCTGGAATTTTAAAAGCTTTCTGTATAACCTCTCAAGTCCTATTCCAAAGAATCCGGGGATACAAACAACTATAAGAAAAATACAGTCAAGGTTTCTTTCCAGAGAATTCATAATTGTCATTTCTTGTGAATATACATAGATACAAATACAATGACTTTTGTTGGGATGTAACCTATTATTACAAGCGAAAGGAAAATATTTAGATGACATCTACCTACATACGTGTATAAGTAGGCATGTGTACAGAGCACACACTACACACAAAAGAAAAACAAAATCGTCCTTGGATGAGAAGGTACACACACATACACACACACACACACAAATACAAGAAACGACAATGGACATGAAAACAGATCAACTGTCAGAGATAAAACTTTGTGCGTGTTAGAATTGGACCAATTTCATTTTTAGCACGTGGCTCCTGATGAATCTTTCAACCCTCCCAATCATCATTATTATGATTGCTGTACCGTGGCTAAGTGTTATTATTTTTACTATGCTCTCCACTTGAAGTTCACGTACAAACGACGAGACAACAGTACAGGTGCGATGGGTCCTTTCGATCCTTATACTCTTTGACAGTTGTACGAGTGAGCGGAGAGTCATCCCTCCACTGGATTTTACATTGTCCCTCACATATGTATGTACATACATATGTACAGGGAGATGCTCAATACAGTAGTGTATTGACTACGGAAACTAAGTCAGGCAATTCAGTTGTGGTTCATAGTGACGGGCTTAACCCCATCTTTCACACATGGACATATTCGGACACAGCATAAATTACAATGGTTGTGTGCAAAGTACACTCTGATGTAATCCCATCTCTTCATTTTGTCGTCTTACACAATGTACACACTTTCTCAGCATTATTTATTGCTGGCTCTTCTTCTCCACAGCAGCAGTCACCGCATCACTTATCACTTCATTTCAAGAGAAAGCAACATTGCTAAGGGCTGTACAAACGCGCCCTTTGTACTACATTGTATAGTATATCTACATATATCTATGTATGCTTACATGTACTGGATTTAAGTTCATGCAATCCAGGTATCTCCAGGGGATAAATGATGACTTTGTGCAGTATAAGTATCTGCATGGGATAGTGGTCTGATAACTAAATCTAAATAAACCAAATCAAACCAGCATGCATTATTTAATTTGGTACACATTGGGTACATGCTCTAGTTATGTATGCACATAATATTTTCCCTGTCAACATGTACACTACAGTAACATTGCATTTACTTAAGACTGCGCTGGTTTCTCTGATGGCACTTATAGAGAGAAGGCTAACGCTTGTGTGTATTCTTCCCGTTCCTTTCGTAATCCCTTCCAGCGTCTAACCATCTCAGGTTTTTCAACGAAATTATTCCTGCAGTGCATGTAAAAGTAAGTGTCACAATGTCAAAATAAATTCTGTGGTGTTGAATTAACTCCAACTAAATAATACAATAAATAAAACTGGAAAGAGTTGCAAGCCATTATAGAAATGAGACTTGCGCTATTTTAACATTTACAATCAAAAGCAATTTTTTGTACTTAACAGCCTTGCTATTTACCAAGCTGAGTTAGTGTCTCTTCTTGTTATAATCCGATAAACTCTTGTTGTCGTAAAATTGTTTGAATGTTCTTGAATAAAATTTCGGAAAACATTTACTCTTGCAGCTCTCATTAAATTACTTGTGGTAATGGTGGTATGGAAAGTTTAATCACGGACCTACATATAAATGTAGGCTGTTTGTTGTTCAGGATACATAAATAGCTCGGAGATGTAAACCCAAAATTAAAGTAACTATATGTGTGCAGAGCAAGCATGGAGATTCGTTCAAAAAACCACATGTGTATATAGAATGGATTTCTCACCAGTGTTTGAGCCCAAGGTAATGGAAATTTCATGACGATCTTTGATACTATGAGTTACAGTGCGGAAATTTAGGAAATATCCCAAAGCTATGTAATCATTTAATTTGGTAAAAGCATTCCTTGTGTAAGTGGAATTTATGCAGAGAAAGAAAAACAGTTTCTGCCTATACAGTATGATGTCCCTGGTATGAAATTTCAAAGGTCCTATATGATTTGTCCTGGAAGGAGATGAGTCAGAATTCATTGGTTGTTCAAGTTGAGACTAGGGAATTTGGTAGAGAAACTACAATGTTTGAATGTGTTTAGGACTAACGTGAAGTTATCTAACGGATACATGCAGGGATTCACATATTAGGCATTGTCAAGATGGAAGGGACAAGGGAGAATAATTGACGATGACAGGAAATGCGTTCGTTCACAAGTCCCAATTCCAAAGGAAGAACAGACGTGACAGAAGAGAGGAGAACGGGCATGAGTGATGCTCTGACAGTAATAAAAAGAATATTGCAAATAAGCCCCGTTGGCAAATATTTGCATTCTCGTACCTCTTGGTACTTTCCTACACGTATGTAAGGTTCTATATCATCTGTGCATATGGATCCCAGGCATTTCCTCACAGCCCTTCTCAACACTGAGGGACACATTTATGCTTAGAGGATGGAGAGATCCGTAAGCTTCGTAGCTATGTATGCCTTCTATCAATGGCTAACAATAAGTTGGCCGAAATATGAAACATATTGAAAACAAAATGTGAGCCCATAAGTCTCACGAAATTTTCGTTGGGGAAAATGAGCATCTCATAGCTTGATGCTGTATTCACATAGTGGGACGTGCAGATGAGGCCCTATATCAAATACACGAACCTCCTTCCTTCCCTACAAGTACAGTATTAAAGTATAGGGCCCCGTGTCAACTATCCCAGCTCATGCTCGTAGAAACTCAAATTACCAACACGTACTTATTATTTCTAGCGAGGGAACAAATTACAAGTCCGTAAATGACATGCCAGCCCACATGATGGACTACCTCCCCCTTTATTTTATATATATCTTGTCAAAAAAAATAAAATCATCAGAAAAAAATTACACTCTCCAGCTACTCCAAGGCGTGTGCAATCAGCTATAGACTTCAGTTCCGACGATTAGAACATAAAATAGTCCATCAAGACATTATTAATCATAATGAGTCAACATGGACGGTATCGTCATCGATTCCCTAAGTATAATTACGCTAATTTTGTCGTAGCCCAGCTTTTTCCAGAAAACTTAAAAAAAAAAATGTGTATCATCGGAGTATTATTATTCTGGATCATGTTCCGTCCTATTAGGGTGAAGGAATAATGACTATAGGAGAGTGCGTTTCAGGCTCTTGGAAATATTTATCTTGAGCTATAAAGCAAGAGATAAGATATCAAAGGTTAAAAAGTGTATACCTATGAACACACGAGGTCATTCTCAAGTTAGTCGGTATTTTAAAATGAGGAGAGGAGAGCTTGTAAGATGCTTGTTGGAAGGGAGGGCTGGAAATCCGTGTATATTTGAGGGCAGAAGGCCCACACGCTGGGGGGTACTAATTGATGGTCAAAAACAAATGAGTCAGCTTGTCATTTGTCCTTTCTTCTAATCTGTTTGCTTTCCCATGCATTAAAAGGCAAACATTATTATTCATGTTTTGTTAAGTTTTTCCTGGGTGCATTTCAACTGTATTTTCATCTTATGTGAAATGTGAAGGTGCGGTTTCCTTTGAAAATCAATTAAGCACAATGAGGATGTAGTTTAGGATTTTTTCTCCGAATATGAAGTTTTTAAGGTACTCTTCAAGCCCAATGATATTTAAGCAATCTTTGTCGGCAATTTATGCAGAGTAACACATACAAAGAAAATGCGGAACGTAGTGCAGACTGGGATCATTTTTTATAAACTATGTACATAAATAGCTATGAGCAATTCGTAATATACCTTTTGATAGAGATTCACAGATTTAAATCTCATCTAAAACAAGGTCTTCTAATGGGAACTAAATGATATAATCTGTAATATTCCAAGTTGTGGCAAATAAATAAGATACTAGAGTGTAACTTGTTACAGCAAATTTTTGAATATTATGTATCCTTATAGATACATTCTATATGTACGTAGGTGTATGGTTTGAATGGAAGGAAAGGCAGGCACTTACGCAAAGACCGTAGATCGTCACAAGGGGATATTAGTGAAAGTAAATCTAATTTCCGAAAAATCCTTTCCCATGAAAATTCAAGTATAATAGAATGAACTTCACTCTAACCAAATGATGATAGTGTGATCTCCAAATGCCATACGGTCAACTCAAAACAAGTATCTTTGATTGAGCAACTTCCAAAGTCACAGGAATATACATATGGCTATTGATATGAAAATACAAAATGTATCAGACCACCAAGCTCATCAGGGGACTCAATAGTAGATATAGTAATAGTGTTTCAATCTCATCACTGCTAAAGCATGCATTTCAAAGTAACAGTTGCATTTGTAGGGGGGGAAGATCGTGTGAAAGTTGCAAACTCGTTCACGAACAAAATAGGAGAAAGATTCAATTGATTTTCAAGTGGCCCTCGGAGGGTATAAGTTTGTGGTAAAATGTATGGCTTTAAAAAAGGAGTCTCCAACTTATTAGTTCTATTTAAGAATTTTCGACTCGTTTAGCATACCTCATTCAATTAATCATGGTCTCGCCGGACCCAGAAGGAATATCAGATAAAGTAAAACATTACGGTGTTTACTAATGCCCACAGAAATTATGAAAAAAAAAATCCTTGTAATATATATATTATTCTTTATGCTACAATTACAAAGTTTGCAGTTATGCGTGTATGCATTTAAATTATTTCGTCTTGAGTGCATGAAGAGGCTGGAATCGTCCAGGTATTATGTCCAGCATTTAATGGAATCGTTTCACCTATCCTTAACTTATTGACTTCCAGGAAAGAAGAACGCAGCTGTTAAAGATTCACAAAAACGAATTACGTAAACGATATTGAAGATTTTACATGGAAGTTTGGTCAAGGTACTTTAATCATTTAATAGTTTCGTGTGATTCTTTTAATCTGTAAATGAGATCTGTATCTAAGTCGACCTTCCACCAGTGAGCCCTTGTCACACCAGTCCCACGTGGGGATTTGAACGTGGGCTTGACCCTCGAATTCGTTGTACTAAAAATATTCTCATCTACCGGAGTAATTATAGATACGTTAGTTCCACGAAAAGATAAATATTCTCTCAAAGTATATCTCAAATCATCTTCAATATAAGCCAAAATCAATATTACTTAAGAGTGGAAACGTCTGGCCATGTAATGTTAGAATAGTTCTGTTAATGATATTAGACCTAAAAACATTTGTCCGGAAAATCTTTCCCGTACCTATATATTATTCTTATGCATTATGTGAATGTGAATGGTAATCTGGACTACAAATCCCTATCCAAAACCCCTAATTAGGAAATGCCTTATAGGAAGAGTAATTACTATATATTTTCCTCCAGTTTCCTGCACCAAAGTAAATATCGTTGCTGAAGAGACAAAATGATCTACATGCTATGTGTTTGTAACCCATGTACATAGATCATTTTACGTCTTTAGCGTCGATGAATAATTTTGTAAAAACCGGGACAAATTTCGTTAGTTCGCATAAGTAAACATAAATAATTACATTTATACTAAATGTTTTTCCCTCACAAATTCATAGAGTCCGCTTACAGGCCGAACTGGCCTGAGTACTTAAAGCAATTTTAAATTTACTTATTGATAAATAGATAGATAATTTATTGGTCGATTTGGCCTTAGCCCTTACAACCTGCACCGATCGATTACACATACAAGATTAAAAATATTAAAATCAGTTAGAGACAAAGAAAAAATAAAATCATTCAAATATCGAAGTAAAAATAAAAATTATGTAGGAGTTGCAAACGTAAATTGGGGACATGATCAAGTTGTAATATTCTTCTATATCATTATTGTTATATAACATAGATTCTTTTAATATAAAGTATTGGCTCAGTAGTATTGGAGTAGGTAAAAAGGTTCCCAGTTATCACAAGGGCCATTAAAAACCTACACATCATTTGGGTACTCATACGGGCCTTTTGTCGATAAGTAATTATAATTTTTGGGTAGTTTATTGATAAATATACAGATTAATCCGGCGTGAGGTACCTCGACATGTGAACTGATACCCGTTGAGAAACAGTATAGGATGACCATAATCACCCCCCCCCCTGGCCCACATAAAAACTATTGGATTCCCCAGTTTTGTAGAAAATTTATTTCCAGATTTTCCAAAATTTACTTGATTGACCTCGCTCAATTTTTGCGTCACACGGGGCACGAACTTAAAACAAAGTCGAAGGTGGCGTCACATTTTTGCGTCGATTTGTGAATTAGTCATCGTATTAGACTCAAATCGACCCAATCAAATTTGCTTCATTATATTATTTTGAAATTTATTTACAACGGTCCGACCTACAATAAAAAAAAATTAACCCACCAGATATTCTTCCTTCTTGGTGTCTTCCTCAGGTTTTACCCTTAGACTGAATTTCTCCCGACCTCCCTATCATTAAAGCTCATGTCCACAGTTCTCCGATACCTTTCAGGAAAGCACATACAATTTCCTACAAATAAGTCTTAAACATGTTCTTCAAAGTAATTTTGTGTTGAAATAAACAATTATTGTTAAATTTAAAATCCGTAAAAAAATCCAACTTTGCTTCACATCTGTGACCCGCGTGACCGCAAAAATTAGCCAAGCTCACTGAAATAAATTTTACAAAATCTGAAAAAGAATTTGCTACAAAACGGGGGCATCAAGTATTGTATGAATATGTGACTCCCTTATGTGGGCTAGGTAGGAGGAAATCGTTTTGTCCCACCCTTTGTGTCTGTATTTATGTCTCTCAAATTCTATGTATTGATTTCAAATGCTGACGTTGCAATCTGCACTCTATACTTCATGATTTTAACGGAAGTAGATATATAATAAGTTACTCATCTGTTAAAAAATTTTTTTCAAGTATTTGCATCAAATTTTTGTGAAAGAATTAATTCAAAGGTATTAGCTTCCATGAAGATTGATGGTTTTACAAAATAATTCCCTTCACAATTTTACTTACTCCAATATCAAATTAACGTACTAATACTGAGACCAGAGGATGATGCTTTTGTTTAAAAAATTGTAACCTACATTTAGTTCAACAGTACGATGTCCGGGTTTACACAAGGTAGGACGAAATATCTCAGTTGCTTTGAAAATTCAAAGTAGGTCATAGAATTACGGTCACAGAATTAATTTTGTCCAAAATTGGCCTGTAATTCCAAACCCACACAAATGATTTAGAGAAACTACATAACTTAATAAATGTTTTCCAATTTCTTTATCTGAATGAGAACGCGGATATTAATCTTCGCAGTTTGCTGTTGATTGTAAATGTATCATCATTATTTTTTATAAAGTTTCATATCCTTTATTCGAATTTGATCCCCCGAAAGTCATGAGTAACATCAGGGCACCCTAGAGCTGACAACTCACAAGGACAAGGACCATCTGAAGGTCTAGCCACTTTTCGGGCTATGTTACTGTAATTCGCTGTATTTAATATTAACGGGATTTGCATAGTAAAATAAAAATATACTCTATATACCTATGATTCTATATTTACCCATCCGAGGCAATGTGAGACATTTAAGGCACGTCCGAATTCCAAAAGTTAGGGTTTGAAATTAAATAGATACATAATTTAACCCCAAGTTGTTCCTCTATTAGCAAAGATGTTAGCAACATTCTCAGATTCTCTAATCTATTACTTTCTGGAGCTCAACAAATGAGACACATGAAATAATAAAATCACGCGAGCTTTAAAATAAATTCCATACAAAATAAATGAATCCAACTCAATCAACCCACCCATATGAGCCCTATATGTACGTGACACAAAACCTAGCACCTAAACCGGAAGGAAAATGTAGGCGTGTAAATTACTTTCACTCCTGTATCTCTGTACATCATGTGTGTACCTCATTGCTAACTTGATCAAAGTCCAAATAATGTCAACTCACTCTCGAGTCCTGCACTATATATTTGGAGGATATTTGTAACCAGAAACAAATATAATTTAACATATGGCATACAATCCAACAACCATCATATATCTACATATATAGATACAGGTCCGTACATGTCCCTTAACCACAAGCAAGTTCATACTATAAAATACTTTTTGAGTGTCTTAAGGCACTTCCGAAAAGCAGACCCCCCACTGTTCCACTATTGAAGTACACACACCTTTTAGCCTTTAACGAAAAGGATAAGTTGATCCTCACGGGCTCGTGACTTCCTCCAACTCCGAAGTGATCTGCACCTCCAGAGCCCATAACCTCCTCAATCTTCATTGTTCAAGTGTGTCCCATGAAAAATTCTACAGCTTGCATAAGACTCAATTTCTCCAGATTTATCCCCCCTCATACAAAAGAATAAACTTCCAGTTCATATTTCAATATTTTTAAAAATTCATTTCCCTGGAACATATTGCCGGACTCCTTGATAAAAGTGTGCTACTCATGTTATGTTTCCTAATGTACACATGTAGATATACAATAAGTGTGGAAGTAATTTATGTTGGATTTTTATTTACGTACATACATATAGAGGAGTGAGCTGATGTAGATATGTACATTTGGGAGCGAGGTGCCTGGATTTCGTTGGGCCTTTCCATACAGCTACATTTTGCCTTATAGGTTTTATTTGGGATGAAGTTGAGTCAGAGTTGGAGGAATGGCAGACAAGTGCCTGTGAAAAACACTTGTGATTTTGCCCTGTCACCTAATGGAAAAGGCGTATCACTTGTGTCTTGGCCTCTTCAACGTTTTAAACATCTCCCCGCACAGGAAGGAGTCTTTTTCAACTATTCTTACCCTTTCTGGGAGGTCTTTCAAAGGACAATACAGGAATACAAAACAACCAACACTACAAAATGGGCTCGTTGACACTTGAGCTTAGTTTATTACATAAGTGCTCTAAAATAATAATAAAATACACATAAACCAATCAAATTCTTCTGCCATAACCTCATCCCAATATAGTATCAATAATTGTCATCAATTTCCATATCCTCAATTTAATTAACCATTGACCAGAAGACTCAGTCACAACCCTTTTTTATAGATTACGAATAATTATATATAATTAATCCGTATTTTATTCATTTTGTCATAATGTCACTTTTATTAGTAATATTTTAATTGGTCAAAATTTAGCAGGATCAAAATATACCCAGGCCTGGGGCATCTTTCCCATTTATTTGTGTCTGCCTTGCCATCTTACGGATCCGAAACCAACAAAAGCAATCCCATAGAAGGACATTGAGACAAAAAGACGGAAATTTAAAAAAGTGCTCGTGTATATAAATATCGATGCACTAGAGGGAAGCCCGCTTCGCCGGGCGAGGATGTACACATTCTAACAACATTAATAAATTATCATTTTATTAAATATTAATTATCAGCTCTCAGTAGGATAAAATCAGGTACATAGTGCATGTATAGTGCAACTGTGCTTTCCATTTGCTAAGCCAGTGGTTTCAATGATTTTGTTTGGTGAATTTCAAATCTACCAAAAATGTCATGGTTGAGCGCACTTGCCAAACTTCCCACCAAAGCCCTGCCCATGCCTAATGTTTCATCCGTAGATCGCGGCTAGGAGTTTTAGTCCCGCATGCTTGCAAGTTACCACTTAAGCATTAAACACTTCTTTAAAGACAACGTTGGTAGTAGAGGTGGCGTTACTACCTTCTATCAGTTTGCCTTGCTCATCAGTATCTGCTATTTTGACTTATACTTTTCTCCATGATGTAGCCCTGGAAAATGTCACGTACAACTGACCATGACCATGAAGTAATGTAATACCCAACACGGACAGCACGAAATCTGTGCTGACTTGCATATGTTTGACACAGAAATGCTGTGCGTTCGTACGTACACTGACATAAGTGGGAGGTGGCTTGCACAGGTTCTCACATAGATATGTGAGCCTTGTGTCAGCACAAGTCGTGACATATGCAAGTTACTAAATGTTGTGCGGGAAAAACTTGACAAAGTAATTATGTATATTATGTGCTGGAACCTTCTTCATTCAAACTCCAGGCCCGCTAAAAATAACCATGTTTTTACCCACATATTTCTTCTTCATTTCATTGGCTGCACTATTTATATGTCAATGCTGTGCGTTTATGTTTGCATATGCATGTCACCACATTTATGTCAACACAGAAGTTGCTGTCCGTGTTGGGTATAAGGAAATCCCTCTTCTTACACTCCCAATCCCTATTCAATCTCGATACCTCATTTCAAACTCCGTCCCAATCACTCTATGTACCATAGAGAAATCCCTCTCATGCACACACACACTCCTGATAGTCAATTCCACTCAATCTCACGCGCTGCGTGCGCATGCGTACATACCGCGCCAATTTTAAAAAGCGCCTCTATTTAATTTAATTTAATTTAATTAACTAAATTAATGTGGAATAATTTCTGATCATCAATCCCACTCAGTTTTCTACATATTTGCGTCAATCCCACTCCGTCTCAATCCGTCTGTACATTCAAATAGTCATTCCCAATCCGTCCGGACTGATGTTTTTGTCAGTCCGTCTTGTGAGCTGCTCGGGATTTCCCTAACATTAGAGTGAAGTTGCACGATGAGGTGTAATTTAATAATAGTCAAACGGGACTCAGCTCTTTTGGACTGAGCCAAAACATAGGGAGTGGAGTGGGATTGGAGTGAGAGTGGGACTGATATGTATGAAAACGGTTGAGACTGAGACTGAGTGGTACTGACGGATTGGACTGATTCAAGTGCAAGGACTGAGCGGGACTGATGCGCGTACAATATTAGGCAGTTTTTAAATTTTCGCGCCATATATTAAAGCCCAAGGATGAAATGAGCGCCATTTTGTATCCTTGGGGACTGAGTGGGAGTTTGACCAAAGAGTTTCATTGGGACTGAGACTGAGTTGGACTCACACTGTAGCATAGGAGTGAGTGTAGTGAGTGTTTCACAGCGGTTCTGGGACTGATCGGGAGTGGGACTGACGAACTTGAGACGTTGAGACATTACTAACATTAGTGTAATTAAGCGGATTGCTGTATGTATTATACCCTTCATATTATTTCGCTATATAGCGAAGCAAGCCGGTGGTATATACAGCAACCAAGCAATCAAGCGCAAGCCGCTTGAAGCACAGCGAGCTGAAAAAGCTCTCCTCTGCGACAGAGTTTCAGCTTTCAGCTCGATCTGCTAAACTGTGCTTCTCGGTCTCACAATCAGCTTGCTTGGTGTATGCTTGGTGCCTATCCTGAAGACTATTTTATGCGAGTTTAAGCGTGGCATAGTTTGAATGCGCACAGAGATGAGAAAGTGAACGATATAAAAGAGTGATACATGTATAGTAGTTTCCATTGGCGAAGCCGATGGCTGTTTACGCTAGAAGTTGAAAATATTTTGTTATTCGAATCTGGGTTGGAAATGGGTTGTGCGCGCTGTTTGTTAGTTCACAGTTGCAATTAGGGGGGCCACTTTTGTGAAGCGTCAAATAAGTACCTATTATTTAAAAATTAAAATTTATTAAAATTGATATTTAGAAATAATTAGGCACTACCCAATATGCATGAAAGTATGTACCTAAGTTATTGGGCATGCTTGCTCTTCCAAATGTACTTCTTATCTGGCCTCGCAGCTAATAGAAGTTCTTTATTCTCTAGAAATTGGTTGTACATATGTACATGAGCAAGATTTGTTTTGAAAGTTGGCAATAATTTGCAATTCTGAGCGGACTCTATCAACTTCGATAGACTTTCTCTGGTCGGTCCATATTTGTCGCATTAGCGAAAATATTCTTTCAATCAAAATCTCAAAATCATGGATATCAGCTTGAAAAGCTCAGTATCCTTCGTCCCGTTTTCTTCGAAAAACTATACGTATTTTTCAGCCGCAGAAAGAGATTTGCATGCACCAGATTCTTTAAGTTTATCAGCAAAATCTGATAATTTGCAGTTCTCTGGAAACATTTTGTCAACGTCAATGTCCACCTGAACTGATTTGGCTGCTTCTATTAGGTCTTGAAATAAAAACGATTTTTGTAGGCTAAGGATGCTCACCTTTTTGTGGTAATTGTTAGGTGAAAAGTCGTACCGTGCGGTAATGTACTTCATAAATTCGCAGAGTTTAGCTTACGACTAGTTCGGAATAAATAGTATTGCATCGCCCCAATGAACATTGTTGAAAAAATCCTCAATCTTTGCTGTTTTACCTTTCAAATTATTTTCACATTTTAAAAGTGGGCTCGAGCTAATATCAGTACCTTATGGCCTCCCCATAAGATATAAGATAAGCATGTCTGAAATAAGTATAGTACTTACGAAATAAGTACTGGTGGCTCCCCTAGTTGCAATGCAAATATACACAACTATTAATTGCTCTACAAGTCAGTGCTAATTTACAATGGAACCAACGGGACACCAGTACCAAAAAATATGCTGATAACTCATTCTACTACCCTGTACTTGTAGTGTAGTAATGGGGAGATTAAATAGCAATAATAAGCATCGAAATCAAATCAGTTGTTCAAACATAATGAACTAAAAATAAATAGTAAGGTGATCAATTGACTAGTGTATTTAATTCATATGATAGGCGTAATCGGCAACATATTATGTAAGTATACAAATAATCCAACATATGCTTCATTGCTGTTTCCCAGATTAAATAGACAAATATGCATACATATGTAATAACAAAAAATCCGTGCACTGCACTGATTTGGGCAAACTTTGTTTGCATGTGCAGGAAAGTGAAACTTATATTTAAAGATTTTTAGTAGGGTAGGGAAATAGAGTTTGGTTGTTAACTGTAAAGGACGCATGACCATACGTCAATCCGTTGGAAAGGTATAGCAAATGCAAGATTTTTTGATAATTGTATCCAGAAATAATTTTCAGAGGTCAAACGGTTGACCCTGGGTCAGGGAAAATATCAAAAGGCACATCTAGAATGTATGTTCGATGTTTTGAGACAAGTTCCATGTCCGTATGTCATTCCGTTGTTGAGTTGTGCGATTTACAAGATTTTGTAGACGGACGGACGGACGGACGGACGGACGGACGGACGGACGGAATGACTCGTCTATAAGAAAGTTTCACTTTCTAAAAAGGATGTAGCAAGCATTCACGTTGTTTTTGATTCGAGTAAAACTCTCCCTAAGAGTCAAGTCCAGCCTTCGAAGGCTAGCTAGTAAAAATGCTTCATTGAAGGCGGCTGACCAATTTTTCAGCCCAGAGAAGGACTATTAAAGATAGGCTGATTTTTCCCCAGAAGTTGAGGGAAGGGTTCAGAAAATTTACCAAATATGGTAGGCGAAGAAAGTGCGTGTTACAAGTAACCTTTGGGTGTATAAAGGTATAATACGGATGTTAACTGATGCAGATGCATAAAATACAGGGCAAAAAAGTGTGAACGTTGTTAAATATTTGCACGCATTTTTATTCATCACATTCGTATGTGACGATATTGTTGATCAAAACTACTTCGTTTTCAAAACTCATGCCAATTTTGATATCATTTCTATAATTTTGTAATACATGAAAGCTTGAAACGAAGAAGGGCTATTTTTGGAGGAAGGCTCAAGAAAGGGTGAATTAATTTAAAAATTGAAGGAAGGATGATAGAAGCAAATAATTACTATTTAGCATGCATACAATGTAGAAATACATAGAAATCAAGCAGTAATGTTGGAACATGTATGTATATATGGTAGGAATACACAGGTACCTACTGAAAGGGACTCTGATGTCCTTAAGGAGAACTTCAATTCAAATCTTCTGTTTATCAGATTAGAACGCTACGAGCACTGCACAGCCAACTTTTGCTGGCTCAGAAATACAAATGTAAATAGGGAAGGCAGTAAAGTTGTATGCAATAGACAATAATATTTGATTTTTACCATCACGATTGGACACTATGCACTCGCTCGAATTAGGTAAGAGGATATCCAGTGACAGGTGACATGGGCTGCCAAAGTCACTCATTGGACTTGGTGGAACTATAACGTGCACATTATCATTACTGTTTTGACAAAAGAATTGACTCAGATCCTTACAGGTTACTGGAAAACCCTCTTTAATTCACCTTGTTTGTTATCTTTTTGCCACCTTATTTAAATTTTGTTTCAGGAAGGAGTCAACGGACGGACGAGTTCATACATGTACAAAGGGCATACCAAAGTTACTTTTGACCCCCTTGGAAAAATCAGAAAATTTTGACCTCGCGGCCTGGGCTGAGGTCTGGCCGATGGGTCAAATTCAATGTCATGGTCTTTTACGTTAAAGTTATGTGGAATAACTTTAAAGGCTAAACGGTAGGCTAAACGGTAGTTTGAAAATTTGTAAAGCCAAAAAACCTGAAATTTATTCAAACTATGACAGGAATTTCAAAAAACTTATTGTAGAAGAAAAAAATATGTTTCAGGAGCATATAATTATTGCATGAGAAACGCATAGTAAGACTGAGTAGCTAAATTTGACCCTCCGCGAAATGCAGTTGACCCCCCCCCCTGAAATTTCTTTTTTTTTGGAGATTTTGACCCCCCTTGGAAAACACGCCTTGTACATGCATGGACGAGATTATAGTTTGAATTTGAATTGGTGACCAGTACTTATATTTACATTATCAGCACATAAATTCGAATTGTATTCATATGATTTCCAGTGTCCGCCAGAATACTCGGAATTATGGTTAGTTACCAACTTCAACCTGTAAGGTGCAAGGACATGACTGGAAGAAAAGGTGAGTATTCAAACTTGCAAACTAGTGAACTTAGGAAATTATATATACTTATTATTCGATGAGCATTCAACCCTACCACTGATTAGTTCTAAACTATGAGTAAACGTCTTACAACATTTTATGTAGCTTTTAGAATTGTAAACTTTGATGTAATAGTTAATTAAGTCAAACCATTATATATATTTTTGTTTGAATCGACTGAAATATTTGTGTGTTGTATTTACTTTGCGGTAGGTACGGCTACGGGGCAGAGGAAGACCCAGTCGGATAGTGCAAGTAGTACACCAGACGAAAATGCTCAAAATGAAACACACCGCAGAAGGGGCTATCATTTCATTCAATCGCCTATGATCGGTGTTTACCGTAGTTTTAATTTGGGGGCTGGAGAATACCAAACAGGTAACAATTAATTAGCCCAACTATGTATATTTTAATGTTGTTCCTGTTGTGGTTCTAGAGTATCATTTTTATCGCGTTTATAATATTTATCATTTTATGTAAATTGCGTTTTGTACGATGTTTCCAAGTGCTTACGAATTATGGTTGTTTTTTTTATTAACAGAAGAAAATAATACCTTCCTCCGATCTACCTCTAGTTGGACAATTGAGGTTATTATAGCAGTGATTTTGGGCCTGATAATGCTATTATTGTTGGGATGTACTGCTCGCATGTACTATGGATTTTTACAACAAATTTGTAATTAAACTATTTATTTTTCATTGCTACCATGCTTTAGTAAATTATTATTACAAAAATGGAATAAATAATGAAATTCGCATTTGCAGGATTTGTTACACATTCAGGTAACCGTCAACTCCACTACTCCACGATCTGTCCATTACATCTCCTTTTACTACGTTAGGCTTAACCGAGCAAAACGCTCACTACTTACTACTGCGAAGAAGCTGAAGAATGGTCAGTATCTTCGTTGGTGTCAGAATTCGAATCTTCCAAATCGCATACATTTTTTTTACTTACCGGCTTAAGCTTGCGAGCTGCCCTGCGTAATAGTATCTCTTCAATCAACTCATCAACAAATGTCAACTTCCTGTTTATGAGATCTTCCAGCTCTTGTGGCTTCCTCTGGACACGGGGGTTATAAATTGTAAGTCGTTCTATTTGCGTGGCTTCTTTTTCTTCTTCGGACCCATAGAGACAGAATTTTAGATATTCCGAGTCAATACCAGATTTCGCAGATGCAGGAGTGGATGGATTTAAACGGCGTAATTCCTTCTGGTGTTCCTTCTGCTCTCCTAAACCAACCAAAGTCTTGATGCTGTCAATGACAAGTAGATCAACTTTCAGTTCATTCTGAAAATTTCGAAGTCTATCCTTCTCATACATATTAACAACTAGGTTGATAGTCATTCCAAATGAACCAAACCGACCAGCTCTTCCAACACGATGCTGGTACGTAGCTAAATCATTGGGTAATTCAAAATTTATGACCAAGTCCAACAATTCGCTATCGAGGCCTCGAGAGCAGAGATCGGTGCAAACAATAATTTTCTTTGTCCCCCATCGCAAACAATTGTACGAAATCGTTCGATCCTTTTGCGTCATTCTACCAGATAACAGTTTAGCGTCAATGTCTTCCTTGCAGAGATCCTCATAAATCTGATTTGCCCTAAAAAACACCACAACAGTAATAATCTGACTGAGTAGCCGAAGTCTAATTATTTAAATCGGAAAACTTACCGCATTTGATACTGACAGAAAATCATAGCTTGAGTAAACTGAATATGCTTGAGGATCTTCAATAGGCATTTGTACTTCACAGCGACTTCTTCATCTCTAGTGAGACGTCTCTGGTCCTCCACAACTTTCTGGACATCAAATTGAACCTGACTCACACCAATCAATGCTGGCTTTTCCAAATCAAGCTGAATCTTTTGGGGAGATCGCATGAATCTAACAATGAAGTCGTCAAGGCCAGAAGGATACGTCGCACTCACAGCGA
Organism: Allacma fusca; assembly: GCA_947179485.1. Taxonomy (NCBI): domain Eukaryota; kingdom Metazoa; phylum Arthropoda; class Collembola; order Symphypleona; family Sminthuridae; genus Allacma; species Allacma fusca. The sequence continues at coordinate 17,969,428 of OX359247.1, forward strand.
TTATTTGCTTCTCAGCAGGCATTCTCTCAGCAACCGTTCGAATATCCTCGAAAAACGATCCATCAGTTAATTTGTCCGCTTCATCCAGCACAAGGATTGTCGCTCTCGACAAATCCATATATTCTTCCCTCAAAAGCTGCACAATCCGACCCGGTGTTCCCACAGCCACGTGGCAGTCACCCGCATTAAGAATGTTCTCACTCAATGCCGTTCCCCCGATGAACGTACGCACAAGTAAACCTATTTAATCCCATTGAATTCAAAATCATTCAACTGTCTCCTCAAGAAATTACAATATTCACCTAAATACCGTTCTCCCCTACCTTGAATGCAACCACCGATCTCCTCCATCACGTACGCATTCTGAATTGCCAGTTCCCTCGCTGGGTTCACCACAATCACCTGAATATACTTCTGGCTTACGTCCACAGACTCCAAGGCAACAACAGTAAAGACGCAAGTCTTTCCCGTTCCCGACTTCGCTTGCACCAGCAAATCTGCCAACAAAACAATATTTTCATCAATTTCCGCTCAAAATCCAACATCCACTTGTAAAAACGATCGACACACTTACATAAAAATACATTCCAATTAATACCCCTCCTTCTTATAAGCACAAATGAATAAACGCAACGCATTGACAAACCCAAAAGCTACCACACAATTTGTACAGAACTTCACTAATAATTTCAAGCTATTAATTCTAATTTCATTCTTACCATATCCAGCCTTTCCCAAGGGTATTGCCTGAAGCTCAACTGGGGAAGGTTTTCGAAATCCGCAGGTAGTTAGGCCTTGCAATATATCCGGAGATATTTTGAGACTTCGGAAGTCAATGTCAGAGTCCAACCCAGACAGGATAACATCTTCCGTTCTTTCTTTTTTGTCCCGGTCATGACCGACGGTGAATTTACTTACTGCCGCAGAAGCCATTGTTGCACAATACCTGACGTTTATAACGCTACATTGATCCTTTACTATGGATATGGACGTGGGGAACCCCCTATATAAACAAACATAAACCCTTGACACGTGTTAAATTGATAGCGTGTAATATTATCTTGCTACAATGCAATGACCGTAACTATAAGTAGCGATTCTAGAGGCGGGAGTGCAGTGAGTGCAGTCCGAGTGTCTCTGCGTCGGATTGGCTATTCCCACTTCCCACTATCCCACTTTGTAATATTTGAACCTGAGGCATTACAGTATGTATGTATTTGTATGTATTCCTTTCATATCACTCTATGTGTGCTGTGTATTGTATACCTTCGCTACAGCTACAGCAGAGCTATTTGAATGTGTCTGTCTGTCCTAGCTTCTTTCTGCGGATGCAATATTCCGCCTTGTGCTTTAATTGCTGGGTCTTGGAACAGAATAAACAAATTATTACAAGACTATCAACTTTGAAATTAAAGAAATTAGTACAGATTCTGCAAGGATGTTGAATAACAGAAATATTTTTAATTAAGGACATACTAATATAAGTATCAGCTGTTGTAAGAATAAGCTATACATAGCCATTCCTCAGTTTTTTTTTAAATCCAATTTTTGAAAGTGTAGGAATATTGTGAATTCCAAATATGTTCTAGAATAACCTGGTGGCTGGTTGTTTGCAATTATATTTTTAAAATATTGCTCATGTTTTTAATTTTAGAGTGTGAAGCAAGGCGAAGTGTAACTGTTGATATTGACTGTGTAGTAGTTATTTGACAGGTAGTGTAAAGTTAAAGGGTTTAAACGGTAGTCGCTCCGGGAGCGATTGCATCCTTTTGATACGTTGGTAAAGAATTCCTGTTATTAATGCCTTTGGGTCTGCCAACATTTGTGTCGAACCTGTTCAGCAGTCTGAAAAAGGCGAGCAACCCTTCCGAAATGGACCCATCCGAAAATTCTGGAGAAGAACCCATGGAGGTCGAAGATCTGCCCCTGCTCACTGAAGTTTCGGAAACGGCTGATACGGAGGGTACTTACCGAGTTGGAGAATTTTGTCAACCCAGGATTCCTATGGTAAAGCAAACTGTAAAGGTGGAGACTAAAGCGGGTTTAGAGTCAAAGGATGACACTGGGCAGAGAAGAGGTGATGTAATTGATGAGGTGCAAGTGGGTAGCCCGGAAGTGCCTACGAGTGAAAATTTGGATGAGCATGAAGTGGCAGTGGACCCACTGAGAGGAACTGCACAACCAATCCTGGATTTTTTGGTGGAGGATGAAACGGGAGTCAATGTTGAAGTTGTGGAAGTAGCGGATTCTGAAATGCCTGATGAGGGAGATGGAAACCCCGACGGTGGTGAACAAGATGAGAGAACTTTAGGAGCAGCTGCCGATATTGAAGAGAGGGAGATTGGGGAGGAAAGTACCATAGGAGTCAGAGCCTTTTGTCGAAATTACGAGAAGGAGGGTTTCACAAGATGGCAACTGCTATTGGTAAGAATTAGAAGTTGCTAATACATGTAAACTTCCTTAAGTTAAACTTTAAAATATTCAATGGATGATTGGGATAATTATTATGGAAGTTCGAAATTAATTTGAGACTTTTGAATCATTTCAGTGGAAAAGAACGAAATCTGAATATCGCAGAACTGTTGTGCGCATCCTGCAATCGTTGGTATCATGAATCTTGTATCGGGTATCAACTGGGAAAATTAGTTCCTTTCATGACTAATTATGTTTTTATTTGCAAGAATTGCTCCCCCACAGGGCTAGAATCTTTTAAGAGAAATCAAGCGCGTAAGTCACTGTTGATGTATCTTTACATACATACTACATACCTTGCTGCATTGAACTTTTGAAGTAATTATTTATAAGAACTCTAAACATAATGTTTTTCATGCAGAATTTTCGCAAATGTGCGTCACGGCCCTGGCAAATTTGACTCAAGCAAGTGTGAAGGAAGGACGTAACCGAAAAATATTTTCCAAAGATAAAGATATCATCCCCTTCTTTGACATGCATTGGGAGGGAATGACAACTACGACAAGAAGAGTCACTCAATCTTGGCATGCCACGGTAAATTAATTTGTGTTGGGAAATTGTGTATTACCAGTCAATACGACTGGAGACTCATGTTTCTTGAAGCCTGTTGCTTATCTTGTTTATTATTTATCAAGGTCTCAAAAGCGCTCCAAAAAGAAGCTGGTACTATTTTCACCTTCGAGGAAGCTCTTAACGATCCTGATTCACCTCATTTCGGTCTCCTTAGTGCGGATTTAACTCAGATTCGCCCCAATTATGATGCAATGATTAAGGGAGGCCATTTAAAAGTGACAGAACTGGGAGTTCATCAAAGTAAGCGTTTTGAAGTAATCATAGTCAGTTCTGGACTAATAATAAACAATTCTTTTATTGCATTCGCTATCTCTAGTTATCTTGCTTTCTAGAATAATTATTACTACAGAATAGCGAATGGTATCAACTATTATAGATTACTTGTGCATTCATAGACGTGCAGACGGGTTGCATGACATTCATATTACTTCCTTATATAGATATATATAGTTAGCTATAGTTTTCTACTGTCCCATATAGCCCAAGTTTTAAGGACAAGGCAGTGGTTTACTATTTTCCGATTATTGGCTGCAAGCTATGGAACGTCAAGTAGTAAAGTTCTTTTTACGAATAAATTAAGATACATATCATGGTATATGTCAAAGTGTGACACAAATAGCAACTACTGATACGGATATGCTTACACAATGGCTGGACGGAAGCTAGCACTATCTTCCCAGGAAAATCAGTAGGGTTATTGCTAGAATGAGAGACATTAAGCGATAAGACCATTCCAACTCTGATACCACAATGCGAATGGCTGTGTCTAATTTCATTCTCAATGAAATACCTGTTTATCAGTTATCACTATTTTTAGTGCTTTAACGCAGCACACACTAAGTCAACGTATTGTTGCACCAGGAATCAAGTAATTTATTAACTGAGCTCTCAGCTTGAACTAAGTCGTAGGAACACCTGTTGTTGAGCCGGTTGATTCTATATCCAAATTTAAAAGCTTCTTTGAACACGTATTTATATACTAACTATATATATTTATATATAATTAACAATATACATAGTTTGTTTGATTGTAGTTCTGCGGAAGATTACGTGTAGTGTGTAGGATCCTTGTAGGTCTGTAAGAGTAATCAGAGTATCTGCAATCTGTGGTTAATAGTTAGTAGAGACTACATTTTATGTTGCTGTTGCATAAGTAGAACCAATCAACTTCGAAGTTCCTTTGTTAGTATGGTATTTAAGTTAAACCTCGCAGTTCAATTTCAAGAAATAGTAAATAAACATTTAACAAATCAGCCTACGTACAAATAAACACTCCAAATAATAACTATACTACTTTACAACTTACGTGAATCGGACAATCGAGCACCGTCGTTTTGGAGTTTCAAAGTGCATTTAGCAGACATGAATGATGCAGTAGTATTAGAACCAACCGAATTATTGAAAGAAGAAGATTTATCTCCTGAAAATTCAAACGACAATGAAGTTGTTATTGTTAGTAGTACCTCAGGGTTGGGTAATTTTTTTTCCAAATTTATTAGATTCCGATGACATATAATTATTAGGGCATTATGGGGCCTTCTTTCTGTCCTTAGATGATAACTTCGTTTACCGTGTAGTATTTTAATTTGTGTAAAATTCGGTTTCATCTTTCTTTTAGCATAATCCCTACTTGGCTTCTTGCGCAGTGTTTCCTACTCGCAACTAAATCTATAAACAGAAGACAATAATCTCAGTCGATTGCTACATATTAGAGGAATTAATACACATGATTACTATTCCATCCAACTTTGAGATTATGAACAAGTAGTTACTACTAATACAGTTTCAGCACCTTGGTTTTGGTCTTTCGTGAATAGACCAGCGCAGTTCACTTGTGTTTTGCTGCCGCCATCCTCGTGGCACCGCATTTTAAAACTGAAGGTTTAAGTAATAATGATATAATTATTACGTAGTTCTAGGTCTGTTAATACTATCATATAAAGAAATATTTGCATGTTGTAGCTTTTCATAGCATGTACCACACTGAAGTCTGATGCCATTGCACTTTTGATTTAAAATACCACTTTTGAAACAATTTTGACGAGCTCGTTGCGGCTATCTTTCGGGGATGAAAGCATATGTTACTAGGTTGTTCGGTCTTTGTTAAAATCTAAGTCTTAGAAATATATTAGTGGCAAATGCGTAGAGTAGAAGGTACTTGTCCCCCTGATGAAGATTAGTTTTAATTATTGATATACAACAAGATTAATTTATTTTCAATTGCAGGTTCGAATTCGATTTTTCGGGGAAGGGGTGCGAAACGCCGAACGGTGGATTCCGTGGTGTTAAGTCAAGCTTCAGTAGCCAAGAAGTCTAGGGGAGATTCTTTAGTGCCAAAAATGGTGGTAGGACACGGTTACCCAGTGGACCACCCATACAATAAGGATGGGTACCGATATATCTTGGCAGAGCCGGACCCTAATGCCCCATATCGTCAGGAATTCGATGAGAGCAGTGAGTGGGGAGGAAAGCCAATACCAGGGTGGTTATACCGAGTTCTCAATCCTATCTCCGTACTCCTGGCGCTTCATGACCGAGCACCCCAGTTGCGAGTTTCGGAGGATAGATTGTCTGTTACCGGGGAGAAAGGGTATTGTATGATTCGAGCTACTCATGGTGAGCCGACAGGTTATTAAGTGAAGCTGTACTGTAATCATAATTAAGTACGAATGACGAAGAAACAAAAACATATAAATACAAAATGTATCAGACCACCAAGCTCATCAGGGGACTCAATAGTATCTATAGTAATAGTGTTTCAATCTCATCACTGCTAAAGCATGCATTTCAAAGTAACAGTTGCATTTGTAGGGGGGAAGATCGTGTGAAAGTTGTAAACTCGTTCACGAACAAAATAGGAGAAAGATTCAATTGATTTTCAAGTGGCCCTCGGAGGGTATAAGTTTGTGGTAAAATGTATGGCTTTAAAAAAGGAGTCTCCAACTTATTAGTTCTATTTAAGAATTTTCGACTCGTTTAGCATACCTCATTCAATTACTCGTGGTCTCGCCGGACCCAGAAGGAATATCAGATAAAGTAAAACATTACGGTGTTTACTAATGCCCACAGAAATTATGAAAAAAAGAATCCTTGTAATATATATATTATTCATTATGCTACAATTACAAAGTTTGCAGTTATGCGTGTATGCATTTAAATTATTTCGTCTTGAGTGCGCATGAAGAGGCTGGAATCGTCCAGGTATTATGTCCAGCATTTAATGGAATCGTTTCACCTATCCTTAACTTATTGACTTCCAGGAAAGAAGAACGCAGCTGTTAAAGATTCACAAAAACGAATTACGTAAACGATATTGAAGATTTTACATGGAAGTTTGGTCAAGGTACTTTAATCATTTAATAGTTTCGTGTGATTCTTTTAATCTGTAAATGAGATCTGTATCTAAGTCGACCTTCCACCAGTGAGCCCTTGTCACACCAGTCCCACGTGGGGATTTGAACGTGGGCTTGACCCTCGAATTCGTTGTACTAAAAATATTCTCATCTACCGGAGTAATTATGGATACGTTAGTTCCACGAAAAGATAAATATTCTCTCAAAGTATATCTCAAATCATCTTCAATATAAGCCAAAATCAATATTACTTAAGAGTGGAAACGTCTGGCCATGTAATGTTAGAATAGTTCTGTTAATGATATTAGACCTAAAAACATTTGTCCGGAAAATCTTTCCCGTACCTATATATTATTCTTATGCATTATGTGAATGTGAATGGTAATCTGGACTACAAATCCCTATCCAAAACCCCTAATTAGGAAATGCCTTATAGGAAGAGTAATTACTATATATTTTCCTCCAGTTTCCTGCACCAAAGTAAATATCGTTGCTGAAGAGACAAAATGATCTACATGCTATGTGTTTGTAACCCATGTACATAGATCATTTTACGTCTTTAGCGTCGATGAATAATTTTGTAAAAACCGGGACAAATTTCGTTAGTTCGCATAAGTAAACATAAATAATTACATTTATACTAAATGTTTTTCCCTCACAAATTCATAGAGTCCGCTTACAGGCCGAACTGGCCTGAGTACTTAAAGCAATTTTAAATTTACTTATTGATAAATAGATAGATAATTTATTGGTCGATTTGGCCTTAGCCCTTACAACCTGCACCGATCGATTACACATACAAGATTAAAAATATTAAAATCAGTTAGAGACAAAGAAAAAATAAAATCATTCAAATATCGAAGTAAAAATAAAAATTATGTAGGAGTTGCAAACGTAAATTGGGGACATGATCAAGTTGTAATATTCTTCTATATCATTATTGTTATATAACATAGATTCTTTTAATATAAAGTATTGGCTCAGTAGTATTGGAGTAGGTAAAAAGGTTCCCAGTTATCACAAGGGCCATTAAAAACCTACACATCATTTGGGTACTCATACGGGCCTTTTGTCGATAAGTAATTATAATTTTTGGGTAGTTTATTGATAAATATACAGATTAATCCGGCGTGAGGTACCTCGACATGTGAACTGATACCCGTTGAGAAACAGTATAGGATGACCATAATCACCCCCCCCCCCTGGCCCACATAAAAACTATTGGATTCCCCAGTTTTGTAGAAAATTTATTTCCAGATTTTCCAAAATTTACTTGATTGACCTCGCTCAATTTTTGCGTCACACGGGGCACGAACTTAAAACAAAGTCGAAGGTGGCGTCACATTTTTGCGTCGATTTGTGAATTAGTCATCGTATTAGACTCAAATCGACCCAATCAAATTTGCTTCATTATATTATTTTGAAATTTATTTACAACGGTCCGACCTACAATAAAAAAAAATTAACCCACCAGATATTCTTCCTTCTTGGTGTCTTCCTCAGGTTTTACCCTTAGACTGAATTTCTCCCGACCTCCCTATCATTAAAGCTCATGTCCACAGTTCTCCGATACCTTTCAGGAAAGCACATACAATTTCCTACAAATAAGTCTTAAACATGTTCTTCAAAGTAATTTTGTGTTGAAATAAACAATTATTGTTAAATTTAAAATCCGTAAAAAAATCCAACTTTGCTTCACATCTGTGACCCGCGTGACCGCAAAAATTAGCCAAGCTCACTGAAATAAATTTTACAAAATCTGAAAAAGAATTTGCTACAAAACGGGGGCATCAAGTATTGTATGAATATGTGACTCCCTTATGTGGGCTAGGTAGGAGGAAATCGTTTTGTCCCACCCTTTGTGTCTGTATTTATGTCTCTCAAATTCTATGTATTGATTTCAAATGCTGACGTTGCAATCTGCACTCTATACTTCATGATTTTAACGGAAGTAGATATATAATAAGTTACTCATCTGTTAAAAAATTTTTTTCAAGTATTTGCATCAAATTTTTGTGAAAGAATTAATTCAAAGGTATTAGCTTCCATGAAGATTGATGGTTTTACAAAATAATTCCCTTCACAATTTTACTTACTCCAATATCAAATTAACGTACTAATACTGAGACCAGAGGATGATGCTTTTGTTTAAAAAATTGTAACCTACATTTAGTTCAACAGTACGATGTCCGGGTTTACACAAGGTAGGACGAAATATCTCAGTTGCTTTGAAAATTCAAAGTAGGTCATAGAATTACGGTCACAGAATTAATTTTGTCCAAAATTGGCCTGTAATTCCAAACCCACACAAATGATTTAGAGAAACTACATAACTTAATAAATGTTTTCCAATTTCTTTATCTGAATGAGAACGCGGATATTAATCTTCGCAGTTTGCTGTTGATTGTAAATGTATCATCATTATTTTTTATAAAGTTTCATATCCTTTATTCGAATTTGATCCCCCGAAAGTCATGAGTAACATCAGGGCACCCTAGAGCTGACAACTCACAAGGACAAGGACCATCTGAAGGTCTAGCCACTTTTCGGGCTATGTTACTGTAATTCGCTGTATTTAATATTAACGGGATTTGCATAGTAAAATAAAAATATACTCTATATACCTATGATTCTATATTTACCCATCCGAGGCAATGTGAGACATTTAAGGCACGTCCGAATTCCAAAAGTTAGGGTTTGAAATTAAATAGATACATAATTTAACCCCAAGTTGTTCCTCTATTAGCAAAGATGTTAGCAACATTCTCAGATTCTCTAATCTATTACTTTCTGGAGCTCAACAAATGAGACACATGAAATAATAAAATCACGCGAGCTTTAAAATAAATTCCATACAAAATAAATGAATCCAACTCAATCAACCCACCCATATGAGCCCTATATGTACGTGACACAAAACCTAGCACCTAAACCGGAAGGAAAATGTAGGCGTGTAAATTACTTTCACTCCTGTATCTCTGTACATCATGTGTGTACCTCATTGCTAACTTGATCAAAGTCCAAATAATGTCAACTCACTCTCGAGTCCTGCACTATATATTTGGAGGATATTTGTAACCAGAAACAAATATAATTTAACATATGGCATACAATCCAACAACCATCATATATCTACATATATAGATACAGGTCCGTACATGTCCCTTAACCACAAGCAAGTTCATACTATAAAATACTTTTTGAGTGTCTTAAGGCACTTCCGAAAAGCAGACCCCCCACTGTTCCACTATTGAAGTACACACACCTTTTAGCCTTTAACGAAAAGGATAAGTTGATCCTCACGGGCTCGTGACTTCCTCCAACTCCGAAGTGATCTGCACCTCCAGAGCCCATAACCTCCTCAATCTTCATTGTTCAAGTGTGTCCCATGAAAAATTCTACAGCTTGCATAAGACTCAATTTCTCCAGATTTATCCCCCCTCATACAAAAGAATAAACTTCCAGTTCATATTTCAATATTTTTAAAAATTCATTTCCCTGGAACATATTGCCGGACTCCTTGATAAAAGTGTGCTACTCATGTTATGTTTCCTAATGTACACATGTAGATATACAATAAGTGTGGAAGTAATTTATGTTGGATTTTTATTTACGTACATACATATAGAGGAGTGAGCTGATGTAGATATGTACATTTGGGAGCGAGGTGCCTGGATTTCGTTGGGCCTTTCCATACAGCTACATTTTGCCTTATAGGTTTTATTTGGGATGAAGTTGAGTCAGAGTTGGAGGAATGGCAGACAAGTGCCTGTGAAAAACACTTGTGATTTTGCCCTGTCACCTAATGGAAAAGGCGTATCACTTGTGTCTTGGCCTCTTCAACGTTTTAAACATCTCCCCGCACAGGAAGGAGTCTTTTTCAACTATTCTTACCCTTTCTGGGAGGTCTTTCAAAGGACAATACAGGAATACAAAACAACCAACACTACAAAATGGGCTCGTTGACACTTGAGCTTAGTTTATTACATAAGTGCTCTAAAATAATAATAAAATACACATAAACCAATCAAATTCTTCTGCCATAACCTCATCCCAATATAGTATCAATAATTGTCATCAATTTCCATATCCTCAATTTAATTAACCATTGACCAGAAGACTCAGTCACAACCCTTTTTTATAGATTACGAATAATTATATATAATTAATCCGTATTTTATTCATTTTGTCATAATGTCACTTTTATTAGTAATATTTTAATTGGTCAAAATTTAGCAGGATCAAAATATACCCAGGCCTGGGGCATCTTTCCCATTTATTTGTGTCTGCCTTGCCATCTTACGGATCCGAAACCAACAAAAGCAATCCCATAGAAGGACATTGAGACAAAAAGACGGAAATTTAAAAAAGTGCTCGTGTATATAAATATCGATGCATGATGATGGGATCGGTTCTTTTGAAGCACGTGTGATCAATTAATGTTAAAAGTCAGAAGGTTATCCAAATATCCGAAACGTTAGTGGATTGTTTTGGAATGTTGGAAGTTAATGTTTCAAAATCCTTGAGATTGTAATAGTTTATTTGTAGTTGTTCAGTTTTGGGAGATTTCGTAAGTGGTGAGTTGAATTTTATTTACTTATTTTAATATTAGATGGTATTAGTCATGTCATATTGTAGCGTTAAATTGTTAAATTTAGTAGGTTGGGATGTTCATTGGAGGATTAGAATCAGTTATTGGGAAGATTTTAAGATTTTGGTAGTATGTAATTTGAATTTGAATTTGAATTGTAAGATGATGGAGGATTAAGTTGTTAAAAAAATATGGGATGTCATTAAAGTTTTTAGGGAGAATTGGTAGTAATATTTAAATTGTTTTTTTTTTACAGGAATTTACCATCATGAGGAATCTTGAGGTAGTGAGCAAGTCCATCGGGAGTCCCTCGTACCATTCTCCTATACTTTTATGCCCGGCGGAAAGCAGTAGTGTGTTGGCAGTTGACCGGACGGAGGGGGATGCCAATGGACGGAGGATAATCCGGATCTCTCCTGGTCAGACCAATGTGGAGGAGTTGTATGTATTTTCGGAGCAAGAGCTGGAATTGTTGCACCCGTTGGACAGAGCTGTTGATGCGGTGTATGTTAGTTTGACGGAGTCGATATTCCTGGCTACAAATACTGGAGGATTCTATCAACTTGCTTTGGGCTCGGGAGTGAGTGATTTGTTGCGAATAATCATTGTACATTTTAGTGCTGATAGGCATATGGTGGGAGTTAGGCAAGGATCGTATGTTGGTGGTTGTGTGTTGAACTAAGAATGTGACTTCTTGGAACTTGCAGGTGTTGGAAGAGTTGTTTGTGGCACCTTCTGGAATATCAGCCTTTGCTTTGTCACCAGATTGCCGCCTGTTAGCAGTTGCAACGAAGGAGGATACTTTGAGCTTGTTCGCCTTGCCGGATTTAGAGCTTATCATAACTGTGGAATTAGGACCGCAGAGACCCGAAGATTCTGTGGATGAGTTGTATGATATTGTAATTCAGTGGCGGCATGATAGTCAGTACTTTGGAGTTAACTTCTTCGATGGAGGTATATGCAGGATTAGTAGTTTTATTGTTACACCATTAATTTAATGGAATCCTTTTCTGAATGAGGGGTCAAATTGATTGCAGCTGCCCGAAGGGTCCATGTGTATGACGAAGCCGGAAAACTATTTTCGGCATCCGATGAAAGCATTGTGTTTTCCAGTAAGTGCTTGTCCTGGCAACCGTCTGGAGGACTCATTGCAACACTAGGGGTTTCCCCTTCTTCATCTCCAAATGTTACGTTCCTTGAATTGAACGGATTGAAAAGGGCGGATTTTGATCCTTTTGAGGGTAGAACTAGTGGGGATGAAAAATTACCAATCTTAGAAATACTGTGGAATGCTAATTCGGACGTTTTGGCTTTGAAGAAGGAGGCTACGGTGGAAATGTGGGTTCGATCTAACTATGTGTGGATGTGCAAGAAGATAATTTTCCCAGAAAATACTCACGACGTTAAGCGGAGTACTATACTATCGGCTAGTTGGGATTTAGAAATTCCTTATAGGTGGGCTGCGGTTTTTCTTATTTCATCGAGCATCTGTAAACTATTATGTGCTTATATTTATTTATTCGTTGCAACCAATGTCCATAATTGTAATATTGTTATTTTAATTTGTAGGTTTCATCTGATAACCAGCGACGGAGCTTATCTACTGTACGACTTTGTCTTCTCGGTTTCCACTGGAAACTCAGATGGGTCCGCCCTTGCGGCCTCAATTAATGGAACTTCTATTTATTGCACACCTTTTAGGGATTGTTGTGCACCACCTCCTACATGCAGATTTCAAGTACGGTATTAGTAACTGCGATGTATTTTACGTTTTTTAGAGTATTATTATTCGATTAGATTCTTTGATTTTAAGTACTAAAATATATTTTGTTTTCCAACAGCAAAATGTGGATCGGTGTATACAGGAAGTTGTTGTCGGTAATTTTTGGGACGGATTATTGGTTGTGCTTACTACCGGTGAAATAGAGTTTATGAAACATTCTAACGCTTCTTTTGACAAAGTCGCTACACTTCATTGTAAATCTTCTGAAGTTAATTTACAAACTTGCTATAATTGGATCTGGCCAAATAAGTTGCAAGTAGCTTGCATTTGCAATGGAAATCTTCTCACCTTTGAACTGTCTTCCACTGATTTTTTAAACGGAAACGAAGAATTAAAAGACGTTACTGCCTTGACAATGGAACTAGTATCTACTCTTTCCGTTCGAGCCAAAATGATTCTTCCAATTTTTGCTAAGCAGAATGCAGCAGCTCAGTTTATACTCGTGCAGAAACGCTGTGGTGCCATTCTACTGCAAGAACTGTGCATAATGCCGAATATTCTTCTAGGAAGGCTTCCTAACTCGGTGCATCATGTGAGCGTTTTCACAATTTCCGAAGAAATATCAGAGCATTCTCTAGTGGTTCTTGGTCTTGATCCTTTAACTCACCAACTCCACAGTCTTCACAACAAAGCAGCCTTAAAACTTCTGAATGATTGCAATTCAATTTTCAATTTTCAAAATTATTTACTCGCAACAGTCAGTCAAGGGTCCCTGGAAGTTATTGACTTAAAGGATATTGTTGACTGTCATAAAAATGGTGCTATCCCCAACGATGGTTTGCTTAAATACTCCCGGAAAGTTGAGAAAGGTTCTGTGATTGTTAGTTGTTGTTGGAATAGAATTCTTGAACCATCCTTAACACTTCAAATCATTCCTCGTGGGAACCTGGAAACTATCTCCCCACGGCCGCTTATAATATCCTCTATCGATGTGTTACTCAAAGAACGCAAATACAATGAAGTCATGATTGCTATGCGGAGACATCGATTAGATTTCAACGTATTAGCAGAACAGATAAAAAATCTGGTTAAGAACGAAACCAAAACTGAGGAGGAACAGACTGTTCTGTTGAAATCAATTTTGGGAGCATTTCTGGAAGATGTCAAGGATTCCCATACGGTGGTTCTAATGTTAACAGAACTGGGCAACACCCATGGGGATTGTGTCCAATTTATGAAAGACATATTACAAAACAAGCTATTCGACGTAAATCCTGACGTTCCTGCAAATAGTACTGACAGGCTGGTCAACCCATATTTAGCTGTGATAGCTAAGTTAGGGTTATATGAAGAGGCACTCAGATCTCCACTTATTGTCATTAATGACATCAATCGAGAAGTTGTCAAGTCGAGGATAAAATTTTTAGGGTACTTTTTGTCAATATGTATATTATTCTACAAGTCGACTACAGATGAAATCATGTTGGTTACCTTAATGATATTGTTTTACCTATTTCAGATTTTATTGCGAAAATTCCGAAATTCTCTACGAGTCTGCTCTGGGCACATATGATCTAAACCTTACCTCTTTGGTCGCTGATTGTCTAAACAAAGATCCCAAGGAGTACCTTCCAATTTTAAATGAATATCAAACTTTGAGCAGTACCAAGTTAAAATTTGCTATCGACCAGAAACTCAAACGCTATGATAAAGCTGTGATAAGTCTTTTACAACTCCCGGAAACCTCAACGGAAGAAGTAATCAAATACGTAGAAAGGTATAAAGTTCATCAGGTTGCTATCAATTACCTGACAACCAAAGATCTAGGTAACGAAGATTGCAGGAAGTTATTGGACGAAGTTTACTGTTCATACGGTGCAGTTTTTGAGGAATTGCGAAAGTTCCCTGAAGCCGCTATTTGCTACTCACGCGGAAACAACTTACAAAAATGTTTTGACTGTCATGCAAAATCAGGAAATTGGAACGCAGGTGTTCGCTGTGTGAAATCAATGAACTCGAATGATAGTGATGATATGTTACAAAAACTTGTCAGACATTTAGAGGATTCAAAGGTATGTTGAATTTAGCAGAAACGTTCCACCATATATTCTGATTTGCATCTTCTGGGTTTAATTTGGGTGACTGGCTATTGAATTTATATAGGATTACGAGAGCGCCGGCGAAATTCTTGAAAATCATTTGAGGAACGAACCGGAAGCATTCCGGGCATTCGTCAAAGCGAGGAATTGGGATAGAGCTGGCCGGTTGGCAGAAGCAAATAAATTGAAGGAAGAGTATTGTAAAGAATTGAAGTCTGTTGGAGGTACACTTCAGGACACGTGTTCCGCCTTACAAGCTGAAATATACAAATATGTACTTCGGCTACAAGCAGTGAAAGCATTGAAGGAGCAACAAGTAATAGATGGCGTTGATAACGACCATTTTTCCGATACGGAAAGTATTTCAACCACCACTTCGATTCGCTCAGGAATGTCTTCATCTATGAATTCGGGGTAATTTAGTAGCTTTCAGAGAACATTATAAAATTCATATTATCATGGCTCTAATTCGTGTGCATCTTGATAACGGTCGTGATTTACAGGAAAACCACCAGATCTGGAAAAAACAGCAGGAAATTAAAGAGGAAAATTTTTTCCTTGAAAGAAGGATCTCGTTTCGAGGATATTGCTATAATTGCGCATCTTTGGGAAACGTGTCAACGCGTTCAGGCTGAAATTAAGTCTGACGTTGAATCTATTGTTCAAGCTTTGTGGACAGAAGATCAAGACGAGGTTGCTCTAACTTTAATAAAAAGCTTTGACAAATTGATACACCAAGCCAACGAATGCGTGCAGCAAATTTGGTCATCCGTTTTGCCACCGAATGAATATCTGGGTATAATAATAATGACTATGAAATTTTATATTATTTTCCAATTATTATAGTCAATTTTCTTGGGGAAGCTAATGCCTGGCACGTTTTGTTTAGATATGAAGTATTACATTCCTCCCCCAGGATGGTCAGGAAATTGGACTCGCTGCGCAATTATGACCAATGTGTAACATAACTGAAAGAGGTGGTTATTATATCCGCCTAGCTCTGTGTATATAATACATAATTACATCTAAGTAATAAAAGTAACGAAGTATGATTATTTGTTTTTACCTTTACGACTCACTATGCAGGCCAGACACCAGTCACTGCAGAGTCTTGAGCCATCGACAGTTTCTCTTGTAAGTTTACGGGTGACACGCTAAATCTATGCAATCAGCTAAAGCATTAACAGCGAAACTTTACCTGTTGAGGAATGAGGAATACAGGGAATTTTGTATCCAGAGATAGGATCTTTGTGGACACAGCCTCATAGGTTCCCGTTAAAGGAAGCCATGTAAGTATGTATGTAATCCACTGCTAAAAAACGCTTGCGGTCCTGGAGGATTATTCTCGAACAAAATTTATGATACTGATCGCAAGAACATCGCAGCTTCGGTCGGACTTGCGAATCTTAAGTCCCTACCAGGCATGGAAGGAGAACTCTAATTGGCTGAAGTAAACTTAAAATATCGAAGTAGTTATTACTCGCAAAATTGTGTCTGAGACAGCTCTACAGCGTTGGCCTAAATTAATTCCTGCATAATAATAATCTTCATAATTTCTACCTCTATGGGTTAATGACGAACTCAAATAACCTTTAAATTGTTACCGTCAAGGTTTTAAATTTTAGCCTAAATTTTGTGACTCATTCCATCCTCTGGACTACATAAACAGGCGTTTCCTAAATTGTTTAATTCTGTATTTTGGTGAAAATGTTCGTGAAAATGTTTGAAACTCGCCATTGAATGTTTCACAAATAGAAACCATTAGGACAATAAATCTTTAAATATTTATAAACGAATCAAAGGGTCCGCAAAAGATAAAACGATTTAAAAATAATTTCAGGGACAAAGATTGGAACTTAAATGCGCACACTGGTGATAACTGGATGAATAAAACTTACAATTTGCAGATTGATTATTCGGATAGTACAGGAACTTCAGACGGGTCTCGTTCCTAAGCCATACCATTGGTTTGGTAGGGTCAATTCAACGTTTGTTTCGAACGGAGCACTGAACCACAGAGTCTTCAATAGCAAGGATCATTGGTACCTATTGACTCCACATGAAAACGTAAACTGAGACTGGGAAGGTACAAGTTACTGTAACGTTCAGAGGAAACAGTGAAAGGGTACTTAATGTTTTGGGTCACTTTTAAAGCGTCCAAGCGTTGTGTTGTACTCATGCGTGCCAAAAGCAATCTTCACATTGGAACATTGAGGTTTTCCAGAAGCAACAGGGATTGACATATATACAGTGCACTCGCCGATTAGTGTCCCCCTTTTAAGTGCTTTTTCTCTACAGATTAAACTGTTCTTGGGAAACACTACTTATTTTTTCTCTTATATATACCACAGAGCACAGCATCTCGTTTAAAAGTCAAGTTTTCCGAAAAAGTTTCAAAAAAAACTTCTTATAGAAATTAAGCGTGTGATGTAATGATAACATATTCATTTTTCTAAAAATGCTTTAATTTAAAATTTTTTTATAAAAAGTATAAAGGTTTCAACTGAAAAAATTTCGAAAATATACATATGTGAAAGTACCAGGTAATTTACATGAGAGGAGGAATAAATTGAGGGTTATATTATTGCTTCTGTTGGAATATGTATTTGATTTTCAAGCCTGTCAACAGGATTATTTTGGAAAAAGTAGTTCAGTAATTTTATTTACATAAATTAATAATTGCTTCATGAATCAAAAATATTTTAACTTGCCGGTATTAAGGGATTAAAGGAAAATATTATTTGAAGTCCGCTATACTCTCAGTGTTCGAGTAATTGTTGGATATTGTTGAAAGAAAAGGCGAGGATTGCCCATAATGCCGGACAATAGGGCACAGTTGATTTGAGGGAAATTGTTCAAAATAAGACCAGATCCCCTCGCCTTAGCTAAAAGGCTCAAAGAAAGGTGATTGACCTTTAGGAGGCCATGTTGGGATATTTTTGTCATATAATGGCCTAATTGTGGCTAATATAGATCTTTTTATGGTTAATTGAAGATCATAAAATTATTAAATCAAGGAATATATATGGTAAATTTTGATCCATGGAGGTCATTGAACCACTTTGACACTTCAAATAAATTCCCCTGAAATTCGTCACAAACGCTGCTTTGGGAAATATGTTTTAGAACGCCGGATCTTCCATCATAGATCGACATCAGAGGTCGCCCTCCTTTGAGGGATCCTGTTTGTTCATGAATCTGAATTTGTTCAACCTTGACCAGGTTCAGGGGTGGATTTACGGGGCGGCCCACCCTGGCCCGACCAGGGTAAAAAATTTAGGGCCAGGGTAAAAAGACGCTGACTAATTGTAAGGCCCTCAGATTGCAGATATCATGTGTAAAGGCCCACAAATCTATTTTGATGGTTAGAGCCAGGATAAACATTATTTGATTAATCCACCCCTGGCCAGGTTAAATAATTTAGGGCTAAGGTAAAAAAAATAAACTCCCATGAAAGATATATATACTTAACCCTCAGAACGTCAAAACATTCTGAAAAATATGCATGGTACAGTTTAATTTTGAAATCTTTAAAAATTTCGAAAATATTTACCTAGAGCAATGAAACAATTTTTTTTAAATCTGTGAAAAATAAATTATCACATATTTTGCGCAATAATTGTCCCTTATATGGTCAAGCAGTACATACAATGGTTTGCTAAAAAAATCCCAAAGCACGATGTTAACTTCATCTACTTGAAGCAGGAAACCTTGGATCATAGCGCGATTGTTAAATCCGTGGGAATCTGGTTGAGTCAGCAAATTTTGTTGAAGGTAGTTAAAAATAATTGTATGGAATGTTCGAATGTGGTATATTGTGCCATTTCAATAGCTTTCTCTCGTTTGTAGATTTTTACTAGTTATCTGTTAGTGCACTACTAACTTTTGTTGCAAGAACTTGTTGAAGAATTTTGGATATCCGGTACAGTATTTTTTTAAGCCATGCACGAAAACATCACAGGACAATTATCCGACCCAGTTTCTAAATTCATACAAAAATATTTTTCCGAAGATTTTTTTTCAGATTTATCCAACATTAATCGAAATTTTAAAAAAATGATATAATTACAACATGAAAGTAATGGGGTTAGATAACGCAGGCTGAGGTTCGATAGGGTGGCTAATGCAGCTATTATTTAATTATATATCTACCGGATATTCAAGGTTGACCTAGTTTTTGGGGCCGAGTTTACGCGTATTTTTTGAAGTTTTAATTTCATGCAAAAACATTTTTGATTTTGATTGTAGATTAACCAGCCGGGTCACTCACGCTTTAGTAACTGGAAACCTAATTTCACCTGGTTGCTGGCAACCGTAACTGCAGTAAACAATAATGGCAGCTGTTATTCCCGCTGTTGGCAAGCAAACAGCCACGGTTAGTTTAATTGAATTCTTTCCCCGGCCAATAATAACTTACCCTGGGGCCAATTTGTATGTTTTACTTGGGGTCTAGGTAGGGTTCGTAATTCTGGCTGTATTCTTCAAATCGGGTAATGGATGTGTTGTACGCACATAATTCCTGGCGTTTTGTGCATTTTACCAAAATTTGGTGTAGATGATCTCCAGAGGTCAAATTATTTAACGTGGACTCACGGATTAAAGTGTTGTCTAGATTGAATTTCATTCAAATTTTGGACAAAAGAAAAAATATCCTGGATATATTTGTAATATATATATATAGATATATAGATATGTAAATATATTTTATAAGATTTTATGAGCGATTTTATTACAAACTCAGTCGATGATGCTTGCCACTTTGTTAATGCATTCGTATTCCCAGAGAAAAAACAATTACCATGATCGGTGAATACAATACAATACGACCTCTAGTGGTTTTACTTGGTTAGTTTATTTTGTTTTTATAACTCATCAATATATTTGATGTTTTTTTTTATTTCAATGAATAGGTGATATTTCTCCACGGCCTGGGGGATTCAGGGTAGGTTCTAGAATTTTTGTTGTCATAATTTTTTCGTTGACTCATTTCTAATTAACTAATTTAGTCAGGAGCGATAATTTCTCGTTTCATTTTCTGAATTTAGTCACGGGTGGGCGGAAGATCTAGCCAGGTACCGGCCGAAGTATGCTAAATTGATATGTCCTCATGCGTAAGTTCTGTAAATACACATATACACATATTAGACTCTTTTATTCATCATTCAATTTTTTTTAAACGTTGTTTAAATTCGTATGAAAAAGAAGAAATGTAAGGATCCTGTTTAAATGTTTACGTTTACGCATTACAGTTCAGAGAGACCGGTCACTTTAAATGGTGGTTACGTTATGCCGGCCTGGTGGGACATACGATCGCTGGATAAATTAGATGGCAATGAGGATGAAGAAGGGATTAAAAATTGTGTGAAGGAAATCGAAGGAATTATTCAGTCCGAGGTAAACCATTAATAGATCCTAAACAGCATAATCTGCAAGTTTCACTGATATTTGCAAGTTCTTAAATAACAGTGAACGCGGTACTTATGGTACTCAATGTATTTTAAGTAAAAGTTTCAGCACTCGGAACTTGTAATTTTACAGATAAACAACGGGATCCCTGAGTCCCGAATAGCGCTTGGAGGATTCAGCCAAGGTGCTGCAACTTCTCTTTATACTGGCTTAACTGGCAAATTTAATTTGGCTGGACTCGTTATTCTCTCTGGTTACCTTCCCATCCGCAACACAGTTAACTGGACCACAGCCAACAAACCGCCGGTTCTTCAATGTCATGGCAAGGTAGACTCCGTAGTTCGTTATGAAATCGGAGAATTAGCTAGGGGTCTTTTGAGCGAAAATCTGCCCGGTTTTACATTTAAATCGTATGAGGGCTTACCTCACTCTTCTTGTGAGGAAGAGCTGCAGGACGTCAAAGCTTTTCTGCACAAAGTTCTACCTGAAGTTAACAATTGATTATCACAGATTTCTCAAGCATATTACGAATGGTTCTGGTGAATTCACATAATTACATAGGTTTGTATCATTGCGTCTTCAAATTTGAATTGGTAGACAGTATTCAAAATGCCTAGTTTGCTATTTTATTGTAATAAAGAGGATTTTGGGATTCATTATGCATTTGGGTGTTATTTGCATGTCGATGGAACTTCAGCGTCATAATGGAATTTCGCGAATCATGTAATCTTGCGAATGATTGTACGAATATCCTGTTGCAACAACAAAACAAGCTAGATTATCAATATTGTGATAATATCGATTATACTACTTGTTTTAGTATATATTCGGAATTACCTAAATAGAATAAGCTTTAAGAGCATCAAAGGTTTTCTCACAATTTGTCCTCCGATGTCATAAGTCATTGCACTGCACACTTGTCATGGTTTTTGTACAAATACATGTTTTTGTCATATTTATGCTACACTGGTGGGAGCCCAGATACCAAATTCAATATTTCAGTATATGTTGTCAATTTCAATACACTAATTGTGTTTAAGCAGAATAGTTATTAGAAATAAACTATCTCCTGCAAAAGACCAATGACTGATTTTCAATACTTGAGAAGAAATTATCTTCTGTGGGATAAAAATGCCTTTTTCCACCAGGTACAAAAAAAAGATTTACGGAATCCGAATTGATAAGGTAAGATTAAAATACGCCACAAACGAATGAATTAGCTATTGAATATTTTTGACTGCTGAGTAAAGCAAAGCAGTTGACGCTCGCAACGTCGTAAGTTCTCAGATAACACGTGGAGATATATATTTCATTTACCAGGAACTTTAGCAATGCAGTTCTGTGGAAAGCATTTTAAAATATAATAACAAACATTTCCGTGAGTATAAATGCATCAGTTTGGGTCTTGCTCATGCCTGCAGGTGTATTACTGTAGTTAGCTGCATACAAATAAAATAAATCCAGGTCATAAATGCGTGCTTCTCCCTGGGAACTGTTTGTGCTTGCTGCATTTCTCTTCCCTTGTACAGAAATGTGCATATTGCACATGAATGATACATGAATTGAAATCTCTTGTAGCGATCCCATATAAGCAATGGATTTTTATCATGTAGGAGACTATCCTTATCTTTTCCAGGCACGGAATCTATCACCTCTGGAGATCGTTAGATGTTAACGCAGTCGTAGGCCAAACAATTTGCGGGATGGTCCAACGGAAACCTCGTATGAAAACTGCATGCATATGTACATTATAATTTATTGCATAAGTTCCAACAATAACTTGAACTACTACATAAACTTAAGGTGCATATTACGCAGGTACTGTAAAGAAATGTCCAGTTCAGTACTTCAGAATAACGAATTACTTACTGTTGAAAGGGAAACTGAGAAACTCCATTGAAAGGCGGGGCTGTGTTACCTAACAAAAATTAGGTTGACCCAAGATTACTCTTAGTAACGTAGGAAATTTGACCATAATTTTTGGAGACGGGAGAAACTATTGGAGCTTATTATAAAACTCAATGAATTACCATTAACTTTATTAGTTTTCTCAGGTATTTAGCATACACGTTGCCTCACCATTATGGCATTATTTTGCCAGAAAAGCTTATTTCTTAGATCACAAAATGCGCTATTGAAATGAATTATGCAGTTATATGGGTATATAGCTCTGGGAGGAAGCAATCCGTATAGTGCTGCAGGCTGCCTAGTAATCAACAACTTGGAAAATGCACGATTGGCCATGAATTTTAAGGGCTATTAATAACGACCTCAAATTTTTTATTAAATATATCTACGTATTTTTGCGCGAATTCAATTAGCGGCTTCCTGACTCCTGGTACAAACATAAACGCCACAAGCACCGTCTAATTTATGTCTAGGACATATATACATTCCAACGTATGAATGACTAAGATTTAAATGCAAAAGGAATGTCGGTGTGGATGAGTTTTTATTGACTCCAGAATATATTATAGGAGAAATAAATTCATATTGCACACTTCAAGCAAAATACAAGGTTAAGCTTGAATAATCCTCAAATTAAGTTCCTATGTTCTTTTCCGTATCTTGTAATTAGTAAATGTGACTGTGGCTTACTAAATCCAGAAAGACGTCGCCAACCCTCACTCATGACTCATTATGATCGCCATAAACATGATAATTCGCGTGACACGTCCTTGAATTTTTAACGCTACTGAAGTGTCAATTATATCAATTTAGCGTACGTATAAGTAGAAGGTATTATGCATGTACACAGTGTTATCACAACATCCACAAAGGTAAATCATGAGTTTCTTATTGACAACAGCTAGCTTTCCTATACATAATATTAATTACTAATACAAAAGAGATCTTTATGAAAAAAGTCATAGTCGTTGGCATTCTTAAACCAGTCACAATACCAATGATGTTTCCTGTTCCGGACCTGTCATATTATTAATAATTTCTCCATACAAATGTTAAACTATAATTTGTTAGCACGGTATACATATATTTACATGTATGATATTTAAATAACTGACGCTTTATGTTATAATAAGTAACGCTGACATAGCCCACCCG
Organism: Allacma fusca; assembly: GCA_947179485.1. Classification (NCBI taxonomy): domain Eukaryota; kingdom Metazoa; phylum Arthropoda; class Collembola; order Symphypleona; family Sminthuridae; genus Allacma; species Allacma fusca. The sequence goes on from OX359247.1 coordinate 17,992,708, forward strand.
GGCTGCACGAGTATAATTTACTACATATTACCAAGTAAAAGTCTTTAGAGTTGCGGAGACACTTGTACATTAGTAGGTGAGTTTACGCTGGCAGGTGAATTCAAATTTGCGGGTGAATTATTGCTGGTTGAGGAGTAAGTCGGGGAGTACATACTAGCAGGGGAGTTGGTTGTTGTAGGGGAGTTCTGGTACATTAGGTCAACCTCGTTCTTAGTCATATTGAAGAAGACAGACTCACGGTGGTAAAAAAGAAGATAGCCGGGACTTTCCAAAACAGTTTCTAACGTGACCGGAATGATATTCGTATCATCACACATGTACCAGTTCTGTCGGGCGTTCCTAATGTAAGCATAGTAATGCCCTCCATCATAGCTACCTTGATGGTTGACGACAGCGTAAAGAGCGTAGCGATTCTCCACATTACGGGACACACGGGGGATCTCATCTATAGGCGAAGGGCTATTCAACGGGCCCTCATCGTAGTCAGAGGTGTACGGATTCATGTCTAAATGTTCAGGGAATCTAACAGGGTTATTAATTTTCTCAGACTGACCCCGATGCTTGAATCGTTTCAAATGTATCAAAAATACTGCAGGAACTTCTCGGAACTTGAGCTGTTTGGTCGAGTCTTGGTTTCGCGAGCAACGGTCACAATTGATAGACTCACTCCCTTGTAAATACTCTTTTTGGCAGTAGCGCTGGAAGCAGTCATCCAGGCCGATGGCTGCGTCTGAACCCACAGCAGGAACTTTCTGTCCAGGCAAATCCGTATCCAAATTCAAAGATGCATCCCAAATAGGATCTACCGTGATGGATTTCCTCCCACAAACTTGACAAGTCACGGAGGATTCTAGGCTTCCAAGAAACAGCAAATCAATTATGTTACTTTTACCTTTCATCGCATGAAAATGATCATGCAATGCTAGGATCATGGCCATAAACAACTCATGAGCGTCCTGCTGGTCATAGCCCGAGACGTGTGTTGCATTCTCCCACATCTTATACAACAGGTCATGGAGACTCATGGGCGTCTTATTACCACTGTAGAAATCCTGGAATAAATTCGAGAATAATGGAGCCACACAGGGTTTCTCCCTATTCGAACCATGCTTCTCATCACAAGTCACTTTCTCCGTAAGAAAATAATCTCTGAGCATCGGGGTATGAATTAGAGCTTGAATAATTGCATTCAAAAAACAAGTCTGTCCCAAATTGATGAGACCTCGGAGACCCCACAGGGCACGGGCTGATATGACCTGAGGTCGAGGAATGCTAAAAGGGGTCGGACTACTGCTCGCAGCATACTTCCTCAATTTCTTTGCAATATGACTCCCCTTGTACTGATTCCAACAGGAGTAAGGTAACATGAACTTAATCGCATGAAGTTCCTCATTCTTCGCCGCAATCCCATCCAGCTCTTTGTCAAATACAAAGTCCGCACATTTGTAACAGTAAATATTCCCATTGTCCAAGTAGCACACAAGAGGATGTCCGCTCTCCTCATAGTGCTGCTTCACATGCCCTTCCTTCAAACACCCGAAAGTCACACAATGCAAACACACATTAAGTAGTCCATCAAAGCGTTTGCAGTAACTGCAACGATTCGTCCCACACTTGCTGTTTTCGTTAGGGAAGTCATACAAATTCTTGACCAGGTTAGTATGAACCTTCCCATATATCACTGCTCCATCACTACTCTTAAAGTCCTCCAAATGCTCACAATTATTCCCTCGATGCTTCTTCTTCTTCCTATCTTTCTTGTCCGGGTCACTGCCTGTAGGGGACGAGGCGGACGGGCGTTTGAGTTGTCCACTCCCCGGATTTTGACCATCCAGCTCGTCAAATTTGGGCCGGACATCGGATTCGTCCAATCCGTCTTTACAAGAGCCGTTCATTGTAAAATTTACTCAGGCCGCTCACTTTACAAGTTTATCCCATTCATTTAATCATTATTTCAAAATATCACTTTCCAATAGTGACCTTTCACACCCACATCTTCGAAACGTCGAACATACGCACTTTCACACGTGGACCTTTATCGGCACTCCTTGGACTACTGCCAGAATCGATCAGTTTCTATGAGGAAATGAAACATACCACACCAAAAAACTTAACACATTATCAACTAATACCAATCTTACGGACACAGCCCAACATCCAATGACTCCAATATTAGTTTTTGAACTTTTGAAAAATAATGACAACTACGAACTTACAATGGCAGGGAGAGCTTCGGAGTGTACGTCAGATATTAAACCTCTCCTTAAAAGATTTTGTGGGAATCCTCTTGTTTCCTAGTCCAGTGGGGTGAAGTCTATATGACTATGTGTTATATTTATTATTTAGAATCTATAATTATTTGTTCTAGGGGTGAAGGCAAGTTTTAGGAAATTATGTTGGGCAATTATGCAACAACAAAGAATCTCTCGCAAATTAAGTATACAGAGACGGAGTCAATGTACTGTCTCTTTTACATGGAGTGAGTGCGAGTGCTGCGGAGAATAATGGTGTGGTTAACATGACGGAAGGAAGGGGAACGTAACGTAATGAGAAGACTCAAGAAATTGTGTGCGGTGAATTTAACAACATCCTTTCATATTTCCTCCAGTTTCTGCTCTTCCAAGGATGTCTACGCCCAAAGATATTCCATGTGTAAAGCAATGTCTCATGGATGTGAGCGTAAGCAAAAGCAAGGAATAAGAGCGTATAAACGTTGTCACGTCCTACAGCTATTGACGCTACTATGTACCATGTGCCCGTTACCTCTGCATGCTCATTTCATTATTCCGTTAAAACAAAACGATTACAGTTAATTGTCTTTTTTTGCAGAATACTCGTTTTTAGTATTTATGACAATTTTCATTATATGGGATTTTTTTATAATGGATCGATTTCGAGGTAGTTTCTTCGAAGCAGTCGTTTTATAAGGAACTTCTGGTTGTAAGCGATCGTTTTGTAAGGAACTTCTGGTTGCAGGGGACCGTTCTATCAGGAACTCCTGGTTCTTTAGGCGACCGTGTTATCAGAAACTTCTGGCTGTATTTTGTAAGGGACCTGGTTTTAAGTAATCGGTATGTAAGGAACTTCTGGTTGTTTAAATGCAATCGTTTTAAGAGGAACTTCTGGTAGTTTAAATGCAATCGTTTTAAGAGGAACTTCTGGTAGTTTAAATGCAATCGTTTTAAGAGGAACTTCTGGTAGTTTAAATGCAATCGTTTTAAGAGGAACTTCTGGTTGTAGGGCGAACGTTTTTAAGGAACTTCTGGTTGTAATAAGCCATCGTTTCATAAGGAGTTCTGGTTGTAAGCGATCGACTTAAGCACGACTAGACATCTCGACATAAGGAAGTATTTAGTGAAAGGATAGACTGCTTTTGATTGGATACACATTTTGTAACCCGCCATTTCAAAAATGCTTAAGAAACTGGCCTTACAATTATTACAATTCGAGATTTTTTTACAAATGACAAGGAGGGGGGGGGGGGTGTTGAGAATGCCAAATAATGAAAGTTTTTTTAAATACTTAGACATTAAACCTTTAATAACATAGACGAACATGTAATATTGTAAGACGCTTCAGCAACCCATTAATACATTGAGTATTGAAAGGATTTTAGGACAGCAAAGTTATTGAGGCAGTTTGATTGACAGAACTTTGGGGCTTGTTGGGACTATTAGGTCCTTGAATTTGGATGGTTGAAGGGCAATTATGTAAAACGTCACATTTCGGGAGTAAATGAACTACATTCATCTACTCCCGGAAGTTTATACAGTTTATAATTTTATTAAGGAATTAAATACATTTTTCAAAGCTTTTGGAATAATGGCGTTCTGTTTTGAGGATCAATTGGATTGGAACGCACTTGGAATTTTCAAAACAGGAAAATCTTGGACATTGCGAATTCATTGGCCAAAACATCTTTACAAAAACTATTTTCCTTTCTGGAATAAATCAGTAGTTGACTGTTGGCTGGAGAGTGAATTGATGGGGGCCAGACGCAGAGGATTGGCAAAAGCCAGAGCTGAAAAACTGAAGTTTGCAGGAATAAGAACATCATATAGCAACTATATATATGTTACATACAATAAACTTGACGCTACTTGCATCTGTAAAACTAATGCGACGAATCAAGTGAAAATTGATAACATATAAAATTATGCAGGAATTTCGCACCGCAACAGTGTTTATGTGAGAGAGCCCGAATTGGATTACTCTCTGGAATCTCTATATATATGTATGTATACTAGATTTACTAGCTTTACTTTATACAATTACAATACAAAATTTCGTAAAAAATGTAAAAATCGAGGTTCTAGTATTTATTTTATTGAACAATTCCGATTCTGTATTGTTAATTGACAGGGTGGAAAACAAAAATTTGCAAGGGTTTCAAAAACTGAAGTTAACTAAGTCATCTGAATACTCCAGAAATGAAATTATGCATAAAACATAATTTTTGAATTACACAGTATTCATATATCAACAGAGAATAACAACCGGGTATTCGCTCTTACCCTGGACCACAAACAATTAAAATGACAGGATTAAAGGACATTTTTGAATTTCAGGTATTCCTTTGGAATGTAACAGTTGCAATACACAGGTGAGGTAAGTTTTTCTTGGAAAAAGAATGTGGTGTTACTTCTTCGTAAAAACGTATTTATTTGTACAGATATTTAGTCAATATAGATAAACCGTTATTTAAAACTGTTTCTATGTTGGGCCGGGTGTTTCGAAGGGCTCCGAAAGGTTTAATTGATACAGCTCCCACTACGTTTATGGAACTATTTCAGCTGTCATTTAGACTTCCGCTATAATAATAAGGTAAAATGTCATAGCTACAAAAAGGAATAATTGTCCGAAAGTTCCGAAAGTAAGTTCAGTGCAGAATATTGTTACTACATAAGGATAGATAGATACTATTCCTGCTTTTAATTATTAGTAATTGATTTTAGGGGTGCAGTGAAATCCAATTCGATATATTGGGGATGTCGAGGTTCTAGTAGGTCTATACCTGTCGGATTTCTGGCAAACCAATTACACCTGCGAATTCAACTGTACATTACTAGTACTCACCCTCGCTATTGCAATACAATATGACGCTTCGCCCCTTAGAAAATTATCTGTTAGTGCTAACCACCAATTATTTTTAGATTAAATACACATTTCTCTTGGAGTACAGGTTTTGTTTTCCTACAAGTTATACGTAGTAAGCCATAATCTTCAGTAGGTATTTAGTCTTTACCACGCCCTTGTTCGTTTACTGACACGAAAGAAAATAATTTCAGACACCTTTTCTTCCATAATGACAGGAATTTAGGATGGTAAGTAACTTTAACAAGATTTTCGTGTTGAGCCAAGACAACATCTTTTTTTGTCCAAGAAGTTATTATATTAAAGGGCTTTTTATTCAAAATGGAATAAGTCTAATTTTATCCAACATAAAAAGTACAATTGCCCTTCGAAATAAAAATTCTGAAATGTTATATTTAACAATAAGCCCAAACTATTATGGATTAACAAAATATTCCTGCAAATTTTTGCAGAATCGGTTTAGCTCGTTTTGCCTCCATACACTGTTCATATAAGAGTGTATACATAGAAGTAACCAGAATCTGATTGGGTCATCAATAAAAGTATAAGCTCTCGTGAGAGTTAGAAGGGCTGAGATAATTTATCCAATGAAAATAACCCATTTCATGTACATACATGCACGTTGAGTTAAATATCCTAATTTGATGATGTTAACATGAATTTTGCAAAAACTTGTTTACAATTTGACGATTACTTACTTCCTTTGCTATGTGCAAAGTGACAACAATGAATTAGAGTAGATATGTATGTAACCAGAAGAGCATGGAATTTATTTACAGCCGACATTATAATTGTTTGCGCAGTCGAAACCTCAAAGAATTACGTGTATGCTAAAACATTATGTTTATGCTACTCATTATATATGTACATAATGTTATGATTCATAGCTATTTATTTTATATTTATATATCGGTTTCAACTTACTTCTCATTAAAAACTCCATACGTACATATGTTACAGAGATGCCATAATGTTTATTAATACCCAAGAAATCAGTAATGTTCATAAATTTAAATTCTTTTCACAAGCCTTTTTATGTATCGCAATTATAAGAATGGGAAAAGATAACGTTTGACATGCAAAAGTATGGACGCAGACGAAGCGTTAAACTATATAGTTTGTTCATGCTGATGGCTCGCTGACCTTCAATTTCTTGTGTGTTGATTTTCTTACTTACACTGGAATTTTTGCACTCCATCCATGTCGTGCCCTGTAAGAGGTTAAATTTGAACTGAACGAACGTCGCTTGTAACCTGTTATCTTAATTTTAGAGAATCTTGCCGCGGTCATGTTTCGTGATGTCTCATTCTCCATACAAAGATCTGACCAATTTTTTTTCCCACATCGCTTGCAACGAGTCTTATTTTAGAGATTACAAAATATTTGACTCTGTGATCATGCCACGATGAAAAATAATAATACTTGTACCAACATTTGTTATCAAGGTTTACGACGAAGTGTATGTTTCTGACTTTTCCATTGCTTTGAGCCCAATAATTATTGATGCTCATATGAAAATTAGACAGAGTATATTACATCCCGCACCCAAGGTTTTTATTTACATTTTTCCACTTTCCCCAATATATATCAATGAGTAAAATTTGATTAAAATGGTTTTATTGCCGAGAGATTTCCAACGGAGGGAATTGTGGAATAACAAGGTCAACATTTTCAATGCAGAAATAATTGTTTATTTGTTTTTCTGTTAAGAACTCCTACACCCAACATTGCACTGACTGATATTTGGGAGCAAGATTCCCTCCCACGCCTATGTACATCCATAGTCAGGAGTGAGTCAAGTGACTCAAAGACATGTTCATTCATTCAGTGAGCAAGAATTGTAAGCATGTACACAACTTGTATACAAGTGTATTTCTTTGGCCTGAATTAAAATACTTTGCTGAAAGTGCTTTGAGTTCTTACGATAAAAAAAAAACTAGGGCCGGGTGCTTGGTTAAGAGGAATGATATGACTGAAAAGTTCCCATTTATTATTTAAACAAGCATAAAAATTTACATGGCAATTCTTTCTAAAGTAAAATAACCTTCTGGAAAATATAGTGGAATGGTGTAAAGTTACATGGGCATAAGTTTTGACATAAAAAAAATCCCACGATCGCTTGCACTTGCAATTTCTACACCCTGAATTCCCACTTCCATTATGGTAGCTGGTTACCTCCATTGTGTCCACGTTTGCACTCATAAATGTACGAAAAGTTGGGACGAGAGTCGAGTACATATGACTCTAGCTCCATATATGGATCCATGTTTGCAAGTGTATGGTTATGGACCTATAGTACAGTGCATATACTTGCAACTTTTTTTTTTAAAAGGGAACCATCACCCTGAACTGGTGTGTTTCTATTCAGTTGTTTTTACTAGAATTTACTTTACCCGTTAAGACGCTATCTACCTATGTATGTGTATGGAGGGAGTGGGCTCTGGACTGTTGAGAACCTTTTACTTCCAATTCCAAATGCTATCACTCGGGAAATTAACTATAGTACATTTCTATTTTCCTATCCCAGCTCAGTTTGCTGTTGTTGTTCTTGTTGCACATCAACTTTCAATTCTCACTCTATCTTTTCAGCACCGAAGACCACCTCAATTTGGACCAACTTGTTCCAAAAGCTTATTCTCTCTGAGACTCGAACGTGAGTTTTTGTTTCATATCATTTCCTATCAGTGTATCAAAAGTGTAGGGTGTTCGTACATATAAGTAAGTAGATACATATACAGATACACACTCCAGTATTTTGTTTTCGCAGAAAATACCGGTATTTTATTTTCCTCCAAAAATTCGCTTGGGCATAGGAACCGAGGGATCGTAACCTGGGAGATTTTTAGCTCATACATCCCGGAATGTATGTCTCGTTGCAGTTATAGACTCCATGATCTCTGAAAATAAAAAAGAATGTAGATCAAGCACGTCTCCCATCTCTCCCGTACGTTCTCATGTGAGGTTATATCTATAGTTAAATGTGTATAGCACTATTGTAGATAAACAGAGAGCCGGGGAATATACATAAAGCATGTTTCCATAGAGAGACGGTCAGGGTACCAGGACCGTGGCAGAAAATAGTTAGCCGTGAGAATACCGCCGTACATATCTATACATATAGAGGTCCTGCCTTTCTTGCAATCTCCATGACTCGGTCCCTTATAGAGGACTCCTGTAGAAGGAGATAGGAGCTTATGCACACCGTGAATTCCGTTCCATTCGAGTACCAGTGGCAGGATAGGAGTCCCATATAAAATAATATTAGCGAAGGAAGGAGAGACGAAATGGGCAGAAAAGAGACGCTGGGGCCTTGTTCTGCCCGTCTACTCTGTTCTTTAAGATTCTCCTGTATTTCTATGTACAGACTCAAGCTCCACCGTTCCTGTCCATGGTAGAGTCTGGAGATCTCCCTGATCTTCATGCATCCAATACTTACCACCAATCCCTAGTTTTATACATAGAGTCTCCCAGCTCACAATATTACTCCGCTCCTGGCTTCCAATGCTCACACTCAGACAGTCTTGGTTGCTCTTAGGCCCTCTGCCTCGACTATTGCTTCCAGCAACAACAGCAGAAGCAGCAGCAGCAGCAGCATGCGGAGAGGAATCCTCGAAGCAAAAAGTTTGGCATTATTTGACTCGATCCAAGTGAGGATCGCACATATATAGTTGACTGAGTCAACCAACTCACTTTCAGTGTTTCCAGTCCAGCTGAGGCAGTCAGAGTCTGTAAGCAAGTTTTTGTTTTTCTTCCTAAACCCATTGATGTTGGTGGAGTAGAACATCCTGGAAAAAGTCCCAGGAGCGAGGATCAACACAAAAGCATCACAAAAGTAGGAATCATCCTTTGCCTGGATATTCTGGAAGCATATTATTACTAAAAAAAAAAAAAAAGAAATAAGAAAAGGTGTGTTGTGACAATACAAAACTCATCCCATCACCCACAACCGCAATATCGTCAAGTCAACATATCAAGAGTGGTGCAGTGTGTGCATGTGTATGATCTTTAGGAGAGCCAAAAGCGTCAGCATCAAGCGAATAAAGTTCACCGTCACCGACCTTGTGCCTGCCTGCCTGCCTATAAGCCTCCATCACATAGAGTAAGTTAGTGCAAAAAAAAAGATACCTGGAGGTTGTAGTTTTTCTACATACTAGGAGGACATAGAGGTATGTACATATGTTACCTCATGTGCATACGTCCACAGTTGCAAAGCACGTGTGTGCTTGTCTCCCTCACCTGGGCATCATCAAGCAGCTCGCTCTGTCATCATTCTCAGTTCCAGCTGTAGTATGTATGTAGCTCCACACAGGAGCATGAAGGTGTTCCCCCCCCCTCTACTTCTAGCTGTTGTAGGGAGTATATTGCATAAAACATAGGGCAGGAGTAAATCCTCATTTTATCACAAACTTCCATACTATTTGAGAAACACCTTAGGCGCAATTTCTGTGGAAAGACAACAAGTCGGCTTCCCACACCTTGGCACTTGATGATCAACTCACATCTCATCATTTTTACCTTCCCTGCCTTCATGCCTCTTGGTATTTAATTTAAAAGGATTACTCCCATCCGCGGGAATGATATGCTCTACGGATGTGCGGATAGAATTTGACAGGACATTAATTTTAGCTCAAAACTAACCATCACTTTTGTGTGTATCTACCTTACACACGAATTATTTGTTACGGCACAAGTACCTCATCCTCCTAGAGGTCTCATTCATTTCCCTCTTCCCTCCTTCATCCTCCAAACCTCACATTGTGGGTACAGTCAAATATATAGATATGTGCGCAGGAAACATTTTTATTTTATGGTAGAGTAAACGTGAATATATTGTGTCTTAGCTGAACCTACCATGAGGGGATTACAGGTACAAGGCAGGAATTGCATTGGTGTATGGAGAGGAACCCTTTTGCCACAATCTCAACAGTCGGGGCGGCGTAAATAGTCATATTTTAGCAGCTCCATAGTTCAAAGGATATGGTTCAATGTGTGTTGCTTTGAGCTCTATCTATATATGCACAACTTTATTTTGCAACTGGCAACTGCATTGGTTATGTATATGTATGTGGGCTTTGGAAGCGGACGTACATACATACATATCTAGAGGACTCTTCTTTTACTAGAAGTAGCTTTGCAAGTAATGTTGAGCTTGCTTGACTTGGAACATAAACGTGTCACATATACTCCCCCCTCTTTAGTCATTTATACGGAGTGTACAGCTTGTCTCCATATTAAAGTGTTTTACCCTTTAGTTCCACAGAGCATGGTCCATGCATGGAACTTTATGAGAGGGATTCTCATTCTACTCGCAATCTACGGAAAAGGTACCTGCTCCACACAGTTGTGGTTGTGGGAAGGGAGTATATGGACGTGGAAGTTGCCCATATCAGTCCCCATGTACGACATGTCTTTCCCAATGTGATTTACCACATTATTAGCTAATATGTAACTCATTTTCTGGGATTTACCCCTGAATGATATATTCCCCTCGTTTGGGCCTGACGTCTACAGTGGATTGATGCAATCTCTTATGACTGTAAGGGCAAGTAATTTTCGGAGGTGGGACTCGATGCTACAGTTTGTCATGGATCTATGTATATGCATGTATGTTAGAGACTGGATAACATTTTAGGACTAAATACATCATAATATTTACTACTCTGCGTAACATTTACTGCCATCGACGTTTTTTTCCCCCGTTCAAATTTTTCTCTCCGTCTCGGTCCAACACTATATATGTAGATACCTCTCCCCCTCCTTGTAGTTTGTATTCAATTCTGATCTCGTCGGAGTTAGACAGAAACTACGGCATCCACTCGTCCTCGGGAGTTTAAGTGGAAAAGGAAGTTGGTCTGGAGGATTTCTGCAGTTTCAGTCGTTTCCCTTTTAAATTTCACTTGACAAAGCCGACAGTTTCGATTGTGCTTGGAATTGAATGTGTGTGTAGTGATATGTAAGGCTGGGGCGTATGTGGGACGGGAGGCATTTATTCGGATTTCCCCTTCCCCGGTTTTAATTTTTCCTCTTCTTTCTATATAAGTACTAGAATACTCTTTAGGATCAAAGGAATATTATTTGAGATTACCGCAAAGTTTCTTACAGGACTTTTTAAATGGTAATGAGTCCTTTATGGTGGAGTCTCATATGGTATGTGCCTTTAATTTCTAACTTGAGCCATCTTCTTCCTTCCTGTTGTATTATATACACTGACTTAAAAATTCATAGGAACTTCTGTCATGGAATTTTTGATTTATCTTCGGATTCATTTAAAAGTATATCTTGTTCAGCTTCCCGAAGGATATTTCATTTTTCACTCCTTCCCTTTCCGCCGTCATATGCAGGAGATATGTTACTTTTTTATAACTTTTTTTTTTAGTGCGCGGGCTCTTCCTTCCTGAAGTGTTGTAAATTGGGGTTCAGGCCGACATGGCATGTGCATAATGTCTTTTAACGTAAAAGAAATAAGATTGAGAGTCTTCAAAAGTTTTCTGGAGGCAAAATTATATTTAATTACATCTTCTTTGAGTGTGCTCATTCAGAGGAACTTAACTCAGGGTATTTTTTTCCCCTCTCAGCGTTAAGTTTTCTCAAACTCCGTTCCCATAGTGATGATAATTGCAAGTTAGTTTCCATTTTTCAAGAAGAAACCGTTCACACTATATTTACTTCTTTCCAGGCCGAGGGAGGAGGTGGTCCGTAACTAGATTTGTAAATCCGTACCTGCCTGCACCTACATATATCTAGATATGAGGATGTACATATATTATTTTGTAGGAGTGTGAATGTGTCTGTCCCTGAATGTGTGCCATAAGCAAGGAAATGCATGCAGACTGAATACTAAAATTTGGTTCGTATGTCTGAATATTGAAAATGCAAAGTACTCTGTTGAGTATTTTAAGCTCAGAGTTAACAAGCCCTGTTGACAAGATAATGCTTATTACCATTTTAAGATTGACTTTTAGGAATTAGCGTTTTCTGCTACACTCATCTGCATATGTACATGAGCCCCAGTCGAGTAATTTTACTACTTGTTTAGAACCATTAAAGTTTATGCAGGGATTACATCAGATCTGCGACAGGATTTAGCGATGACAACATAACGCACTTAGTAAAAAAAAAAAAAAATAAGACGAGCACTGGCTCCTTGGAGTAAGAGTTAGCACTGACAAGTTGCTCGGGGGTTGACTGACATTCTGTTTACGGTGTGTATCTCAAGTCCACAGTGATTAGGAAACTTGGACGGGGGATTAGCTAATGCTGTGAGTGAAGTCATGAGGAGAGTGAGTCCTACTCAATAGCCGACACTCTTGGCCTTTAAGTAAGTCAGTGGACGGATTTGATTGGGAACTTTGGGTGAGACTAACTGAAGGCTGGGAATAAGTTGACCATTTAATGCCTCATTAAAGTGACTCGTGTCCCGAGTTAAGTCGTCGTTCCTAAGGATAACTAATTCCTTAAAAAGAGATTTAAGGACTTGCTTGTATCAGGCTCATCCCATTACCATCTTCATATTGTCATTAGCCAGCTCATGAAGTGTTCAAAGGAATTCGTTTGCATTCCATTAGTCCCCCTCTGCCTCATTTACGGTACCTAAACAAGTCAAGTTGGGAGAAGGAACGGAGGTTCCTGTAGTCCTGTGGTATGTCTGGTATCCAGAGCAGCCTCCATATGTATAAGCAGGGTTGGGTCTGATGACTGAGACCGCGGTACAGCTTCCAGTGTTTGCTACATTTCTTGCTCATTCACTCGAGTTTAAGAGACAAGACACTTTTTTAATTTACATTCATTGTCTCACACCCGAAGTTCATGTGTGCAGTTGACTAGTCGCATGTATGTAATTACATATACATAGATATGTGTATCTACAATCAAGTCTATTTCCTACAGGAATGCTTACTCGAGAACAGAGTGCACTAACTGTAAGAGCTGACGTTAGTCTTGAATAGGAAAAACACAGAATGGGAATTTATTCGTGAAATGGATCATATTCTCCAACGACAATCCAAGATTGTATCCGAGTCTGTTTTTAATTCAGGGCAATATTTGCATAAAAGATTGCTACGAGCGAAACTCCTACTAGTGTCTATCCCTCCCTCTCGGTGCTCCTTTTCATTCCGACACTGCATAAATAAATTCTTGCAAGACTCTGGATTCCATTCGGGTTTATATGATGATTACAGAGTCCCATACAATAACAACATGTGCCCATCAAGCAGGAGCTGGAGTACAGAAAAGATGTTTCAAGTAAAGGATTACAGTACATACAAAGCAGAGCAGTGTAGTGGGATGGTCCTATGTAAAGCTGTACTGTATCTAGTATCTGTATTTAAATCCCCAGAATTAAATCCCAGGGTCTTGATACAATAAAGTTATGCATAAAAGGTTTCCAGAGGCAGACAGGATAAAAAATGGTAATAATCATACACTATATAGGGAACGATGTTCTAAGAAAAACACAAAGCAGAAATGCCAGGCCGACGGTTCCTCCTATTATTTAAGTTCTACATTGGAAATGCTCATGAGGACAGGCCCATTGAATGAACATATGAATAATATGGTGCTAATAGGATCCTCACCATAGTCCCATCCAATTCCCTGTGAACATTCAATTAGATTTTTCTTTCTCTCTCTCTCTCTCTCTCTCTCTCTCTCTCTCTCTCTCTCTCTCTCCTTCTCTCTCTCTCTCCCTCACAGATTAAACGGAGCGAGGATATAACTATCATTCGTTAACTATCCTCTAATGATAGTTGGCTTTGAGAGCACATCCGAATGTATAAGGGAGGAAAAAGGAATTAAAGGCTTTGTAAATACTTGAATATACATACGGCAGCTGTTAACATAAAGCAGGAAAGACGTAAACATAAAAATCTACGATTTTCGAAGATGAAAGATATTACTGGGAGGTTTTGGGTGAGTGTAATAGTGAGAGAGTGTCTGTAGATTGTGCCAGTGTAGTACTGTGGAAGCTCATAGGCCATGTCTGTATACAGAGAAGTACTTGGACACGGCTGACTCTTTGTTTGCGATATTGCTCCGTCCCAGAGTTCTGACTGTTGTGGCAGAGATGAGAGAAAGAGAGAGAGAGAGAGAGCCTGTTGATTCAGTCGACTTGTGAAGATTGAAGGATCCACATCAAGGTTTACGTACTGCTGAGCTGTTTTACTTCTTGAAATCCATCGGTTACTTGGTGCTCAGTCATTCATAGCCAATCAGGAGAATATATTTCCCTTGGTGTTAACCTTTATCAATCAGCAGAATATTTACATGTGAGCTTCTTTAGGGAAATTTGTGTGTTTTGTGTCATTTTTTCCCCCTCTCCTGCGTCTCCGTCTTTTACCACCTTCTGCAATTTCCCAAGTCCGCTGACAAAACTGTGCGTGTTTCCTTGCATGTCTATGTTTAGGACAGCCCATGCCAAAATAATAATTGCGAGGGAGTTGGGCTGAAGTCATAGACTTTCATGAGACTTGGGCTCACTTACAAGGAACACCTAGTGTGTGGGGAAGGAAGTTGTTTATATGCGAAACTCTGTGAATTTTACTTCCTTGTCTTTTCCGGGGTATATGTTCCCGAAGAGAGTTTGTACGTTCAGGGGAATTAGGTGCTGGTGGAGGCTTTGAGCCGTTCTGTTATTGCTACAAGAAAAAAGTTGGTTGCTGTTCAAGTGCAACGTCTATTGCATCAAAGTGTGTCAAAATAGATGCGTTTCTAGGCACGCACCCTCCCAACGTACTTACAAGTACAGATGCCATCAAAAGTAAACTTGCTCATGAGCTAAATAGCAAAAAGAAGAAATAAAACTTTTGTCACTACCAGAACTTGGGAAGTTATAGTGTTTTGTTCCTTGAAGATACCAACCGGGGAGAACGGGAAGTAAAAAACAGCACTTGGGAAAGCGGACGGCTCAGTTCCTTTACGTAGGGCTCAAAACAGTACGGTTGGTCATATGTATTTACATTTACACACACACACAGACGATTCAGCAATATCCCCAGCTGTGACTCCCGTACTTTTTAACGTACATAGGTGCGTTTCGCATCTGACATTCTCTAAAATTCTTTGCCAAGAAACCCGGTGAAAAAATAAAGTTTAACTGTACAGTTGTTGTAGGAGTATCTACTTATAGAGTTACGGTGAGGAGTAAGACACCGGCAAGTCATTTATTATCATCAGGATCAAACTGTACATACACACAAGGAATACTGAGAAATTTCGGTGTAACTTCCTCATCCATTACACAACTCTCGGGTTTCCACTTACTTCCTTACACTATCGCAAGGTTGGTGTATTGTCAGTTTTTCCCCATTATTTTTGACAGTTGTTCTCTAAAGAGAAGGAGCTTAATCTCTACTTGTTAGGGTGATATGTTCAACTGGTAGGATTTATATTAAGCTCCTTGTCGGCCGGTGCCAACAAGTCTGCAGTGCTCCTCCGAATCCCTAAAAACTTAGCCCTCAATTCCGCCCTAAGAAAAATTGTGGGAATTTTTATTACATCAATATTCACCCTCCTTCGGGGTTTTTACCTCGAAGCATAGTATGTATGTATGTATGTCTATGTGCATGTCTTGAGGATCCAGTTAGGAAAAATTAAATTAGATTGGGATAATTGAATGAGGAAACTACTGTCAACTTTAATAAGGTTTAAGAATTTAATTAGTAAGAGGACTCAACTGATACTGTTTATAATGAATGTACATCTGGAAGGGTTTTTACCAATTCTCTTAATGAGAACTGTGAGGAGAGTCATTCCTTTTTTTTTGGAATTTTAGAGGAAAAAATTGACATGTTAATTTATTACAAGAGCGTGCATCCTCCCTGTTTGTTATTTCGGCTGCATTTAGTTTCAATGCGGTCAAATTCGGTCTTCTTGATGGAAGGGTTCCGTGCTGAATACTAATCATTGTCAAATTCTGTAATCTTTGCAGAGTTTACAATTGGCTTTCCTCAACCCAGCCCTCACGTGCCGGAATTCTAAGAAACCTGGAAGGGGAGTTGGTGACACGGGTGAACCTTCTTTAATTCAACTGTACGTAGCCTAGATACTAAACAGCCACTGGGTGGAGGGACGCTTGACTTGAGACAACACTCAAACTGTGAGGAATGGCACAAATAATTGACACTAAAGGTGAGTAAAGAGAAAATTGTCAAATCACAAGCTCAATGGTTCTCTTTCAATATTTCATTATTTATTGCCTGCGTGGTGTACAGTAAAGGGTCATTAATGCATTTTACAGGCTCTTTGGATCTCAATAAAACTTTAGATTTTTTTTTACCCCCCCTGCATTTTTCTCTCCCTCGAATTCCGCACATGTAAATAAATGAGGAGAGGGAATGCACATGAATGTCGTGCAAGAACGTGAGAAATGATTCTGGAAATTTAGGGTGTAGTGTGTCGTACATAGATATATGTAGATAGCTCCGGCTTGGGTAAAAGTACATCGGGAAAAATAGTCTTGAGGATTGCCGCAGTGGAAAAGTTAAAAAAGATGAAGGACGTAACTATTGAATATTGAATGTACCCCCTCCGTTTTACTTCTTGGGAGTCTCGGTGGAAGGGGAAAGTAGAAAGTGTAGTAGAGCCATTTGCATTACATTTCATGCTTCCATCCTATTTAGCTCCTCACAATCACCATCCCTAATGTATATCTCAACTTATGCGAGACGCCAAGGGAATCGCATGTATGCCAGCAGTATGTACCTATGCGTACGTAGATTTAAAAATATAAGTATCTATCTATCTAGATATGTAGATATGTATATACGAACGGGCAAAAATTCCCCGAAAAGCAAATGTACATAATCTTCATCCCCTTTATGAAATATACATACAATTAATTGCATTATTAATAATCCCAGGCGCCTTGGAAAAGTACACTTGTGCTTAAACTTCCTCCTAATTTTATTGTTAAATTAGCTGAAACATATCCATAAAGACCTGCAGAAACGGCATCTCAACTTGTATTTTTCCTGAGGCCCGTCCATAAAAAGGTAATTATATTTCCCAGAAAAACATTCATCTTCCCAGAGTGTACTCGCTACATTCGAGGGCTGGACTAGTCGGGAAATCTGAGTAGGGCAAGATATCTTTGAGATAACGTAATTTATTAATTCTCTCTCAATCCAGCCTTACTTTTCCTCAATCATTACTACAGATTCTCCTATACTTGGATACTTCTGCATTCGAGGAGATGTATTTTCTCTGCTGCTGTCTAAAGAACTTTCAAAAGTTGACGGGATGAGCACCGCTGGGAACAGCACATAACATTAGGTGTGATTTAGGTAGACACTCATATCCTTTAGAGTGCACTCAAATACTGGGATATTTGGCAGAAGATGGGGATCTGTCTAATCAGCATTCTAAAAAAGGTATTTGCTCTGATTTGAACGGATGCTAATTTCAAAACTACCTTAATTATTCTACCTTAATTATTATTCCCTCCCAGTCAGTTCTGCGACTACTATTTGATTTTCGACGTATTCTATTGAGAGTAATTACTAAATGTTGGAAGGATTAGGACAAACTTAAAGATACGGAATTGAGGCGGGGTTGTTAAAAACGGATTTGAACGTCAGTGCTTTATATATGCTCTTACACATCTTCCTCTTGCATTCAACCGTGAGGCTGGAATTGCTTGGCGTGTACAAAACTTGCTAGATTCAGTTCGTACTAAACCCACATCCCATCTGTGGTACTATAATACTTGTTCGTTCTTCCTCTGTAGTAGTGTAACTTTTGCATATGTCAGTGGTATTTCCGGATACAAAATTTATTGGCCGTGTCAACAATGGAATGAAAACTTGCAACTGCAGAAGTGACAAACACCAAAGTAGTGAAGGCGAAGGGATCTAATTGAACAGAAAGTAAAAGGTGGATGCTCATGTACTTATGGATACCTGAGTGGTGGAATTTCTCTCCAAGACTTTTCCCTCTACCACTTTCTCAAGTTTGTACTTTCATCGAGTCTCCTACTAATGCTGTCTAATCTAGTTGACTGTCCCAAGTCCCTATGAGGAAACTTGGAACTTGGCTGCAGAAGTTTTGAGGTCCTGCTCTATCTCCTTGAAATTCGAAGGGTAGTCGTCTGGGAATACAGAGTTACTTAGTACTGCAGCAGCTAATACACAAGTACTTCTGTCTCGCTCACTTGTTTTGGATGAGTTGTACGTAGCTATAAGACGTAGGTTCAAATCCATGTTGTAATACCAAACTATACTAGTATATGTGGGACTTTAAAAGAGACATATTGCAGTTTCTTGCATCCGAATTTAATTCCTCAACCCGAAGTTCCCCCTTGAATTTCTGTTGTGAGTGGTAGCAGGTGCTGAAAGCTTTAATTAAGTTTTTTTCTCCCACAGTTATCAGCAGCATGATTTTACCAGACATGACTTACCTATAGGCATCGCTGCACATGATGAATGTAAGGATACGGTGTCACCTTTAATTTCTTGAAAGTTTTTCAGTCTGACAGGACCAGTGGAAGGAGTAAGTTGTAAGGCTTGTTAATCGTTCTTGTTAAGCTATTTACTTACAGATCCACATCTTTCAATATGTGCGAGAGCGAGAGAGAGAGAGAGAGAGAGAGAGTTGCAAAGAATTCGTTTCTATATCTTCCATTTCCTTGATGAGTCAACTTTGCATACTGAGTGTACATTCTTCAGAATGCATGTTTGAAACTCTAAATTAAATGGGGATTCCAGTTATTGTCTCTCTCCTGCTGACGTCCCTGCATACATACATATATTCAGTGGCTTGTAGTGAGTGA
Organism: Allacma fusca; assembly: GCA_947179485.1. Lineage (NCBI taxonomy): Eukaryota > Metazoa > Arthropoda > Collembola > Symphypleona > Sminthuridae > Allacma > Allacma fusca. The sequence goes on from OX359247.1 coordinate 18,011,567, forward strand.
GGTTTGTGGGTCGAAGTCGTAACCTCTAAACAAGATAACAAGCTTTATTTTGAGAACGCACCATGTTATTTCAAACGCTTCTCAGGCTCTCTACTATGCGTCTTGTACAGTTTTGTAACTGGAGTCCTGAACCATGTGTGTATTCATCTGTTTGGTGAAATGTGGTGTTTTATATTCAATTTCCGTTGGCGTCCCGTGTCTGCATTTACATAATAACATATATTTATTTGAAAAGTACCAAACACCCAGCACAGATATCTGTAGAAACTGTGTCGGGATGAAATATATGCGAAAAGATAACAAACTGCAATTTTTTGTTTGTTTCATCCGCTAAAGTGTTTGGTGAACTGGTGTATTTGGCCAGATGTCCCGAGTCCAAGTGATTGTTATAGAGCCATTAGTACTGTACATGTGGATGCTTCAAAAAAAAAACATTCCTCACATATATCTATGTATATATAATTATATAACACTACAGGATTTTAAAGGATTGACTGGCATGAGAATTGAATGGCAAAGTGCAAAAGACACTTGCTCAAACAGATTTTAATGAGCCTCATGTGTTTTTATACAGACGGTTTTATGTTTTCAAATTGCTGAAAGACACACGGGCATATCAAAACTGTAGACGTCGATTGAGGGACTCTATCCTATGAATTCGATAATGGGGGCAAATTACGAAGGAACTCGAGGAGCACCTCCAGGTATATTTAGTAACTTGATCTCAATGACGCTTACAATATACATGCTCAAGTTGGAATTATGACTCGCCTCTATTATTTAGCTTGTATAGGAGCAAGGTACTATAGCCCCCTGAAAATAGCAATGGAGTCATTAAGAATTGACGTCTACGTATGCACACAAGGAGCATATAATTATGTATGTGGATGCATGTGCATACAAATGTATCCACCAATCTACTACCATGCAGATACATAATTACATATGCTTGCGAGTGTCTGTGAGTGCACAAGGAGGAACACATGCCTATACAGTCATTACATGACCATATAGGAGAACCAGCCTATAAAAAAAGTAATAGAGAATATAAAATGAGGATGGATTTGGACTCCATTGGGAACTATTCATATCAGCTGAGTGAGCCTGACTTGTCTTGACTCAGACTCAGACCATTGATCGGGATCGTGACTGACGCTGTCTGCTTTGCCCCAAAGTCATTTGAGAATTTAATGTAAAATGAATGGCAGCTGGAGCGTCATGAGGCTGATCCCACAACAAATCAGTGACTCCTGTTGATGATCATGACGCTGACGATGGCTCCGTACAAACCGACAGGATTTGACTATAACTAAAACAACATCAATTTGGCAAGACCATACCGCTGTTCTCATTTTGTAGTTGGCTCCCCACAATGAGTGAAATAATCAATGTACATTAAGCAAGTAGCTTCCAATTTATTGACGTTCAGGCCTGGATTCAAAGTAAAGGAGGAATCAAGCCTTTAATAGGATTTCACTGCGGCATATAAAAAATGGTGACAACACTATTACTCCTTCCGAGCTCCTTCCGCGGAAAGGGATAGGGAAAGGACTTCGGTTGGGGTCAATTCCCTAATTTTTCTTGAAACCACAATGAAGCTTGCCTCAGCCGGAGCAGGAAAGTAGGAATTTGGAGGAATCACTACATTCCAGCCGGATTTCAGACTGTGGGAAGGGAAAGGGGAAGGAAGTTGCAAGTTGCAAGTGAACTTGATAGTTTCAACAGACACTTGTCATTACGGGTCTATCCATTGACGAAGACGTTGACGGCTATCACCGGCAGTAACTTCCACTTTCGTTAGACCTTTTCCTTCTATTGATTGGCCTAGTCGGCCGACCGGAGTTATTGATCCAACATCCATTTCATTCCGTTCGACCTTATAGTTGTAACTAAACCGCTGGCATGTGGATAGGGAGGAAAGCAGAGTCGGAGTGGGAAACCGGCTTTTCTCCTCGTAATATTTTACATCATTCAAAAGCCCTTAGTTAACTTTCGAGTTTTCCCCGTGCCCTTTTTTCCACTCGGGACTATAATAACGTAACTTATGGTACAGGATGGAAGTACATAGTCCAGAAATATATACATAGGATCCTAGGTGTCCATAGGTAGTAAGAGACCAACGGATCAAAAGCTCCTACAGGGAGAAGGGAAAAAAAGAGTAAAGATAATCAAAGGTTTGTACTTCTACCCGGGCTTTTCCCCGTGACCGTATATGATCAGAAAAGTTGTGTGGACAGGGCTTGACCAAAAAAATCCAGACCCTGCCGCATTGCCACTCGTGCATTTACATTTATTTAAAAGTTGCAATGTCAGTGACAGTCTAAAAGAGCCACAGGAGTCTCCGGGTGTTAGATTCTCCGCCGCTGACTCTCAAACTGATTTTGAGTTATAACTTTGTGGGAATTACGATGGGAAAAAAAGTTTTCTTGTCATTATATCATACCAAGCTATGATAATATTTTAAAAGTGTACATACTCATCATGGAGACAGCTCATGTCAAAGATCATGATGCATTTCCTTTAGCTATATCTACAGCCCTTATAAACCCTACACCATTCCTTTATCTCACACAGCCTGTGAACCGCAAAGGAGAGAGGTTATATAATAATAATTATTGTATTGTACACATCTATCCATGCTGGAGCACTGGACCGTAAACAACCTAATCTGAATTGTATGAGATTACATTTTTTGTAAGGATATCAACCGTTCTATTTATACAGGATCCATACATCCAAAACATTGTATTGGAGACACACAAAAAAAACTCACAACAAACACTCTCTTCCTCCAAATCCTACTAGATCTGAGCGTCTGTGTAGTTTCAGTAGTCCTGTAATGTACGGTATCTTTTAAACTCCGCAGTTTTCATAAATCTTTTTTTTTCTCTGTAAATCTAACCTAATATCCTTGATGGCACTGAAAGAACACTTTTTCTATTTGTCCCTTTTTGAGCAGATGGGGCTCTTCCTCTGAGTAAAGACTCTTAAGATGAAAATTATATCGGTGATTGAACCTATAAAATGGTTTTTATTTGTTACTTGACTTGCACTTTTGCCATTGGAAACTGTCCTATGACAGAGATGGATGGAATTGAAAATGACTCTTTTTATGTATACAAGCACAAGGAATGCTCCTAGTTTATTACTTTCGGAAATTTGAGATTCGGAGATGAGAAGTGGGTTAGGTATTTATGAAGTATGTATGTATCAAATTTCATTCTGTATGAGGGTTTAGTGTTTGCCAAAAAAAAAATAGATGAGACTGGACCTTGTAGTCTTATGGTAATGGTAGCGTCCTTCAAATTGGAAAGTTGTTGTGGACTGGCACGTTCTCCAGCTCTTACATCATGTCCCTGGCCTCGGTCCCGTTATTATATATGAGATACTACAGGAGTGCACTCTCCCAGGCAGGGAAGGACGAGTGTTGTGAGGGGATAGGGAGCTTGTGGGAAGACTCTGAGTCTGGTATTTTACGATAAAGGACGAAAATGTCAATTATTATTAAAGCTAAAGTCTTTCATCTTGAGATAATCGTTAGGGGAACTATTGCTAATAGTGTAACTGTTCTTGTTCCTAGAAATCAATTTTATTTTATGAGATTATCGCATGTGAAAGAAACGGTTCTCAACTTTCTCCAAGGGAAACTTCTGACTGGGCTTGTGTCAATGCAAGCTCTGGGTGTCTACATATAATACTCTGGAAGGAGCCATGCATTATACACTCTTCCCTTTCATTTCTGCTCCCTGTATAAAACGACGACAGTTTCCTACAGTCACTTCTCAGTTATTCCATCTAAGTGAAAGCTTAACTCAGTCCTAAGTAGAATATGGCTTTCTGAGATTGGCTAATTTATTGGCTAATTCAGAGTGCTCCAACTCCGTCCCCCACACTCTCTCCCTTTGTTGTTCATTCTTTTGAGAGCCCCATGTATAGTTTGTTCCGTTTAATGCATTCCTGTCATCTCACAAACATTACCTAATCTGCCCTGAAAATGCATTCATGCAGTTTCCGCTCTTGATTGTTCAATATACATACTTGTCTTATTTCAACGAATATGAAGATATGGCAAATAGTTGTTGAGTATACGTCATCTTCCACTTCTAAACATTTCCGTGCAGCTCGTCCCAGAAATTTATGATAACTATATGACATTTATTTTAATAGTAGTATTTCCTCTCACAATTGGAACTTGTGTGTAACTATAGGAGAAACAGACTCTGTACTTGACTTCAACTATGTATGTAATTATGTATATATGCTCAGCACTTGACACTGTTCAAAGTGCTGTTATTAAAAACAATGATATATCTTAATAGCGTTTTTATGTCCTGCACTAATTTCCACACGTAATGAACATTAATGTACCTATTGCCAAATCCCTTGACTAGTAACACAAGATATGTAATTATTCAACTTCCATTAAATACTATGCAATTCTTGACTTTGACAGTGGGCTCCTCTGACCGGGCGTTTTTTATTTGTCAAGCGGGTCATGGCTGAAGAATCTAATAATAGGCGGAATGCCTTACTCATTCCGTGTTAACTAAATGCGTGCGTGTTCCTGACTTTACAGTACTCTCTGGCTGGATACGCCTGGAATTATTACTACTACTACATGTCTAACTGTAAAACTCCAGAGAGTGCTTGTAAGTATGCATGGACATGTCACGTTATCTTACGTTGGAACTCTACAGTCTACAATTTTAATAATTACGTACATGTGTGACTGAAGGTACTATATACACATATCTGATTATGCAATAGTAGTTCATACTAGGGTATATTCAGTCCGGAGATATCCAGCAATAAGTCAGTCCCTGCCTACAGTAGTCACTCTCACAACTTCAACTCAGGAACATTACGTGACCGATATCCTAACATGCTGGTATTTACCTTGTATCTCTGGAAACAGTCAAATCCTCTTTTGTCGCTACTCCAGACTAGAAATGTGGGTTACCTCGTTACCTGCACTGTACTTCACACAGGCACACACATGCACACACACTCGTAAATATATGAAATGGTTTGATAAGAAAAACATACTTTGCTACAAATGCTAAAGCTCCTTATCAAATTTTAACTGTTAGCTTTAACATGTAAATATGCACCCACAATAGCTTCGCTTTTAGTCACCCATACCCGATTACCAAAGCTAGGAATGATGTAGAAAAAGTGAAGTACTTCAAATGAAATATCTACTGATAATTCCTTCTCGTGTTCTTCATTAACACATGCTTACGCTCATTCGAGTTAATCAGGAATATCAGTTTGGCTTTTTACACTTGCTAACTTTTAAAACCACAATAAACCTCACTCATTATGCAGTCCGGGCTGCTATTGTACTTACAATTAGATAGTGCTACTGTCATTAGACAAGTCTCGTAAAAGTTCCACTGATTTCTTTCCAGCAGTTCTGAATGAATTAAGTTCACTTTCGAGGACTGTAATCATTGAGAGTTCTCTACATAAAGTTTAATTTTGGATTCCATTTGTTTTTTGTTTTTTTTTTTTTGAATCGTTAACATCCTAACAGTGCTCACTCTTTTGGTGGTCTACATTTACTATGTGGAAGGAATTACATGCATACGATCTCGGTCGATACTTGCATTTTCATGCGTCCTTTCCTGTGAGAATTTGAAGTGAGACATTCAAGTAAAAGGACTGTGTGCAGAAAGGGCGAGCGGAGATACATACATACGCCTGGAAAAAGAAATAGTAAATGAACCAATGGAGATTTAATGGCAGTGACTTTTGTTTTATGTCTGACTTCTCTATATCTACATAACACTGTAAAGCCATATAATTTTTTTTTTGAGCAATTATTATTGTGAGTGAAACACTAAAATATTTTACAATGGAGACAGAAGCCAGGGCGCATGAGAATAGACTAAGGAACAACCAACGGATTAGATTTAATGCAAACACTGATATCCCAGACTACAGAATTGGGAGGAGTACTTTCGATAAGAAGAAATTCCTGAGGGGATCCAAAGAAGGTTCATATTAATATTGTTTAATGATGTAACTTTCCTCGGAAACTGATATTAATTATTTATCTGTTCTTTGTAACCTCATTTTTCAAACAGCCAGGCACACTTATGGTTTTCCGTAATTATGATGAGAGATAAGTACCACGGTAGTAAAATTACGGTGGATATTCGCATGCAAATTGCCGGATCCAATAATTGAAGAAGGAATTATTATTACGGGAAATGTTGAGTCAATTTCGTTGGCTATCTGTAGATATATATTGTGTTTCATAGTTTCCTCCTCTTGCAAAAAAAATTGTCTACTGTTTTATATTGTGACCCTGGGGTTCTTCCCCATTGATCCCATGGAAATGTAGTTGGAATTGTGTAAAGAGAATCATTGGATTGCATCATAGAGGGGTATGGGGAAAACTTTTGAGCATGTGTCCCCATTTTATCCACAAAGTTTTTATACTTGCAGGGAGTGCAATTCAAAACACGCTCGGGCTGTCAAATATTTTATCCCATAAAAATTGGCAGGGGTACTTGTGCCGTGGAAATGTATGCAAATTAATGCAGGAGAGGTTACAGTTTCACAGCACACTGGTCAAAGTACTGGCATATTGTTTAATCAAGTCCAGCGTCAAGGATTACTAATTTAGTGGAGGGAAGTGTATGAAAACTTATTCATTTTGAAAAGCCCCGTTGTACTCCAGACCTGGGATATAGAGACAGTGCATTATGGAGGGAAAACGGGAGGCTCACATATGTGTTGGTCTTGGGGAATAGTTTCGAATTTCCCGTATCTTGATTCAATTAAGATTCATTTCCATGTAGCATGCTAGGATCTCGTTACACTAAATGGATCGTCTCTTTTTCTGTTACACCTGGATCGTGTTCGTAGTCACTGAGGAAGGACAATGTGCATTAAGATTATCTAACGGGAGAGCAAGTACATAGATGGTGAACTTCCATACTCATTAGAAGTATCTACTAGTCCCCACCTTTTTGGGCTCAAAACAGCACACACATGATTATTTACTTTACCTAAACCGATTTCATTTTGTAAGCTATATTCATACGTAGATACAGTTTTAATTAGTTAAAGACGCGAAGTGAAATATATATAATATATTAAAATAAGGGTAGAAGTTCACTTTTTAACACAAGGCTTATATTTTATTCGCAGCAACGTTTCGAGCTTTTACTCTTCGTCAGGCAAATGATATACTCAATTAAGATTCCATTTCCATGTAGCATGCTAGGATCTCAATAGTAATAGTAAGAGTATATCATTTGCCTGACGAAGAGTAAAAGCTCGAAACGTTGCTTGCGAATAAAATATAAGCCTTGTGTTTAAAAAGTGAACTTCTACCCTTATTTAATATATCATACGTAGATACATGCTGGGAACAGTTGTGTCTATCTAGCGAGGGAAACTACCGTATCTCATCACTAATTGCAAAATTCATTTAGGCGTGCAGACCTAAATAGCGGATATTTAAGTACGGAGGAGAAAACTTATGCACAGACGGAAGGTTATCGAATAATCCTGCTCCGTTTGTAGGAACTAAAGTATCTGCTTACAATCCACATTCAACATTCAGGATCAATGCAATCTATAATCACTTCCAAAAGTCTAAGCAATTTCCAGCTTCAGCATCACTGCTCAACTTGTCAGTCACTGAGAACTGAGAAGTTACTATACAATCTAGCCATACCTTGTATTGTCCATTTGTAAAATGAAAAACTGTCATGACAAGTGAGTACCTCCAACTCCAACTTTTACCACCGTGCTGAGTTACAAGAGCGGAACTTGAGACGACTGTCAGAACAGGATGATCATATTGCATTTTTATTTCTTACCATTAGACACGATACTTTGGTTCGAACAATTTCCTTAAGTAAGTATTGAAATGTTGTCATTTTTTCTGACTGATTTTACGTGACTGACTGAGCAGTCATGTAAATATTGTAAA